>OX596077.1:119432731-119785231 GCA_951394005.1 Protophormia terraenovae | reverse complement strand
ATTGGAATCAAGAATTCAAAATGTAAAAATTAAAATAGAAGTATTTTAACTTTTAACAAAATTTTTCCACAAAGTGCTTCATAAAATTATTGTTTCTAAAACTTATATATTTGTTTGATGTTGGTATGCACCTGAATAAAAAAAAATATATTGGTTTCCTAATTTTATTTGTTAATCCTGTATTGAATGCTTACGACTCACATTGGGGTAAAATGTGTTAAAAGTATCGATCAATTGAATTTTGAAAGTTAACTTTGAGTAATAAAAATTTAATATTTATAAAAATATATTATGTATCAATAAATAAAAAAAATCATTGGTCTAGGTTTCTTAAAGGAATATTTTTAAATGAAAGCATCAACTTCGGGTATTTTAGTATGTTTTGGTTTTACCAAATATTTTTAATATTTATTTAATTGTCCTTAAAATACACTACTTTTGAACTTTGAATGAAACTTTAAATTTTATAGGTTGTTCGTTCCGATATCTTTCTGAAAAATAGTACATTTTGCATTTTTTTATTATTTTAAACGTGCGCATGTATATCCCGACCTTAAACCTGCTTTCAAACAAATAAAAACGATTTATGTGCAAATTTTTTCTTTATTGCATTATCAAACATTACAAGATGTATTTCTTTTAGAATAAATCTGTAACTTCTAATCAGCCGCACGTTGCACATTAGGGCAAAAGGGGTCGAAAATGGCGATTAATTCAGGGAAAGGTGATACCAATATTTTAATGATCTCGTTTTATTTTTTTATTGATTACACAGGTCAACACTAAAAAAGTATCTGGAAAATCATGTTACAGATATTGTAGGTATAGTCGTTTCAATCGCCAGGAGCATTTCGGTTTTTTTCCATCACGTCACATTTTTAACCCATTGAGGACCAAAAAAAATATGGTTTCATGATGAATTTTTAGGTTATAAAATTTTCCCAGTAATAGGTAGAGCAGACAAGTTAGTCATGTTGTATAGCCAAGACATGGGGCTATACAAATGTAGTACTAGTTAAGTCTCTTACTTATCATACATAGACCGTAGATGTCTTTAAAGTTATAAAAAGCAAGAATTTCTCCATTAAACCTCATCAAACCATGAAAAAATGAGGGGTAAGGAGTAGGTGTAGAGAAGAAATTTTAATTTCATATAACAGACAAAAGACCATAGATATCAAAAATGGTAAAATTTAAAAAATCGTACTGACAGAAAATGTGTATCCATTAAAAGTATGAAAAAATAAAAATTCAAATTTAAATAACAGAGTTAACAACAAATTATAAGAAAAATATATCGCGAATAATTCTGCCTAATTTTAACTCTTTTTACTAAATATAGTGTAGAAAGTTAAATAAATCATTTCCATGACGTCACAATTTTAAAATATATAATGTTTTTATTTTAAACTTCATTGAAAAATTTATGGATATTTTTTTCTTTAAAAGGATTTAAGAATGAACTATTTATACATTTTTTTATCATATTAAGAAGCCGTAAAAGTCTGTCACCAAAGTAGGATTCCATATGCGTTGATATAATCTCTCAGTAACAGCATTTTGGTGCAAAAACTCTCACTGTTCTTCGCATATTTTTCCCATTTTTTCAATGCTTTTAGCAACTTCAAAGACTTTTAGGTGCTATGGAGGGCATGTTAGAGACATAGCATATTCTACAATTTTGTTTTATTGTTCCTTCTCTATAAAATACGGATCCATAATTTACTCTATCTATTACCCAGAAAATTATATAACCTAAAAATTGTCTGAGAGGTACATATTTCATATGGTCATCAATGGGTTAAAAGTGTGATGTGATGGAAATGTTTCATGTTACTTTTTTCACTATATTTAGTCTAAATATATTTTCACTATATTTATAGTAAGATTTAAGTAAAATTTTTCGAGATATAACTTTTTTCTAATTTTTGGTTAGCTTTGTTATTTAAACTTGGATTTTTATTTTCTTCAAACTTTAGGTGTTTACGCATTTTCTGTCAATGCGATTTTAAAAATTTTACTATTTTTGAAATCTGCGGTCTTCTATCAGTTACATCAAATACAAATTTTCCCTATATTCCCACATCCTATTCCTCATTTTTCAATGGCTTTATGAGGGTTAATTGAGAAATTCTTGATTTTTACAAGTTTAACGACTTCTAGGGGCTATGTGTGAGAAGTTAGAGACTTTACTAGTACTATATTTTTATAGCCCCATGTCTTGCCTATAAAACATCTGTGAAAAATTTCCTCTACTTATTACCTTTAAAATTTTATAACCTAAAAACTTCTCAAGGAAACAAATTTTCTTTGATCCTCAATGGGTTAAAAATGTGACGTGATGGAAAATTTTCATTTGACTTTCTACACTATATTAAGCCTAAGGAATAATAATATTGTAGACTTATTCCAGATATAAAATTTTTTTTGCGATTTTGTTGACCTATGTTATTAGTTCAAAAAATTCAGTTTTAGAATTTTAAGATTTTTTTAGCAGAACCGTAATGTCCGTCCGTCCGTCTATACGTTAAAGTTAAATGGGTCGAAAATTATGCATAATTCAGGGAAGGGTGGTATCAACACTTTAATGATCACGTTTAATTTTTCTATTTATTAGTAAGTAAAAAATGTATTTTTAGAATTATAAGACATTTTTTGGCTGAATGGCGATGTCCGTCCTTCCGTCTATACATTTGGGTTACATGGGACGAAAATGTCGCTTAATTGAAGAAATGGTGATATCCAAATTTTGAGGATCATTTTCTGTTTTTTCTATTTATTAGTTAGTAAACATATGCATTTTTAGATTTCTAAAATATTTTTTGGTAGAATGGCAATGTCCGTCCGTTCGTCTATACATTTGGGTTAAATGTGTCGAAAATTCCACTTAATTCAGGGAAAGACGATATCAAAATTTTAATACCTTCATTTGGTTTCCATATTAATCAAGAAGTAGAAAAAAAAAATATATTTTTCGAATTTTAAGATTTTCTTGAAAGAATTCTAATGTCCGTCCATCTGTCCGTCTGTTTGTGAATTTTTGGAAACTTTCCAATTCAAAATCGTTTAACTTTTGACTCAATAAAGATAGTGACTAAAAATTTTCTTTGTTCGATAGATAATTTTGTTTTTAACCAACTACATAAAATTTAATAAAATTAGTTGAAAATATTTTGCTATATTTGGAAAAATCTTAACCAAGATCTTGTAAAATTGAGATTTTTTAAATTTTAAATGTATATAACTCGAAAAATATATAAGATAAGTAGTACATGCAAGCATGTTTTCTAAAGGATTTATTAAGGACTTTAAGATGATAAAAAAATCTTGGAAATCGGGTAAGGAACAAACTTTTTCCATGACACTAGTACCCTATAGTTCCGCTCCTGATGTGAATATTGGATTTCGCTTCTAAACTCAAAATGCTACTGTCCTCTGCTACGCCTGTGTGAAATTTCATGCAAATCTAAACAGCCGACTAGAAGTTATAGATTTATTTCGATTCTTCCCCACTGTTTAATGTTTGATAAAGCAAAGAAAATGTCTGGCACTTAAGCTGCTTTTTGTATGAAATCTACTGGATTTAAAAAAAAAAAAATTTTTTCTCAAATCGCACGATTTTTTTCCATAGTATTAAACTGGACAATATGTTCTATTTTTCAGAAAATTTTCAGAACAAACATCCAGTAACATATTAAGTTGCATTCCATGAAAGTTGAAAATTAGTGTATTTAAGGACATTTTTCAAAAAAATAACAAAAATATTAGGACACAATATAATTTACAATACTTGAAGAAAAGTACACTTAAACATCTGAAGTTAATGGTTTCATTTTAAATTTTTACCTTGAAAGACTTTTTATTTAAAATAAATACACTGAAATCTGATAAAAATTACATTTTTTACTATTTTTCAAAAATGTAAAAAAATCTTAATTTTGACAGCTAATTATAAGAAAACAACATAACCTAGCTTAAAGATTTTAATTGATATTGATATATAATTTTGTCTATTTCTATTCGGTACCCAACTTTATTACAAAACTTTAAAGTTTAAAATTCAATTAAGCGCCACTTTTGACACATTTTACCCCAACGTGTGTTGGGTTGAACAGTACCCAAAACGAGGATCAATTAAAATAATAAAGCGTGGATATTGCAAAAATATTTATATCGGGTAGTAGAAAATAAACTGATTTATCATAATCTGTAATATTTATTGTTCTATGTTGTTTACTTTTTTTGATACACTCTCTCAAAATCCAATAATTTTTCATAAATAATATTATAGTAGCAAAAAGTGAAAATTTCAAAATTTCAAGTGGGATTTTTGTTAGTTTATATAAAACGATAATTATTTTTTTAAACAGGCTGATTAAGTTCAGATAGTGGACTATATTCTAAAATAAAATTTATTGGGATATATGTTGTATAATTATTTTTAAAAATTTTACAAAAATCACCCTAAAAATGGGGTATTTTTGAGATAATATGTAGGGTTTTAAAGAGTTAAGTAATAAAGAAAAAAATTTTGCCAATTTTTGCCTAAACGAAAAATATTTAATTTTATATTAATATAAACCAGTTGAAATTATGCAAAAACCACAATATGTTACACTTCCAGAAAAACACAGGAAGTTCAAAATGAAGATTTTAAATATCTGTAGTCATTAAAACTGTAATAAAAATATTATTACTAAATTTTTCAAAAATTTTGGGTCTGTTAGTTGCCTAAAATATGTCTTAAATGAAATAAATCGCAATTTCTTGATTTTCTGCATTATTTTTTTGGTTCACTATAAAAATTACATTTATTTTTAATATTTTCAATAACATTAATTCTGCTATAAAACGCATTTGTCTGTTTTTTTTTTTTTTTTTTTTGTTTGTTTTTTAATTATCTTATATAATAATAGGTATACTTAAATTAACAGTTTGATTTACAAATTTATAGCTTTTCGTTCAAAAGTTACAATAAAAAATCTAAAAAATAAAAGTAGCCATAACAATTAAAAAAAAAATCCAATATATTTTTATCCTAAAATTTTCGGCCCTTTAAAAAAAAAAAAAAATAATATTAATAATTTTGAAAATGTATATTTTTACTTTTTTTTTTTTACTTTTAATAAGTAGGAAAATAAAATGTGATTATTAAAGTGTTGGTATCACTTTTCCGTAAATAAAGCTCACTTTCGACTCATTTAATCCCAATGTATAGACGTACTGGCATTACTATTCTGTGCGAAATAATCTTTAAATTCCAAAATTTTTTTTTTTAACTAGCATTAAATAAAACGAGAAAGAAAGACATGGTCGGCCCAACAAATTATATTACCCTACACCATTGTGTATATAAAAATTCAAGGTGGTGTCTTTTATTAGAGTTGGGGCCAATTGTGGATCGATACTCATATTAACTGTAAAATAAAATATACGAATATTAAGTCGACTCTAACATTTATATGAATTAATTTACTTTTGGGTGATTCCTGAAAGTGGAATTTGAGCTATGGTAAATTATATATATATATATATATATATATATATATATATATATATATATATATATATATATATATATATATATATATATATATATATATATATATATATAATTTATTTGTGTCGACACAAAAAAAAGTAAATAGACTTCAATTACGAAATTGCTTATATTAATAAACTTTAAATTGATTTTGCTCTAATCATCAAAATTATAATATTAATAAGTAGAATAGAACTTTGAATTTTGATCAATTCTATAATTGATACAATTAAAAAAATAAATGAAATAGATTTATCTTTGATGAACCCTTTAATATAACATATTTTTTCTATTATTTTTTTATTGTTATTTTTTCTTCTTAATAAAAATATTTTATTTTTAAAACTCTATGACTCAAATATATATGTATAAATATATAGTCCCTCTTTTTTAATTTTCATCACGTTTTAGAATTTAAAAAATATATTTTTTGGAATTTTCAAATTCCATATAAATAAATCATCGTAATTGTTTTCATCTTCAACATTTTGTTCTGATTGCGTTTCATTATAAAAACCAAAAAAGAAACAAATAAACAGAAATTGGCACAAAAATTCATAATTTAATAAAACAAAAAAAAAAATATTCAATAACAAAGAAAAAATTATGTTCTGCAGTTAATATGTTTTAAGCTGGGAACCGCAAAGAAAAATTTATTATGCGTACGTGTCTGAAATTTAACTTACTTATAAAAATACAATAAAATCAAGGCCAATAGAACTTAACAGACAACAATTATGAGCCTTTTTGTTATAAAAAATACAAAAAATAAAACAAATATTTAGCCAACTTTTTTTTTTGCTTTTAACATAACGACGAAATCTTTGACAGGAGAAGGAACATTTTGCCTGCTTAAATGGCCTTTATGGTTGATTTATTCATAAAACTTCTGAAAGGAAGGTATAGAAAACAAAAAAGGAATAAAATAAGCGCTTCAAAAATCAAATCAAAACTTTGTTGTTACTTTTTTTTTTTTGTAAGTATATGTCTCTTTAAAAAGTTATCTGTCATACCTGTTGACAATGATTGATGGCCACGACAAAGAGACATAACAAACTTGATGTATATTTTTTGTACGGTCAAATAAAATACAAACTCAAACTTAGGAATTACTTTGCCTTAATGAAAAAAGGACTTTTTTGTGATGACAAAAAAAAAGTAAAAAATAGCAAATCAGCTATAAAAGGAAACTTTGTTTTAAAAGCACCGAAAAGTGCCTTTTAAATCAAAAAAGAAATACTAAGAAAACTTAAAATGACATTAAATCAATGAAGAGCAAATGTTTTAAAAAGGCACTTTTTTTATTTAAAGAAATTTCCTAAAAGAGCTTAATAATTTGTTAAGATTTTAAGGTATTTTAGATGTAGGAGTTAGTTAAAGGAAGAAAGAGTTAAAAGTAGTTTTTTATAAAAAGAAAAACATTTTTCATTAAAAAGATAAGTCTTTTCATTATTTTAAGATCAAGTGCTACTTTTAACGTCAACACTTGAACTTATTTCATTTAAAGGTCATAACCTTTCTAAAAAAAAATAGCAAAAATAAAAATAAAAAATCTATTATAAAGTCATTTAACATAAAAAAATATTTTTCCTCTTAATTAAAATGTTTTCCCATTTTGCTAATAAATTTTCTTTTCTTTACAAGCCTCCCTTCCTTTTAGTCATCATCTTAAATTTTAAATACCTTTTTTGTCATAGACAACAATGTACTGGCTGCATACATATGAAAAATGAGTTAAATGTTTAACATTTAATGTCTTGTTATTGCCAACTAGTTAAGGTCGTCCTTATTATACAAATATCCTGCATTGCTCCTTTCAAAAAGCGTTTGCAAAAAAACAGGGGTGTGTGTTTCTTTATGCAGAAATATATAATATGAAGTGTTAAAATGTTTCTTGCTACTTATATTTAATTTCAAGTACACCGAACATTAAGTTGAAATAATGTTTGTGTATAAAATTTTTAATAATAGTAATAATGTAGGAAGGTGCTAACAATTGGTAAGGAACGAATTCAATTAGCTCTGTAGTATTTCCTTATACAAAGAGAATTATTAAATAGCCTCCTAAAGTAGTAAAAATATTTAAGTATATAGAACGTTATAATAAAATGTTTATAACTATACATTGAACAAAAACATTTGCTTAAATGCCTTCAATTTAGAAAATCAACATAAAATCTTAAATAATTTTGAAACACTATCAGCCAACTTTCTGTTTCTTTTAAACTTGTTACTGTAGGGTATTTAATGAAAAATGTTTTCATTTCTACTATTTAGTTAAATTTATTCTAAAGCAGACTGCAGAGACAACTCCTGGTTGCACATTTGGTTAGACAATAAAGGTTATATATCATAAAAAGACACAACCCAGACGTAGCTAATGTTTTAACGTGTTTTATCTATTTTAGTTTTTTTATTTATTTCATGCTCATTTACACATATGAAATTTATACACTTAAAAAAATATATAAGTAGTTAAGATGAATAGAAGAAACAAAACTGTTCAATTGCATTTGACCTTTCAACCAAACGAGACTCTATACTTGCATCTGTTTAAAATCAGTTCTAGTTCAGTTCCATTTCAGTTCTAGATCAGTTCAAGTTCATTTCTTGTACAGTTCTACATCAGTTCCATTTCAGTTCCATTTCGGTTCTACTTCAGTTCAAGATCAGTTCTAGTTCCAGTTCAGTTCTAGCTTAGTTCTAGTTCAGTTCTAGTTCTGTTCTAGTTCAGTTCAGTTCTAGTTCAATTCTAGTTCAGTTCTAGTTCAGTTCTACTTCAGTTCTAGTTCAGTTCTAGTTCAGTTCTAGTTCAGTTCTAGTTCAGTTCTAGTTCAGTTCTAGTTCAGTTCTAGTTCAGTTCTAGTTCTAGTTCAGTTCTAGTTCAGTTCTAGTTCAGTTCTAGTTCAGTTCTAGTTCAGTTCTAGTTCAGTTCTAGTTCAGTTCTAGTTCAGTTCTAGTTCAGTTCTAGTTCAGTTCTAGTTCTAGTTCAGTTCTAGTTCAGTTCTAGTTCAGTTCTAGTTCAGTTCTAGTTCAGTTCTAGTTCAGTTCTAGTTCTAGTTCAGTTCTAGTTCAGTTCTAGTTCAGTTCTAGTTCAGTTCTAGTTCAGTTCTAGTTCTAGTTCAGTTCTAGTTCAGTTCTAGTTCAGTTCTAGTTCAGTTCTAGTTCAGTTCTAGTTCAGTTCTAGTTCAGTTCTAGTTCAGTTCTAGTTCAGTTCTAGTTCAGTTCTAGTTCAGTTCTAGTTCAGTTCTAGTTCAGTTCTAGTTCAGTTCTAGTTCAGTTCTAGTTCAGTTCTAGTTCAGTTCTAGTTCAGTTCTAGTTCAGTTCTAGTTCAGTTCTAGTTCAGTTCTAGTTCAGTTCTTAATCAGTTCTAGTTCAGTTCTAGTTCAGTTCTAGTTCAGTTCTAGTTCAGTTCTAGTTCAGTTCTAGTTCAGTTCTAGTTCAGTTCTAGTTCAGTTCTAGTTCAGTTCTAGTTCAGTTCTAGTTCAGTTCTAGGTCAGTTCTAGTTCAGTTCTAGTTCAGTTCTAGTTCAGTTCTAGTTCAGTTCTAGTTCAGTTCTAGTTCAGTTCTAGTTCAGTTCTAGTTCAGTTCTAGTTCAGTTCTACTTCAGTTCTAGTTCAGTTCTAGTTCAGTTCTAGTTCAGTTCTACTTCATTTCTAGTTCAGTTCTAGTTCAGTTATAGTTCAGTTCTAGTTCAGTTCTAGTTCAGTTCTACTTCAGTTCTAGTTCATTTCTATTTCAGTTCTAGTTCAGTTCTAGTTCAGTTCTAGTTCAGTTTTAGTTCAGTTCTACATATTTTTAATTCTATTTCTAAGCATTTGTTTTTATTTTTCTCCTTTCCAAAGTATTCTTAATGATACATATTTTACTGAATGATTTATTTATTCGTTAAAAAAAACACATACTTAAAACACATTAACACTTCAATAAAAAGAATTTCATAATATTTGACTTATTTTCAAACATAATTTAGTTCTTTTTTTCAGTTCTAGTTCAGTTCTAGTGCAGTTATAAATCAGTTCTGTTTTAGTTTTGAATCAGTTCTACTTCATTTATAAATAATTTCAGTTCCTTTAGTTCTGAATAAGTTTTAAATTAGTTCTAGCTCTAGTTCAGTTCAAGTTTTGATACTTTTTTTAATAAGTGGAACGAATTTTATTTTCAAAAATGTTTTAAAAGTTTTAATGAAAGTAAAACCTTTTAAGCAGCTGTTTTTTCAAAAAAAGTAGAAAGGTCTCCGCCCATATATCAGCCCACAACATGGTTAATGAAAAAAGTCTACACAACATTTTGGTAGAACCTTTTTCCGTAAGGTATCAGGGAGTTGGTACAGTTCATTTTTCTAAAATTTTCAAAGGACAGTGGATATTGTGCAGCACATATCTAAAGATATGGTTGTCTCCCGCAAAGTCAACGAGTACTGCTTATGATTTTACCCAAAGTCGGAGATTAATACTAAAAAGTATAACTCCATTTTAGCGTGACAAATAACAGTATTGTTAGTAAAATAATCTTGCGTAATATTCTTTATTTAATAATTACTCTTTTAAATTCAAATTCATTTCAATTGAGTGAAATTTATAATTAATTTTAAGCCCCTTAAGATATTTAAGCCAATATCGTGTTATTTTATCCAACCTAATTTTTTCCAGTGCATTTGGTTTTAACTAAAACAAAATGTTTCATTTTTAATTGCTGTATGTAAAACAAAACTCTCTATGATAATTTCAAGGTGTGTTTCAATATAAAACAGCTCTTAAGCACCTCTATTAAGTATTGTTGAATTTATGACAAGGTCTATGCCATCATCACTATAAAATTTTTTTAAAACTTTAAATAAAAAACCAACAAACTTTTTAAGAAAAAATCATAAATTTCTTAATGTTATCATTTTTATGATTTTGTAGCCACCCAAAAAAAACTTTAATATTTCTTTTTTAAGAAAAAGTAATTTAACACTTTAAACAAAAATAAATAAAACTGCGTTAAATTTTCTTTACAAATTTTAAATAATTTTCCAATTCTACATAGATGCTATTGTGTATCATCTATCTTCCAGTTAACAGCATGAGTAGGAGCCATTTAAATGTGTTTTTTGTCTATTAACTGTATGAGTAGACTATGAACGAAGGTTTTTTCCTAATGATTATTGACGTTATTTTGGGTTCTATTGACACCCTCTTCTTGATAAATGTTTGATAAGTCACGTTATTGATTTGAATGTATTTCTTAAAAAACAAGTGGAAGTGGAAAAATGAAAATTATATGCTTATGAAGGTAGAAATAAATTGAGAACCCAAAACCTTTATTTTCGTATTTTTATTTTTTTCCTGAAATTTTTCCATCATCATCAATTTTATAAGTAAATGTGTGTGTGTGTGTGTTTGATTGTATAGGTAATGTGTGAGCTTGTATTTGTTTGTGAGGTTATAAATTATATCATGTTATATTTGAAAAGCATTTAAAGTCTCATTCAATATTTTAATGTGACTTAAATGATACGGATGCTTGTTTTACTGCGTTGACAATCTATGAATTTATGAGCAGGTTCTTTTTTTCCACAGATTCATTTTAATTTTTTTTCTACAAAAATTTTTTATTTAAATATTGATTTTTTGTACTAATGAAAGGAAAAAATTCATAAATTATGTTTGAAAATAAGTGAAATATTATGAAATTCTTTTTATTGAAGTGTTAATGTGTTTTAAATATGTGTTTTTTTTTTATACGAATAAATAAATCATTCAGTAAAATATGTATCATTAAGAATCCTTTGGAAAGGAGAAAAAACACATATGTTATGGTAAATAAATTTAACTCGTTTAAGGAGGACTCTACTAAGGAAATTTGAGTTAACTGAGTAGAGTTATTAGTTTGAAAAATAAAAACAAATGCTTAGAAATAGAATTAAAAATATGTAGAACTGAACTAGAACTGAACAAGAACTGGACTAGAACTGAAATAGAACTGAACTAGAACTGAACTAGAACTGAACTAGAACTGAACTAGAACTGAACTAGAACTGAACTAGAACTGAACTAGAACTGAACTAGAACTGAACTAGAAGTGAACTAGAACTGAATTAGAACTGATTTAGAACTGAACTAGAACTGAACTAGAACTGAACTAGAACTGAACTAGAACTGAACTAGAACTGAACTAGAACTGAACTAGAACTGAACTAGAACTGAACTAGAACTGAACTAGAACTGAACTAGAACTGAACTAGAACTGAACTAGAACTGAACTAGAAATGAACTAGAACTGAACTAGAACTGAACTAGAACTGAACTAGAACTGAACTAGAACTGAACTACAACTGAACTAGAACTGAACTAGAACTGAACTAGAACTGAACTAGAACTGAACTAGAACTGAACTAGAACTGAACTAGAACTGAACTAGAACTGAACTAGAACTGAACTAGAACTGAACTAGAACTGAACTAGAACTGAACCAGAACTGAACTAGAACTGAACTAGAACTGAACTAGAACTGAACTAGAACTGAACTGGAACTGAACTAGAACTGAACTAGAACTGAACTAGAACTGAACTAGAACTGAACTAGAACTGAACTAAAACTGAACTAGAACTGAACTAGAACTGAACTAGAACTGAACTAGAACTGAACTAGAACTGAACTAGAACTGAACTAGAACTGAACTAGAACTGAACTAGAACTTAACTAGAACTGAACTAGAACTGATTTATAAATGAACTAGAACTCGACTGGAACAAATTTAGCACTGGTCTATAAGTACGATTACATTAGATTTTAACTGGAATTGAACGAAAATTGTAGGTCTCCTCTTAGTCTGCTTTTCGTTCCCTTTAGATTTCAATATTTAAATTTTTTTTTCTGCTCGTTCATAATTCTCCTATAGGAAGGAAAGTATTTATGCATGTTAAAAAATTTTATAATTAATCACACTTTCTACTGTACGCGGTAAGGGGAATTTTAAGAGCTCACGAAAAACAAATTAATGGGTTTTTAAAAACAAGTCATTCATTAAGTTAATGAGAATTTCTACATTTGAATATTGTTTTTAATTTTTCACATTTTTTATTTTCGAAGTTTAAAGTAATTAAAATAAATCAACCCACATATTAAAAAATATGTTGTTTTTTTACAATTCGGTTTTGTGACACTAAACATGTGTTAAACATGGTGTTTTTCTTTAGGACCGCATGAGGCTTAGAGTGTCATAAAAATAACAAGTGCTTCTTATGGCTGAATGGTCACAAGTGCATAATTAAGAGTTGGTGGTATTTGAAAGAAATTTGAATAAGTTCTTATTTGAAAGAAAGGATTTCTTTTAAAATGCAGACAGATAATGAAAACGAAAAGGGGGAGTTTATAGAACTTCAGTTTTGTTTTGTAGTTTGAGTCTTTGTTATTTTTTCTGCAAGTTTCCTTTTGCCATTAATAAAATTTAATTTTATTTGTCACAAAATAAAAAAAAACTTCCTGACATGTTTTGTGGTCATTTATTGGCTTAATTTTTCTTTGCTCGTTACACGAAAATTACATAAAAAATGTGAAATAATTTTTTACACTCACTCATATTAAATTAAACCAAAAACACTTTTGGCATTATTTTTTACTTTTTTTTAAATAATTTTTCACAAATTAAATATTATGTATTTTTCCCTTACTAAACCGTAAAAACAAAACCACAACAATTTATAAAACCATGGGTGGTCGTTGGTTTAGAAAAAAAGAAAAACGAAATAAAAAAATCTCCGTTTGTTTAATACTCATAAATATTTTGTAGTTACAAAGTAAATAAAGTTAAAATCTGTGGTTTGATTTGGTTTTCCAAGCTCTGAAATATTAAAATGCGTAAAAATTCATAAACTAAATTGGATTAAATTGTTACATGTAAATAGTAACTTAAAGTATTATTTTGTGTTTTTATTGTTTAATGTTAAATTTTTTTCTGTTTTGTAATTAAAATTTAAACAAACGAAAATATCATGTATTAGTTTCAAACAATAGTTTTTATAAATGGTTAGAAAACAACCACAACAAATTTAGGGCCAGTTAGTAAATAAAATATAATTTAATTAAATTGAATTTTAAATTATAACCCAAAGGGATTTAAATAACAAATAAATTAACTACATAATCGCAATTATTTAGTTTGTATTGTTAATACAAATATTGAAATAAGTAAGTTTTATAATTTTTTATTAAGGAAATAATATTTCCTATAGGAAGCTTAAAACATTTGAAAAAAACTGGAACTAAACAGAACTAGAACTTAACAAAAACTAAACTAGAATGGAACTAGTAATAAGCTAGACATAGACTAGAACTAAAGCAGGTGTGACCTTAAACTGAAATATAACTGAACTAGAACTGAACTAGAGCTGAACTAGAACTGAACTAGAACTGAACTAGAACTGAACTAGAACTGAACTAAAACTGAACTAGAACTGAGCTAGAACTGAACTAGAACTGAACTAGAACTGAACTAGAACCGAACTAGAACTGAACTAGAACTGAACTAGAACTGAACTAGAACTGAACTAGAACTGAACTAGAACTGAACTAGAACTGAACTAGAACTGAACTAGAACTGAACTAGAACTGAACTAGAACTGAACTAGAACTGAACTAGAACTGAACTAGAACTGAACTAGAACTGAACTAGAACTGAACTAGAACTGAACTAGAACTGAACTAGAACTGAACTAGAACTGAACTAGAACTGAACTAGAACTGAACTAGAACTGAACTAGAACTGAACTAGAACTGAACTAGAACTGAACTAGAACTGAACTAGAACTGAACTAGAACTGAACTAGAACTGAACTAGAACTGAACTAGAACTGAACTAGAACTGAACTAGAACTGAACTAGAACTGAACTAGAACTGAACTACAACTGAACTAGAACTGAACTAGAACTGAACTAGAACTGAGCTAGAACTTAACTAGAACTGAACTAGAACTGAACTAGAACTGAACTAGAACTGAACTAGAACTGAACTAGAACTGAACTAGAACTGAACTAGAACTGAACTAGAACTAGAACTGAACTAGAACTGAACTAGAACTTAATAATAAACCCACTAAGCCATGCGGCTTGACAGCAGGAAGAGAGTAAACAATAATTATTATAATATTAATATAAATGTTCATTGCGAACTTATAAAAAATTCTTTAATTAAGTTTTTTCGTTTATGAAAATTTTTAATATCTAAAATATGAACAGGTAATCTGTTTAGTATTGTTGGTAGAGTAACGCCTAAAGTGTTTCTTCCAAATTCATTGTCGAATCGATCCACCTTGTATCTTCTTGGAGCTCGACGTCTTGTGTGGTGTGAATGGTCAATCATGTGTAAGAACCTGTTGTCGCCAAAAAAGTTATTTGCTATGGTTGTGCAGTATATACTATTAACGTTAAGTATATTTAATTCTTTTAAAATGATGCTGTAGTTATTTATGTTACTGCCAAAAGTTCTCGCTGTATTGATGACTTGGATGTTGTTTTGTTGACTATTGTTGACGTTGTTAGCAGGGATGTTGCTTGTGTTGTGCAATAAGTTTTGAGTTTGGTATGTAGACATATTGTTGTGTTGGTGTGTGTTTATATGATTATTTAAATCGTTTATTTCGGCAGTGCTTATACGAGAGTTTGCTGATATGTGGTAATTTTTCCAAAGTATTTTTAATATTTGGTTTTGTATTTTCTGTAAAGTTTACTGTATTTAGCGCTACACCATGCAGTAATTCCATGACGAATGTAGGATTCTGCGAGTGAAAAATAGGCTTGCCTGAGAACGCTATATGTGGAACAGTTGCTTAAATGGTACAATGTATATGCAGTTTTACGAAGTTTCTTTCGCACTTCATCTATTTGTATTTTCCACTTAAAACTGCTATCAACATAGACGCCTAAATACTTGTATGTGGTTACCAGTTCAATATTTGTTATACAAGTTTCGAAATATGTGTTAGGATTCTGTATCTGATCGTGTAAACATTAAGTACTATGAAATTTTAAAAAAAAAATGGGTGAATCTGTAAGATGTCGAGGTTTTATATGCATCAGTTTCGTTTTTGTTGCATTAATAACAATACCGTTATCATGACACCATTTTGTGGCAATATCAAGTTGCTGTTGCATAAGTTCAGTGGCTGTCTGGATATTTTTGTGAGCGATGATAATTGCTGTATCATCAGCGTATGCGAAATTTATACTACCTTCTAGAGTCTTGAGCATGTCGTTGGCATATATTATATATAAAATAGGACCTAATTTTGAACCTTGTGGTACTCCGTACTGTGTTGACATTTCATCGCTAAAACTATTCTGAATTTTGACTTTATATGTTCTGCATTCGAGGTAATTTCTAAACCAGTTTAGTGTGTTTCCTCTGATTCCGTTTCTATTTAAAATATGAATAAGATTTTCATGGGATAGGGTATCAAACGCCTTACTAAAATCAATAAACAAGACTAAGCAGTGGAGATTTTTGCTTAGACTACTATTTATATAATTTGAGAAATTACCCAGTAATTTATTGATACTTTTTCCTTTTTGAAACCCAAATTGATTTTTATTAATAATTTTATATTTTTCCAAATACTGCGTTAGCCTCCGTACAACAACTTCTTCTAATACTTTTTCAATTACTGATAAAATAGATATAGGCCTGTAATTATTAAAGTCGGATTTATTTCCATTTTTGTATATAGGTCTTATTACTGAAGTTTTTAAAAGATTTGGCACAATTGCACTTTGTAAACTACTATTTATTAAATTAGTTATAATAGGTGTAAGAACATTGGCATTGTTTTTTAAGTCTTTCGGCCTGATTTGGTCAGGACCAGCACCTTTCTTGACGTTTAGAGATTTTAAAATGTTATATATTTCATTTTCGTTGGTTTGGAATAGGTATATTGAGTTTTGTTGGGTAAATTCTAAATTATTTAATGTTTTTATGTTACAATTATGTATTATTTTGTTAACATTTTCTTTGAAATTTGTTGCAAAGCAATTTAAAATATTATTTAAGTTATCGTTTTTAAAATGTTTTATTACAAAATCATCTATGTTGATAGATTTTTTACCGATGATTTCATTGATTATTTGCCACGTGACACGAATATCGTTTCTATTGTCTATAAATTTTTGGCGATAATAATTGTTTTTTGCAATAATAATTTTTTTATTTAGTTGATTTCTATACTGTTTGTATTCCTTCTCGAGGCTTTTGTTTGTTTTATTATTTCGCCACTTTCTATAGATTTTGTCCCTAATAGCACAACATTTTACTAATTCATCACTAATCCAAGGATTACTTGATCTTTTTTTGCTTGTTTTAATATTTTTGTATGAATTATTATAAATTTCACAAAACTTGTTATACAATTTGTTATATAAATCATTTGTATTTTGCATATTATTTGTAAAATCATTCCAATTAGCTTCTTTTATTTTGGTATTAACTAGAAAATTGTTCAACTGCTTATTAATTATGTTGTTTTCCGTACCCTGGTTGTTTATTTTATTTAGTTTGTTTACAGAGCAAAATAGAGAGTAATGATCGGAGATTGTGGTTGTTATTATTGAGGCGTGCGCTTGTGTGTTTGACTCATTTATTTTAATAAATAAGTGATCGATACAAGTACTTGTGTTTTTGTTTACGTCTTCTCTTGTGTTCTCGTTTATTAAGCATTGCATACCATTCGAGAGTAGCATATCAAGGTATGTTGTTGTTGATTTATTTTCTTTTTTAATATCTATGTTCATGTCTCCAACAATAATAATTTCTTGTTTCTTATTTATTTTGTTTATTATTGTTTCAATTTCACTTATGAATTCATAGACATTTTGGTCAGGGGGGCGATATACAGACAAAAGGGAGATAGTGTTGTTGTTTATTTTAATATCAGTTTGTATAATCTCAAAAGCATTTGGATACAAAGAGAGTTGTGTATATTCTATGTTCTCCTTGATGTATACGGCAATACCTCCACCTTTTCCTTCTCTGTTTAAAAATATTGAGTTAAAACCGTGAATATTATAGAAGCTATTTTCATTGTTGTTTATGTTTGTCTCAACAAGTATTATGATTTTGATTTTATTTATTATTTTGCTAATGGTCACAAGAAACGATGCAAAGTTACGACGGAGAGATCGAATGTTCATAAAAAATTAAAGACACAGGATAATTTAAGTGTTCTTTATCAATTTCAGTGAATTGTGTAGTAGTTTGTTTTTGAATAATATTCATTTTATATATATTTTTAGTTTAGAAAATTAGTTTTTATTTTTTATTTATTTATTTTATATTCTTTTTTGTTTTATATTTTTTTAAAAAACATTTATTTATTAAAGATAATTTTGTTTAAATTGTGGATGTAATAGATTCAATATCGGTGGCATTACTAATAAGGATTGAGGGAGTGTTTTCATTTTTGCGGGCGAAAATATTGCCATTTCGGACCCATACGTATTTCCATTTTTCTTCGTGAGCTTTTGTTTTGGTTATCCAAAGTAGTCGACGATTGTTAAATGTGAGTTGGTCATTGATGTATATATATTTACCACTGCTATTGTTATCCTCATTAGTGTTTATTATTTGCGATTCAATTCGGTGACGTTTTATTTTGCTCATAAGCTCTAATTTTTTATTAAGAGAGGAGAATTCCACAACTATTTTATCATTTTGTCTCTTCAGACGATAGGCCTTTTCGATATCAGCATCGTTAATTTCCACATCTACCGAAGCACCAATTTTTTTAACGACATCGAGTGTAGAAATTTGGTTATTTGTAATATTTTTTATTTCAATGTTTTTTACTGAACTAGAACTGAACTAGAACTGAACTAGAACTGAACTAGAACTGAACTAAAATTGAACTAGAACTGAACTAAATCTGAACTAGAACTGAACTAAAACTTAACGTTAACTGAACTAGAAGTGAACTGGAACTGAACTAAAACTGAACTACAACTGAACTAGAACTAAACTAAAATTTAACTGAGACTCTAAAGGAATTTATTTTTTTTAAGTGAAATGTTTTTTTTATAAATGTTGAATAAATTCTTTTTTTGTAAATACCAAATAAATGTTAAGATTTTGATCAATTGCTTGTAATCCTCCACAAAAAAAAAAAAAAAAAAATTAATATCTACAAGCCTAAATCTAAACAAAAATATTTATGATTAATATTTAAAATTGTTTTTCTTCTAAACCATCTTTAGCCCTTTACTGCTTAAACCATATTTATAAATATTTTTTTTTCATCCGCTTAAGGTCTGTAGCAAAAGAAGTCTATCATTTGTGTTTAATCTTTGACAAAATAAAGAAAAGAAAAACCAGCAATAAATATAAACAATTTGTTATAGAAGATCAAGGCAAAGAGAAAAAAAAAAAAAAAATAATAATTTTGAAAAGAAATTGAATAAACAAAATACTTTACTAAATATTACGATTTGTTTGCAAACACCGCAAACAAAATACAAAATCACAAATCACAAATAATCTTTGAATTTATGTCTGCTTCTCTACTTTTTGCCATAAGACTAGTATATATTACTGGTCCTTTTTTATTTGGAAATTGTGGTTTAAAGTCTATAGTAGTAGTTGTTATTTAGTCTTGTAAGTAAGTAGTATGACACAATTGCAGGAATATGAAGATGACAAAGTATAACGAAGGTATTAGTTGCGTAAAATGTTGGGATTATATGTTACTTAAACGTTTATTAAAGTAGAAATGTAAACCCATGATAAGCTGATGTTGTCTGCTAGTGTTTTGTGTATTAAAATGTTTTGCAGGAAGGGATAAGAAGCAAGAAAAAAAATCAAAATTTAAATGACAAAAAATATGAAAAAAAAAAAAAAAAAAAAATATGAGAAAAAAAATTTTGTAAAAATATTATGATGTAAATAAAGTAAGAAAATGAGTACAAGTACCATGAATTTTTTATATTTAAAAGGAAAATTCTAAGATTTAAAATTTATGAATATAACAAAAATTATTTCCATAGTGTCTAGACTAAATGTCAACTTTAAATTTTTCTTTGCATCTTTAACAGACTACAATTTATCTAATATTTATAAAGTTTTATATTTTAAAATATTTATAAAGTTTTATATTTCAAAATTATCCTTTTTTCTGGATATAAATTTTAGTATTCCATTGTAAAAAATATTTTATACCTTAAACTAACAAATAAAGAATTTGTTAAAAAATAAAGAAACTAAAAGATTTATTTTAAATGAAAATATCTGAACTAATATCATAAAATATTACTAATTTAAATAAATTCCATTATTATTTTTTCTTTCCTGCATCTTGTTTAACCCTTTTTGTATCATCCTCTAACTGAATCATATTTATAGTTTTTTATTTATTTACTTTCATATATAAAAATTTTCAACTCTTACTTAGCATTTTAAAGGTTGTTGTCTTAGCTTAAAAGTTCTTGTTTTCTAGTAGTCTGCTTTCTTAGTTTTAATTTTCTTTCAAAGTTTATTTAAGATTTAGTATATTTTTCTTAATATTTATTTTTTTGCTGCCTTAACAATATGATCCTTTTAGCAAAAAAATTATTGTTTTTTCTTTTTGTCAAAAACTTAATGCTACATATTTTCCATGACGTTGATGATTTTATTCAATTTTTTTTCCCATTGCCGCGAATGTTATTGATGATACTGATGACGTCGATGATTTTTATATGATAAACTTCTCATATGAAATAGTTTTTATGCCAATATTTGTTATACATTTAATTTTTATTGTTTGACTTTTGGTATTTGTTTTGATTTCCTTAGTTGGGGATTATACATAGTTGGTATAAGTTGTGGGAATGTGAGTAGTGTGGCATTTAAGAGTTACACTACGTGAAACCAAATAATATATAGTATTTAATAAAGCATATTAATAGGGTTTTCTTATTGAATATTAAACATTTATTTTAAAAACTATGCATACGTGGTGCTAAAAATTTTAAAATGCATACCTTATTGAACATATATATTTTTATTCTCCAAAATCTTTTTAGTGATCCTGATATTTTAGACGTTAAAAATTTGAAAATCCTTAATGTGTTTAAATAAATCCAGGCCAGCTATGAACTTTGACTGTAACAGTTCAGCCTAAAAATTTATTTATAAAATTATTCATCGAAATCGGTTAAAAAATAAGGTGTATTAAACCGGCTCTTTGCTAATCTTAAAAGCAGTGAGGCAGTAATGATTTATTAGACGGACGTACGGACGGACATAACTGGACCATTATAGATGTTTACATTGTCAAGATCGAGAATATTTAACATTTGCTGTTATGTGTTCTTTATTTGTGTAAAATTTTTAAGTGATTGCTTAATTTGTTTCTGTATTATTAATGAAAATGTTCAACTAATTAAGATGTAAAGAAATTTAGTTATTTTATTTAAATCAAAATTTGAGCTTAACTTATCAGAATATATTTATTAATATCTCAAAACCCGAAAGCATTACCATAGAAAATTTTGTGTAAGATATAATTACAACTAATCTATGTATTTTTCTTTGATATTGAGGAAGTCAATAATGATCTAATTTTATCTGTTCATGTGTGTGCATAGAAATTCATACAATAGTTTACCTTTTTTATTACTCTCCGTAATAATTTTTCCAGGAAATTTTGACGAAAAAAATGCTAGATTTTTAGGCCAGAAATCTAGACTTTTCCCCATTCAACCACCAAATACTTTGAATACAAATTACCTCCAGTTATTAGAGTCTTCTACCAATAAAGAGTTCTCAGAACAAATCGCAACTTAACTCAAAATTCTCTGCCTAAATTTAACTCCAATTCGAACCCACAGATAATAGAACAAACCCCTGCTTTCAATTTTACCAGGCTAAAAGCTACAATACACAGAAAAAAATTAAATTTCGTATTCTATCATTAAATTTATAAAATCAAACATTTTTTTAAATAAAATCGGACCTATCACTGAATTTGTAAAATCAAACATTCAAATTCGTAAATATTTAATAGAAAAAAAAAAAATTTTTTTCTTATTAAAATATTTTTAATATTTATAAATTTTGATGTTTGAAAATTCTGAAAATATTTAATAATTTTTTTAAATGAAACAATAAAAATAATATTCAGTTTTTGTTGGATTTTCAAACAATTTTTATTTTTTATTTAATAAATTATTTAATAAGGATTAATTTATATAAAAAATATTTATATTATTCACAATTACTTAATATATTTTTTATATTTAACTATAATTGTACAATTAATGTAAAAAATGGACATATGTATAATATTTGCGTATTGTAATAAATAAATGATTTTATTCCGTTTCCATGTGCACTAAATGACCAAATCGACCTTAAATAAAGAAGAATAGTTATTAAAACTGAAGAAATAATTGAATATTACTTACCATTTTTTTAACGTAATTAATTTCGTTTCTGTGTTTCCTCCTGTGTTTCCTCCATTAGAACTATATAGCACATATCATGAGAAGAGAGCAGATTAAACTGCAATTAAACAAGTAATAATGAAAAGATGTAATTAGTATATGATCAGTTCAAAATTTATTAATAATTTCTAACCGGCTGCTCCGATTTAAATAAAAGCTCATACTAAATGAATAAATTTGGGCCGATAGTGACCAATAGTGAATACTCTTATGAGGTGGGTTTGTAGCACACACATTTAAAGCCTAAACCAGAATACTTACAAATTTGCATAACAATGGACATATGTATGTATATATCACAACTTTATCAATTCAAGACATTTATGAGCTCCAAAGTCCTTTTACAGTAAAACTATTGAAGGAATTAGTGAGTAACTTTTATTGTTGTGATCGTTATATTGAAAGTGTTATATAAGGCATGCCTATAAAAAAATGTGTATGTGACGAAAAAACTGAAAATATTCTATTTTCCTTCAAAGGAGGATTTCTTCGCACAACAGTGCTGTTTACGTATCTGGTCTTATATACAACCAGCCTTACAAAGTATTAATATCTATAATAAATTAATTGATAGGAAATAAAACCTCAATATTACTTACCTTTTTTTTTTTGCTAAATCTTGCTACATATTTACGGATGAACATATTTCCATTTTATAAGATTTCAAATAATCTAGAAGAAAATAAATATGAATTTATTTGCAAGATCTGAACGATATTTAAGACAACTTACCTCCGGAAATCTTTAAACAATGGTTGTTATATTTTCAAGCTTCAGAAATTTTTCAATTTTATTTGATTTTTTTTTTTTTTTAAATATGTCAAAATAAAATAAATAGTTTTGGTTTGTTTATAGTTTTTAAAATAATTTAAAATCAATAAAACTTAATATTAAGATCAAATAATTTTGTTTATAAAATTATATTTAAAACCAAATAATGATTTGTTTTAAAAATTTCTAGTCATAATTTTTTCTGTGTAGAGACGCTCGTGCAATTTGTAAATAAATTTACAAACTCTATGAGCATTGATTGCATCTTAAGCAAGAAATGCTTAAGATGCAATCAATGTTGATGCAGACAATACTAAATAAGCCATGAACTGTTTGAGAATATGTTTTTGGAATGTAAACGGCATGCGCCAACAAAGGAATGAACTCGAATATTTTCTAATAAAACAACAAGTAGATATAATGTTAGTTTCTGAAACTCATTTAACGTCAAGAAGTATATTCCAAATACATATGTAGATATGTGTTTTATGATACCAAAGACCCCAGAGGAAAGCATGTGGAGGTTGGGCTATTCTAATAAAAACCTGCATTAAACACTATTTAATGTGTAATCTTGGTTAAGATTATCTTCAAGCTACAAAATCTGTATTGAAGATTATCAAATACAGATTTTTAATTACAGAAAATCAATACAACAATTTTAATAAATCACCAGGCCCCCGTTTCCTGGTAGCTGGCGATTATAATGCTAAGTATACATTCTGGGGATCACGACTGTTTATCCCGAAAGGTGGTGTTTAATATATATACATACTGGCCCACTGATCTACACAAAATACCGGATGTCATCGATTTTGATGTTATAAAAAATATCCCAATGGAACTAATTAACTAACTAATCTTGACTAAAGAAAGGAGAATTCGAAGAGTGTGGCAACTCCACAGATCCCCTCAACTGAAATCGATGCTAAAATAATGCCAAAAAAGGCTTAGTAAACTTTTGGAGTATCGAAAAACTGCTTCTTTGTGTAAATATCTGGAAAAGTAGGATACAACGCCTCAGTCAGATTACTCACTATGGGGAGCTACAAAGAAACTCAAGAGACTTGTTATATGTAGACCACCTTTACGCAATACAAATGGAGAATGGGCAAGATACGATATAGAAAATGGGAATCTGTTTGTTAGTCATTTAAAGAATGTATTTTCCCCGAACGAATCAAATGGCAAGGCCATTGTTGATTTTTTTAATGTTATTTATTAAATTATTGTATCTGCCTTTAGATCTTAGGCATAACAATATGTATTTAAATCTTATATCTAAAAATAAAAACTATTTGCTCTCAGCTGAGAGCCATGATTGGCAAATGGTTCTTAGTGCAGTGGTAAATCGCTTCTACGAAGCCTTGTTTCAGATTGAGTTCTGGATAACAATCTTGCTAGCGGGTTAGGATGCTGTTGTAATTTACAGGCATATCTCCCTCTAATTTTTTCAAATTCTTCTTTTACTAATGTTACTTCTAAGTCTCTGTAGATGTTCTCGTTTCTTATGTACCATGGTGCGCCTGTCATAGTCCTAAGGATTTTCGATTGTGCCCTCTGTATAAGTTCAATACTAGTGTTACTTGCCGTTCCCCATAATTGGATACCATACGTCCAAATTGGTTTTAGGATAGTCTTATACAGGATAACTTTACAGTCATGACTTAATTTAGATTTGTTGCTGATCAGCCAATGGAGATTGGAAGCTTTAATTTTCATATGAAGCCTCTTGGCTTCAATGTGCCGACGCCATGTGAGACGTCTGTCTAAATGAATACCAAGGTAATTTAAATTATCAGATTGTGGGATATTTACGTTGTTAAGCGAAAGTGGTAGACAGTTGCCTCTCCTTAATGCAAACGTAACGTGTTTACTTTTGAGTTCATTCTTAAGGTTTTTATCTAATTATCTAGATGCTATACATGTGTCCACATGAGAACTTAAAATAGCAGTATCATCAGCAAATGTTGATATAGTCAAGCTGGTACTTATAGGTAAATCCGAGGTGTAAATTAGATACAACAATGGTCCAAGGACACTGCCCTGTAGAACTCCAGCACTAATTGCATAATCTCCCGCAATACAGCCACACTGTTTTACACGAAACACCCTGTTTGTTAGGTAGGACTCTACTAATTTATGAGTACTTGGTGGCAACAGACATTTAATTTTATATATAAGGCCCTTATGCCAAACTTTGTCAAAAGCTTGGGCGACATCCAAAAAGATTGCAGAGCAATACTTTTTATGATCAAAAGATTTTCTTATCTCTCCAGTTTACCTGCTCGATAGTTCCATATTGTTCACGGAAACCGAACTGATGAACTGGGATGACATTTTGCTCATTTAATAATGATATTTTTTTTTTTTTCTGTGGAATACTTTCTCAAATAGCTTACATAAACATGGTAGTAGACTAATTGGTCTGTACGACGTTGGTACTGTCAAATCTTTTCCTGGCTTTGGTATCATAATGATCTGCGAAGTTTTCCATGCTTTTGGAAAAACGCCTTATGTCAAGATCGCATTAAATAAAGCAGTTAGAATTATTATAGCCATATTTGGTAGGTTTTTGATCATAGATGGTGTTATAAAATCATAGCCTGGTGATTTCTTTAGTTTAATATTCTCATTTATAACTTTTCGTATGTCCTCTTGAGTTATAGTTAACGATTCTCTACCTGAAAATATATGATTGTGGGACTCCCCCAAAACAAAGTCATTCATTAGGGGGTTTGGTTGAAAAACATTACTTAAGTGGTAAGTAAATATTAAGGCTTTATCTTTGGTGCCGTCCGCTTTTCTTAAAGGACTTTGTCCCTCTACTGGTGGTTTAATATTTCAAACTGCTTTCCAGAGGGAGAAGTTAGTATACTTGGTATTTGTCAGGCTTTTAATGTAGTTTCTATTTCTGCGATCCTCTTCTAATAGAAGGGCACTTCTGAGTATCTTACTTGCAGCAGACAGCCTCTGCTTTGCCGTAGAAGATCTGTGTTTTTGCCATTCTCTTCTTCGTTTTCTTTTTTCAATGAGTAGTCTTTCTATTTCAGAGTTTGAAATTTGTGTATGTTTTTTTTTTTTTTTTTTTTGGAGTGATTTGAATCTTAGAATGATCTAAAGCCGAGATTATTAGTGATGTGAAATCATTTATGGATTTATCAATATCTTCCTCACGCTGAATATTAGGGTTCATGTGGATTTGACTGCTAATATATTTTTTTATATTTTAGCCAATTGGTTTTAAATAATGGAGTTTCAAAATTAGTTTCCCCATAGTAGGTAACTTCTACTGGGGAAAGGTCAGAATATAGATCGTTCGAAATTTCCACTGCTATTGAGTTTCTCCATTGTTGGTTTAAACTCCAAAAATACACCTGGTATTGATAAAATCAGTAACAAGATGCTTTTGAAGCTACCCCGGATAGCATTAGAAATAATACTTTTTATTTTTAATGCTACCTTACGCATTAAATTCTATCCACTAGAATGGAAGGTGTCACTGATTACAATTATACCTAAGCCGGGAAAAGAAATCAAGCAAGTCCATGTTTTACGTAGACACCTACCTTGACGTCTTAATTCCCATGTGCCTGTTAGGAACACACAGGTGGCAATTAGAATGGCTCACTGTCTGGATAAGTTACTCCCCCTTGCTTAGGAGATGGAGCTATCTAATCTCCTGTCGCACTTTTGGCAACTTATGTTGCCATTCACTACCACATCGGGAGAAGAATCCCGCCCCGTTATTTGGGTTTAAACCACAGCCACCACGTGACTTCCCGAAGGCCCTCAACCAACAGCCAGTCCAGTATGACGACACCCGTTTAAGGTGCCGCCATAGCAGGGGCTACTGGCTCCCGTGGTACCAGATTGCGGTAGATCGCTGGTCAGGCCTCGAAGAACGTTTTCTACCAGTATAGACCCCAGACAAGTCCAGGCAATGGTAAACCTATTTGTACCTTTCAAACTGATACGTTCCCCTAGACCGAAAGGCGAAGCTTAGGGTGTAGCAAGACAGGCTTTTTACTCTACCACGTATGAGCTATATATCAAGGAGTAGATTTCCCCGAGAAGAAAAGCCGCCGTGGCGGGGGAAAGATGACACAAAAGTATAATCGTCTATTATCTAATATGTCTAAGCTATTTGAAGCTCCTAATGAACAAGCTATAGCCGCCAATGCATCCCCAATCATCAATTCGGATTCAGAGAAAAACATAGTACTATCGCACAAATATACAGACTTGTAAATGTTATAAGTAAAACGTTTGAAGAAAAAAAAATATCGTTCCGCTCTCTTCATTGTCGTATCGCAAGCTTTTGACAAAGTGTGGCAAAATTTGCCCATAAATACACATAAATTATTAAAAAGCTATATAACTGATCGGAAATTTATTCTTAAGAAAGGTGACTTTTTTAGTGCACCACAGCCTATTGAAGTAGGCGTTCCCCAAGAGGTCCTATGTTATACCTGATATATACCTCCGATATGCCAACTAATAGTCAAACCCATACATCAACATTTGCAGATCATTCAGCTATTTTAAGCACACATGAATGTCCACAAGAAGCATCTCTAATTTTGCAGGGCCATATATTTGACATTAAAAGATGGTTAAGAAAATGGAAAATAAGAATAAATGAACAAAAATGCACACATATAACATTTACTTTGCGTAGGGAATCATGCCCACTTATCCTAATAAATAACCAAGTAATACCCCAGCAGTCGAAGGTTAAATACCTTGGAATATATATCGATCGACGCCTTACTTGGAAATCCCATATTGATGCAAAGTTGGCCCAATTGAAATTGAAAGCACTCCAAATAAATTGGAAGAAACTCTATGCTAAGTTTAGATTGTAAACTACTTCTCTATAACTTAGTCTTAAATCCAATATGGAGTTATGGGATCCATTATGGGGTACGGTCTTAGCATCAAATATTGAAAAAATCCAGAGACGTCAAAACAAAATATTGTGAACTATAACCGCAGCCCCCTGATTCCTTTGGTAAAAAGTGTAATAAAAGAACTTTGGTTTTGGCGTTTTTCTTAATTTTTCTATTTATTTTTTAATTTAACTTGAAATTTTTTTCTGGGTTTCCGTTTTGGTATTTTTTTCATTTTGACGTTTTTTATTATACTTTGACGATTTTTTAGTTTTAGTAGTTTTTTTTTTTTAATTTAAATATTTCTTCTATTTTGGCGTTATTTTTTTGTTTTGTAGTTCTTACGTTTTGGCCATTTTCTTTTTTTTTCATTTTGCATATTTTTTTGTTAATTTGGCATTTTTTTTATCATTTACGCGTTTTTTTTTCAATTTTTACGTTTCGTAATCTTTTTTTAACGTTTTTTTACGTTTTGGAATTTAATTTTTTTAGATTTTGACCTTTTTTTACGTTTCGGAGATCTTTTTAATGTTGGCGATATTTCTTGGAGTTTTTACACTTTTTGGTGTTTTGAATACTATTTTTCAATTTAGCGAAAAATCATAAAATAATCCATGTCAGAAAAGAAATAAAAATAAAATGTATACGGTCCCTGATTTTAAATATCATAAATAAAAATGAGCTTATCTTGAGTAAAATAATTAATTTTATATAACTATGTACATTTGATAAAAAATAAAAAAGGATGATATAAAAACAAAACACTTTTCTAAAGGTAATTTTAATTATTTAGATTTTCTACTTTATTTTTCATGAGACATAAGACTGAAACCAAAAAATAAACGTAGCAATTTAAAGTATTAAACTCCTTTCTATATTGTTTATCACTCCTCACTTACAACTATCAACTAAAAAACTTGTTTAGTTTGTTTTTGTAAAGAAATAACAATGACATTGCTTTGAATTGAGAGAGTTGTATGATAGGCATGAGATATAAAATATAAGATAGTTTAATAATTTGAGTCGCTCGTATAACTTCTAAAACACTGAACGCATATTAATAAAATGTATATTCTGCACATCTATATATACAATTAATATAGTTATAGGTGGACATAATTTATAGGGAATATAAGAAGAAAATTATGCTCAAACGAAAGAATAATTCTTAATACACCCAATTTAAATATAAATCTTTACTATAGGAAATTCAAAAATATGTTCATCCTTCGATATGAACTTTTTACATTGAATCTGTGGCAACACAAAAACTTACAATCACACCGACTACTATATGAACATTTTTCGACAATGTCTGATGATAGTGATTTTTAGTTTACTAGTTATAACAATTGTTTGATTTTGCGATTGTTTTTCTTTCCAATTTCTTTTTTAGTCTTTATTGTTTTAGGTATTATTTGCCATTATTATAGAGATTGTGTTTGAGTTTGAATAGCAGGAGAAAAATAATAGAACACAAGTCATACATACCATCTAAAGCTAAAGTCTAATATCAAGGGAAAATATTTTTCGATGACTTGAAAAAAACTGGAAGTTTTTTGAAGACAAAAACTTATTTTATAAGAGATTTTGGGAAAAAAATATATTTTTAATAAAAAAAATTATTATTTATTTTAATTATTAAGGGAATTAATGTTTGGTATTCTTTTAAGGAAAGAATGCAAATATTAAAGAGCTTAAATAACAAAAGGATAATAATGATTTTAATTAAAATAGCCCAGATAAAAAAACATCATGTAAAAAGATTAAAAATAATTAAGTATTTGGTTTAGCATTTAAAAATATTGGTTTTAAATTTATTTATTACAATTTTAGTTTAATTTTATTTTCCTATTTTAATGATTCCTTAAGATATTATCTTCCTTTAGCTTATTACTACTAAATGAAATGAGAAAAATTATTTAATCGTCTTTTAATGTAAATTAAATTAATTGTGGATTTCTTTCTTGTTTAATATTCATTGTAGCTACTTTTAGTTTACAGGTTGTAGGCAACAAGGACAAGTTGAACTTAAAAGGACTACCATTACAAACACAATATGCAAAGTGCTTGAAACCAAAAAAAAAAAAAAACAATAACTACAGCTACAACATCTTTAACTTTTACACTGATAATTATTTTATGAAAAGTTAAAGCTGTGATAGTCACAGAAGTAGTAAAGACATTATAATTATCATTCAACAAAATAGTGTATACAATATCTTCATAATGTTGACATACCAGTAAGTAAGACGACAAGCCGATGGAGGGACATACAGACAGACTAACAACCAGCCAGCCACCATATTGTGACCTCATTACTCTTGTCATTGTTGTTTTTGTTCCTTTTTTCAGTCTTCTCGGTTGCAATTTTGCCTTTAGTAAAGTAAATCTAAAGAATACTAGCAGTATCTAAAGATTTTTAATGAAACCCAGGAAAACCCAAAGAGATAAATGCATTTAAATGTGACAAGTATTAAAAAAAAAAACAGCAAAAGGAAAAAACTAGAGAAAATCTCATATATATAATGGTATGCAGGGAAAAGCCACTACAATAATTATGAGGTCATAAGAATAATAATGAGAGCTGAAATGAAAAGAAAACTTTATAAAATGAAAAAAGCTAAGGGTGATGAGAGTGCATAGAAAAGGCTAAAATGAAAATCCAGCTCATTAGTACAAGCAACATTTTATAAAAAAAGGAGTAAAGAAAATAATTTGTAAAAAAATAAAAGCCAACGCAACAGATTTAAAGAAGCTTAAGGCATAATATACTTTAAAAGGGAATTGATTTTTTATTTTTTTTCTAATACTTTTTCAAGTCAAACTGTTTTAATGTGAGGACGAAATGATTTAAAGGAAAAATTATTTATATAAGAATTTTCCAAATTAAGAGAAAAATTGTGATAAACTTTCTAATAATAATCTTTATATAAATTTTTTTAAATTTTTTCTTTATAGACAATTTTCAATAAATTTTCCCTTTATAGAAAATTTTTGTAAATTTTTTCTCAGTAGAAAATTTTTAATCATTTTCTTCTTATAGAAAACAAAATTCTCCTTTATAGAAAATTTTCAATAAATTTTCTCTGTACAGAAAATTTTTGATAAATTTTCTCTATGGAGAATTTTTCATAAATTTTTAATAAATTTTTTCTATAGAAAATTTTTTCTATGAGAAAATTTATCTCTATAGAAAATTTTTTCTATGCAGAAAATTGATCTCTATAAAAAATGTTTAATAAATTTTCTCTATTTTTAATAAATTTCATCTATAGAAAATTTTTAATAAATTCTCTATAGAAAAGTTATGATAAAATTTCTTTATATAAAAAAATTTTGATAAATTTTCTCTTTAAAGAAAACTTTTGATAAATTTTAAATAAATTTTATCTTTATAAAAAATGTTCGCTGATTATTATTTGCATAGATAAATTTAAATTTTCTTTTTATAGAAAATTTTCGATAAATTTTCTTTTTATAGAAAATTTTCGATAAATTTTCTTTTTAAAGAAAAAATTTACAAAAATTTTCTTTTTATAGAAAATTTTCGATAAATCCTTTTTTTTTATAGAAAATTTTGGATAAATTTTCTTTATATAGAAAATTTTGGATAAATTTTCTTTATATAGAAAATTTTGGATAAATTTTCTTGTATAGAAAATTTTGGATAAATTTTCTTGTATAGAAAATTTTGGATAAATTTTCTTTTTATAGAAAATTTTGGATAAATTTTCATTTTATAGAAAATTTTGGATAAATTTTCATTTTATAGAAAATTTTCGATAAATTTTAATTAAAAAAAAAAAATTTCCAAAAATTTTCTTTTTATAGAAAATTTTCGATAAATCTTCTTTTTATAGAAAATTTTGGATAAATTTTCTTTTGTAGAAAATTTTGGATAAATTTTCTATAAAAAGAAGATTTATCGAAAATTTTCTATAAAAAGAAAATTTTTGGAAATTTTTTTTATTTTTGGATAAATTTTCTTTATAGAAAATTTTGGATAAATTTTCTTTATAGAAAATTTTAAACAAATTTTCTCTTTATGGAAGATTTTCAATAAATTTTCTCTTTGTAGAAAATTTTCGATAAATTCTTTCTTTATAAAAATTTTTAATAAATTTTCTCTTTAAAAAAAATTTTCAGTAAATTTTCTCTTTATAGAAAATTTTCAATAAATTTTCTTATTATAGAAGATTGTCAATAAATTTTTCTCTTTAAAGAAAATCTTCATCAGATTTTTTCAATAAATTTTCTCTTTATAGAAAATTTTCTCTTTATTGAAAGTTTTCAATAAATTTTCTCTTTATAGAAAATTGTCAATAAATTTTCTCTTTATAGAAAATTGTAAATAAATTTTCTCTTTATAGAAAATCTTCAACAGATTTTCTCCTTATAGTTAATTTTCAATAAATTTTCTCTTTAAAGAAAATTTTCAGTAAATTTTCTCTTTATAGAAAATTTTCAATAAATTTTATTTTTATAGAAGATTGTCAATAAATTTTTCTCTTTATAGAAAATCTTCATCAGATTTTTTCAATAAATTTTCTCTTTATTTCTCAAAGTACAGGTCGCAATTTTATAGATATCTTGATAAAATTTGACACTCAATTGAAATTGACACTTAATTGAAATGATCAGTCCATTATTTCGCCTGGCCCGATACAACTTAAATAGAGGTTTAGCGATTATAAATGCCTTAAATATTACAATATTAATGATATTTAGTACAAAAGAGTTTTGTATAAGTGTCCCTCTTTGTGTCAAATTTCATCAAGATCGGTCTATAATTGATCATAGCTCCCATATAAATCCCTCTTCCGAAAATTATTTCAAAGAGTATAAAGTTAATAATCGACACAAATAAGTTTTATTTAAGTTGAAGTCACAGGAAAAATTGTATGTGGTCCAGTCCATAATTTATAATAGCTTCCATATAAACCCACTTTCGGGAATCACTCTAAAGCGTAATATTCTGTATTTTTTATTTTACACTTAGAAAAAGTATCGATCGACAATTGGGCGGCACAGGTCTAATATATGACCCTTCCCAGAATTTTTATTCAAATACATGATGGTGTAGGTTATAGTATTATATATCTTTTAATCTCGTTTTTATTTTGTGAATATTTTTTTTTTGAAATTCTGGAATTTGTGGAAAATTTTGATATTTTATATATATTTTAGAAATTTTTGTTAAAACTTCTTTTTATAGAAAATTTTCTCTGAATTTTCTTTCTATAGAAATTTTTGAAATTCCTTAAACTTATTTTAGCTTGACTTTAAGTAAAATAACTTTTTCTCTTAATAACATTCGCAAGCTTTTGCAACCCCTGAAACATTATCTCATATGACTATTTATGATAATATGACCTAAGGTTTCATATGAGTGTTATACATTTGTAATCAGACATGTATTATTATGATTAGATCTCATTACATTGCAGACATTAAGGCGTTAATATTATTACGACAACGAGTAATAAGAAATGAAAAATATCTAATAATTTATTTAAGAATTTGCCAAAGCACTTACTCATACATATACATAAGTTAACAGACAAATAGTAATGTTTGGAAAAGATAAAAACTATAAGTGGTCATAATGTGATTAAAGGGAAGATGTTAGTTAACGAAGTTCATTGGAATAAAATAAAATGACTATAAATCTTTAGTAGGAGTTTTGTTAATATAATAATATTTTAACATAATAATGATTAGTTTTTTAAGACGATTAGAGGAAAATATGAAATTTTAAATCAGTTAGATTACAAACAGTTTTAAACTTTGAAAAATTTGTTGTGCTTAAAATTTATTTAAAAAATTTTATATAAAGCACCCCATAGACACATACTGCATAAGCTCATGCAATATGTATGTATTAAAAAAATTGAGAGAGCTTTTCTATGTGTGTGTCACATAAATAGAAAAGCTCTCTCAATTTCACTAATACATACATATTGCATGAGCTTATGCAGTATGTGTCTATGGAGTGCTTAATACTCTTTTTTAGTCCATAATTTCTTCGAGCTGTCATTTGCTTTCTATGCCAGTAGCATTTGTCATTAAGTTTTTCATTAAATTTCAAGTTTCGTTTTTTTCTTTCTCGATCTTTATCTTTTTTTTTTTTTTTTTTTTTTTGTTGTCATCTTGTTTTGTTGTGCTGCCATCATCATTATTTAACTCTTATAAATTAAGCTTAACAATTAGTTTAAGCATCAGTAAAAATGTTCATTTAATTCTTCGTTTTTTTATTTAGCATTTTTTTTGCGGTAGAGTGTAATAAAACAGCCCACACATTTTTTTAGTATTTTAGTGCTGATACTTCAGCCAAGTGGAGTAAAAAAGTACTCATATGATAAAAATTGTAAGTATGGTAAAGAAAAAAAGGTCTTAAGAACCAATATTATTAAAAAAATAAACAAATTTATTATATAGAGAATAAATTTCCATCTAATACCTTAAAATTCTAATCTATTGAAGATGAAAGTTTCCTTTTATAATTCTTCAATTTTGTATATTAGTCCCTTCTTCATAGTATCATTTTGCTCTGTTACAGTTTATTATTAAAAACTCTAGTTCTGCTGGTACACTATACAACATACTCCACTCAATTTGAAATTCGACTAAAAGAACTTTTGGAAAAAAAAAACATACTTAACACCCACCACCATCGTCGTCATCATCAACTTAACAAGTACGACAAGCATGACAACTTTAAAGCAAAAACAACATACATATACGCTAACAACTACAGCAAAACTAATAATGACAACGACTAATAACAACAACAATGAAAATAAATAAAGCCACAAGTTTTTATGGTCTTTTTGGTTTTCGATCTAAATATTTGTGTTTGTGTGTTTAACTATTAGTAACTTCATAGTTTTAATACATCCTTTTTAACATGTACGTGAGAGTGTGTGTGTAAAAATTTATGCGTATGTATGTTGTGTTACACATATAATAATGTAAAAACCTCTTGATATTGGTAAAACTTATTAAACTGTTGTAAATCAAATAAAACTAAAAAAAATGAGAGAAACACAAAACAGCATAAACTAACTGCAACATACGAGTTACAAATCAGCTACAGAAATGAACAACACTGGGAGAAAAAAGGGGGTTTAAAAGACAAAATTTAAATCTCCACTAGCCCAACATGAACTAAAAAAAATAATTTAAACTAAACTAGAGTTAAACTGAAATTGAACTTTAACTGAATTAGAGTTGAACTAGAACTGTACTAAAACTGAACTAGAATTGAACTAGAACTGAACTAGAATTGAACTAGAACTGAAATAGAACTGAACTAGAACTGAACTAGAACTGAACTCGAACTGAACTAGAACTGAACTAGAACTGAACAAGAACTGAACTAGAACTGAACTAGAACTGAACTAGAACTGAACTAGAACTGAACTAGAACTGAACTAGAACTGAACTAGAACTGAACTAGAACTGAACTAGAACTGAACTAGAACTGAACTAGAACTGAACTAGAACTGAACTAGAACTGAACTAGAACTAAACTAGAACTGAACTAGAACTGAACTAGAACTGAACTAGAACTGAACTAGAACTGAACTAGAATTGAACTAGAACTGAACTAGAACTGAACTAGAACTGAACTAGAACTGAACTAGAACTGAACTAGAACTGAATTAGAACTAAACTGGAACTGGAATCAAACTGAAGTTAAATTAATTTACGCCATATTTTTATTGTACTGAAAATTTACGCTATATTTTTATTTTATTTTTAAAGAAAATTTTCTTTTTATAGAAAACATATGTACGATACATTTTTTATAGAAATCTGATAAATTTCGATAATTTTTTTTTTTTTTTTTTGTATAACATTTTTGGTAAATTTTCTTTTTATTTTTTAGAAAATTTTCGATAAATATTCTATTTTAGGAAAATTTCCATGAATTTTATTTTTGTTTATTTTTTTGAACCATAATTAATTTAGAACTAAACTAGAACTAAATTTAGAGTTGAACTAGCACTGAATTAGAATTGTAGTGAGGTAAACTAAAACTGAAGCAAAATAAATAATAAAGCTCTTATTAGTTTTTCTCTATGTACCTTATGACATTTATAATGGCAAAACTACGCCAAAAAAAAACTTATTCATATTTCAATATTATGTCTGCATATAGAGCTCATGTATCATAAAACCAATCCAGATGTATGAATAGTTTTAATTTAAAATTTTGAATTGTAATTATTTTGCCATAAATTTCAAAGCGCTTTTGTTGTCGTTGATTATTATTTTATATATTTCTTTGAGCCAATCTAAACTGCAATTAAAGTTGTTTTGTGTGGTAATTATGTTGTAAAAAATTGACATTTATGGTCATATATATTTTTTTTCTCTTACAAATAAGTAAAACAATTGTTAAAGCAAATATAAATGATTTATGGTTAAATAATTTTAGTTAAAACGACTTAAAATGCCAGTCATTTTGAAAGTTTTAGTAGTCTTAAGAGAAAAAAAAAAGAAAAAATAGAAATAGAAATAGAAAAAATAGTCCTTCCTAAAGATGACTTTTTTATAAACTTAATTGCCAACACCACAAGGTGGTGTGTTGATTTGTTGGCCTATATGTATTGTAACACCTTTTTTTAAGGGAAGGATATGTTTGTATAAGGCCTGAGCCTATGAGGAGAATAAACGAAATCCTTTGTGTAAAATTTATAAAAACCTATAGAAAAAATTCGCAAAGTTTTTCAAAGGATTTTCAATGAAAGATTTAGAAAAAAACGGAAAAATAATTTCTAAAGCTAAGGGGTTAAGTGTGCATGTTGTTTTTGTTTGCTATGTAGTTTATATGAAAAGGTAATAAAAGAGTAAATCAAGGAATACGCCTATAAGAGATGTAGAGTTTGTGCATATATTTGATTAGCTAATTTAGCGCTTTTTATTTATTTAGTAGGGAATTTTGCTAATACTTATACGACTTGGCATATCTTGTTATGATCGTACACCAAATGCACTAAAACTAAAAGAGGACTAAACTGGGACTGAACGAGAACTGAACTAGAACTGAACTAGAACTAAACTAGAACTGAACTATAACTGAACTAGAACTGAACTAGAACTGAACTAGAACTGAACTATAACTGAACTATAACTGAACTAGAACTGAACTAGAACTGAACTAGAACTGAACTAGAACTGAACTAGAACTGAACTAGAACTGAACTAGAACTGAACTAGAACTGAACTAGAACTGAACTAGAACTGAACTAGAACTGAACTAGAACTGAACTAGAACTGAACTAGAACTGAACTAGAACTGAACTAGAACTGAACTAGAACTGAACTAGAACTGAACTAGAACTGAACTAGAACTGAACTAGAACTGAACTAGAACTGAACTAGAACTGAACTAGAACTGAACTAGAACTGAACTAGAACTGAACTAGAACTGAACTAGAACTGAACTAGAACTGAACTAGAACTGAACTAGAACTGAACTAGAACTGAACTAGAACTGAACTAGAACTGAACTAGAACTGAACTAGAACTGAACTAGAACTGAACTAGAACTGAACTAGAACTGAACTAGAACTGAACTAGAACTGAACTAGAACTGAACTAGAACTGAACTAGAACTGAACTAGAACTGAACTAGAACTGAACTAGAACTGAACTAGAACTGAACTAGAACTGAACTAGAACTGAACTAGAACTGAACTAGAACTGAATTAGAACTGAACTAGTACTGAACTAGAACTGAACTAGAACTGAACTAGAACTGAACTAGAACTGAATTAGAACTGAACTAGAACTGAACTAGAACTGAACTAGAACTGAACTAGAACTGAAGTAGAACTGAACTAGAACTGAACTAGAACAGAACTAGAACTGAACTAGAACTGAACTAGAACTGAACTAGAACTAAACTAGAACTGAACTAGAACTGAACTAGAACTGAACTAGAACTGAACTAGAACTGAACTAGAACTGAACTAAAACTGAACTAGAACTGAAAGGAGTAGAAACAATATTTACTATTTTTTAGCGTTTTTCGTAGATTTGTAAAAGTTTACAAGACTTAATCCTGATTTCAACTCTCAAATGAATTGTGCTATGCATGAATAAAGATTTGCATGTGTGTAGACATAAAAGTGATTATGTATGTGTATAGGACTTTGTGCATGTCTATGGATGTTTAATTTTCATGTATAGTGTTGATGTGTGATGCTAATTTACATATTTTTGCATAAACAAAGAATGAAAAGAAAAAACAAAACGCTTGTTTGAGTTTGATTAACATGAGCATGCAAGAAAGCTCATATAAAATGTGTTTCTCTATTCCTTACTAAGTAAGTATAGGTGTTTCTCTAAATATTTGTATAAGCTGCACAAGAATAGGGTTATATAAAGTACTAAAATGAGGCTTAAATGTGGAAAATGAAAAGGGCTAAAGTTTTATTTTATGAATGCAGTAAAATGCATATGTTTCTTCGTTTTTCATTCAGTATAAAATGGTCGGCTAAACTATAAATAAAGCATAACAACATATTTCGTACGGAAATGCAAAAAATTAATCAGACCACTTTGGAATTTTCAAAGTTTATTTGTTTATAAGAAAGTTAAACAAAGGAAGTATTTAAATGATTTTAGATTTTATCTATCTATAAATGGATAATTAAAATTAATTCCATATAAAATTAGACTAAAGCATTTAAATTCCATTAAGGATAATCCTATTAATATTACAAAATTTAATTTTAAACCTTACTTTAAAATATTTACAATACCTTAAATGATTTCCGTTTTAATATTACAAAAAGTAAAAACCTTATATTCATTATTATATTCTCATTCTCTCTTTTAATTTACTTTACACTCCCCTGATAGCCAGGAAATAAAGCCAACTTCATCATCGAACGCAATTACATTGTGCGGCATATTGAACGAGTTTTCAATTAAAATCATACAAATATCACAGACGACTACAACATCTTTACAAGGGATATACTTCATCGTCCAACCAATAAAGTCCAAAAAATCACACACACATACTCTGAATCACCCAAAAATTATTATGTTGTGCACGTATAAATGAAACAACAATTTCCATAAGTTTTTAAAAATGAATAAAATATAAAAGCCAAACCAAAATGTAAACTTACAAGGCAGCAACAGCAGTAAGGATGTCTGCATATGTTTCCAAATGTTTGGCTGTTCTCATTTTCATCAGTATCTTTTTCAGGGGAGCAGAAACCAGTCAAAGCAATTAAAATCTCCCCAAAACCAATGAAAGCAAAGGAATATTAAATTAAAAAGGTAAACATAAAAGACAGAGGATATATACTACACATTATGGCAAAATAAATTTTAGATAAGTTTAAACTGAATTTAAATTTTATCGCCCTTGATGCCAGAATAAAATAACAAATTCTGATCAAAAATTTTGCCCCTAGTTTAATTCTAGTTCAGCTCTATTTTAGTTTTACTTCCGTTCTAGTGTACTTCAAGTTTAGTTCCGGTTCAATTCTAATTCAGTTCTAGTTCAATTGTGGTTCAGTTCTAGTTCAGTTCTAGTTCAATTCTAGTTCAGTTCTAGTTCAGTTCTAGTTCAGTTCTAGTTCAGTTCTAATTCAGTTCTAGTTCAGTTCTAGTTCTGTTCTAGTTCAGTTCTAGTTCAGTTCTAGTTCAGTTCTAGTTCAGTTCTAGTTCAGTTCTAGTTCAGTTCTAGTTCAGTTCTAGTTCAGTTCTAGTTCAGTTCTAGTTCAGTTCTAGTTCAGTTCTAGTTCAGTTCTAGTTCAGTTCTTGTTCAGTTCTAGTTCAGTTCTAGTTCAGTTCTAGTTCAGTTCTAGTTCAGTTCTAGTTCAGTTCTAGTTCAGTTCTAGTTCAGTTCTAGTTCAGTTCTAGTTCAGTTCTAGTTCAGTTCTAGTTCAGTTCTAGTTCAGTTCTAGTTCAGTTCTAGTTCAGTTCTAGTTCAGTTCTAGTTCAGTTCTAGTTCAGTTCCAGTTCAGTTCTAGTTCAGTTCTAGTTCAGTTCTAGTTCAGTTCTAGTTCAGTTCTAGTTCAGTTCTAGTTCAGTTCTAGTTCAGTTCTAGTTCAGTTCTAGTTCAGTTCTAGTTCAGTTCTAGTTCAGTTCTAGTTCAGTTCTAGTTCAGTTCTAGTTCAGTTCTAGTTCAGTTATAGTTAATTCTGACCATGGTTCTTGACTTTAAACCAATCCTTATTTGTGGTTGCAGTCTTGAGTATAAAGTATTCCATAAACTTGACTATAAGTTTTTCTATATCTGGATTAAAAACTATATTATAATCTTAACTATAAAATAGGTTATAATCTTGACTATATATAATCTGTTTTCTAGATCATATTCTAGACTTTTTTTTTTACTATTAACTGTTGTTTTGACTATTGACCAGTCTTTAGTCTTGACAATTGACTAGTCCGTAGTCTTGACTAAAAACGTGTCTATAGTTTGGACTATAGTTTACTCTACAGGAGTATAGTTTACTATTTAGTCTATAATATAATTTACTCTATAAGCGGGACTATGGTACTCTATAGTCTGGACTATTTGCTCTATAGTCTGAAATATAGTTTACTTTATAAAGTGAACTAAGTTATAGTTTAGATCTAGTTCAATCTTAGAATAGTCTATAATTTAGTCTATACTCTAGGCTATAGTTTATAGTTTAGTATGTGGTGCAGACTATATTCTAAACTATAGTTCAGTATATAGTAAATTTTATGGTATTCTTTTTAGTCTATAGCCTAGACTATAGTTTAGTCTATAGTATGGACTGAAATTAAGTCTCTAGACTGGATTATAGTATAGTCTGTAGACAAGACTATTTTCAGCTGTTTTCATTTTAAGTTTGCAAAAAGTCTATTAGTTGCTTAAAAAATAGTTCTAATTCATTTGTAGGTCCGTTTTAATTCAGTTATTGTTGAATTATATTTCAGTTTTAGTTTAATTCATGTTTAATTCGTGTTCAATTTATTACTGTGTGCTGTAGGGTATTGAAATTGAGGATATTTTACTTTATTTCCATTTCGTTTGTTACTCTTACTACTGAGTGCCCATATGTACAAGTGACTAGGAGTGTGGGTTCACAAGTGAGTGTATGAGGCATATAAACATGAAAAGCAATAATTCTTATTTGCCAAAGATTCTCTTTTATATTTTGTTCTTTTCTTCTTCTGAATTTTAACATTAAAATTATGTCTTTCATTTAAGTGTTGATTGTTGTATCGAAAAATTAACTAAACGAACCAACTAAAGAGGAGAATAAATAAATGAATGAGCAAGGAGACAGACGGACGGATGGATGAATAAATAATTGTTATAGAAGAAAATGATTTCATTGTTTTTGTATGTAGTTTTTTTTTAAACAAATATTCAAATCACTGGTTACGGCAAATTAATGCACTTCATGCAAATATTGAATACTAATGAGTAAGTTTTCTGTTGTTAAATACTGGTAGTAAAAAATACAATGTTTTTAACGTTTACACATATAGAAATACATATAAAAGAAAAATAAAAGCTTTGTCAATTAACAAAACCAAAGGAGAAGGACATGATCTTTTTCTGGGCATTTTGCTGTGGTAAGTTTTGGAAAATTAAGATTTATAAGGTGTGGTAGTGGTAGTGGTGTTAGTAGTAGTAGGCCAATCAAGTACTTAATTAAATATAAATAAAAGAATTATTTTTGTTGCTTTTATTTTTATGGTTGTGTTGTTAGAATTTAATTTGCTTCATTAGTAAGTATTTAGTAAGATTTTCTTGCTCTTTTATTGTTTTTTCCTGTCACATAACTAATTGCAATAAGATTTGTTAAATGATTTTTAGGGAGGGATTTTAAGGAAAAGTAGGGTATTGCTTATAGCAATTGGTATGCATAGGTATTTGTAAGATATTTATTAAATATATAATTAAATTATATACAAGTTAGTGAATATTTTTGATAATATTTCTTAATATAACTAGACGTTAATTAATTATTCCTTGTGTAAATGTCATTTAGTAAATATACTTTAAGTCTCTTACAATTTATTTGCTTTCAATCATTTGTCAAAATTTTTTTCTTAATACACCGCACAATGGGATAAAATGGCTCTTAATTTAGGGAAAGGTGATATTGATATTTTAATGATCATGTTTTATTTTTTATTAGTTTAAAAAAAACATTTTTAGAATTTTAGGTATCAATAGTAAACATATTGAAACTAAAGTGGCAAACAATTAGATAAAAATATTAATTATTGTGGACGTGGCATGCTGTTAAAAACAAATATTTTATGTTATTTTATAAAAAAAATGTTATTTTTGTAAATTTCATCAGAAGTAAATTATCATAAAGTCTTCAAGAAATGGCATGCTGTATCACTGTACCGTTTATACCTGTTGTGTTATTAAATGTTATATCAGGTACTATATTTCAATCAAATTTGAATTTTAGTGGAATGGAACACTTGAGGTTCTAAAGGGGTTAAACAAATTTTACTATCAGAAGAAAGGCGAAAGTGTCCTCCTTAACCCCATATACACTTTTGTACCTATCTGGACTCGTCTGTAGAACACTTTCCATTTGAATGGACTTACTCCCAATTTGTTTTTCTGTTTTTATTTTATCTGTTCAATACAGCCATTTTCTACAGAAAATTAATCGAATAGAAAATTTCTATAGAAAATTAATTGAATAAAATGTCTCTATAAGAAATTAACGAATAAAAGTTAAATAAAAAATTAATCGAACAAAAAATTTATTTAGAATACAATTGAATACAAATTTCCTAAAAAGTTAATCGAATAAAAATTAATCGAACAAAAATTTTCTGCAGAAAATTATAATATATATTTTTTTTTTTAATTAATCGAAAAAAAAAAAAAAAATATTTTAGGAAAATTTCTGTTTTTATTTTACCTGTTCAATATAGGCATAATCCAATAGAAATTTTTTATAGAAAATTAATCGAATAGAAATTTTCTATAGAAAATTAATCGAATAGAAATTTTCTATAGAAAATTAATCGAATAGAAATTTTCTATAGAAAATTAATTGAATTCAATTGTCTATAGGAAATTAATCGAATAAAAGTTGTATAAAAAAATCCTTTAGAAGATAATTGAGTACAATTTTTCTACATAAAGTTAATCGAATAAAAATTAATTAAACAAAAATTTTCTTCAGAAAGCTAATCGAATAATTTTTTTTTTTTTTTTTTTTTTTTGAAAATTAATAGATTTTTTTTTTTAATTAATCCAATAAAAGTCCAAAAAATCCAAAAATTAATCGAATAGAAATTTTCTATAGAAAATTAATCGAATAGAAATTTTCTATAGAAAATTAATTGAATGAAATTTGTCTATAGGAAATTAGTCGAATAAAAGTTGTATAAAAAAATCCTTTAGAATATAATTGAATAAAATTTTTCTACATAAAGTTAATCGAATAAAAATTAATTGAACAAAAATTTTCTTCAGAAAGGTAATCGAATAATTTTTTTTTTTTTTTTTTTTTTTGAAAATTAATCGATTTTTTTTTTAATTAATCCAATAAAAAAAAAAAATTAATCGAATAGAAATTTTCTATAGAAAATTAATTGAATTAATTTGTCTATAGGAAATTAATCGAATAAAAGTTGTATAAAAAAATCCTTTAGAAGATAATTGAATAAAATTGTTCTACATAAAGTTAATCGAATAAAAATTAATTGAACAAAAATTTTCTTCAGAAAGATAATCGAATAATTTTTTTTTTTTTTTTGAAAATTAATCGATTTTTTTTTTAATTAATCCAATAAAAGTCCAAAAAATCCAAAAATTAATCGAATAGAAATTTTCTATAGAAAATTAATCGAATAAAAATTTTCTATAGGAAATTAATTGAATGAAATTTGTCTATAGGAAATTAATCGAATAAAAGTTGTATAAAAAAATCCTTTAGAAGATAATTGAATAAAATTTTTCTACATAAAGTTAATCGAATAAAAATTAATTGAACAAAAATTTTCTTCAGAAAGCTAATCGAATAATTTTTTTTTTGAAAATTAATCGATTTTTTTTTAAATTAATCCAATAAAAGTTTTTTTAAAAAATTAATCGAATGTAAATTTTTTATAGAAAATTAATCGAATAAAAATTTTGTATAACAAATTAAACGAATAGAAATTTTTTAGATAAGATTAATCGAATAGAAATTTTTTATATAAAATTAATCGAATAGAAATGTTCTATAGAAAATTAATTGAATGAAAATTGTCTACAAGAAATTAATCGAAAAAAGTAATATAAAAAATTAATCGAATAAACATTTTTTAGATGACAATTTAATAAAAAAATTTCTGCAGAAAGTTAATCGAATAAAAATTTTCTTGGAAAAATAATCGAACAAAAATTATTTTTGGAAAATTTGTATGGAAAAAATATAGAAATTTTTCGCGAATAAAAATTGTCTACAGAAAATTATTTGCATGAAAATTTTCTTCATAAAATTAATCGAATAAAAGTTCTACAGATAATTAATCAAATAAAAAATTGCTTTGAAAGTTAATCGAATAAAAATTGTATAAAAAAAATGAGTCGAATAAAAGTTTTCTTTAGAAAATTGGTCGATTAAAATATTTCTACAAAAAGTTAAACGAATAAAAATTTTATATAAAAATTTAATCAATTAAATATTTTCTTTCTTTAGAAAATAGTTGGATAAACATTTTCTATAGGAAGATTATCGTGCTGGACGATATTATAAGAGAAGTCTGCTCAGAGAATTGGATTATGTGGATAATATTGGCTACTCTACAAGACTTGGAAATATTAGCGCGTATTGTTGTTCTTGAGATAAATATGAAGAAAACGAAAGTTATGAGAATTAGAAACTTTTGCACCGATAACATCATGCTATAAGGCCAACCAGTCGAGTAGGTAGATAGCTTCTGCTATGTAATCAGTACAGTGACAATGACTGGCGGTGCAGAAACAGAAATTAATAACAGGCTCAATAAAGCGAGAAAGGCATAACAACCAGTATGGAGAAGCTCACAAAAATCCAGACGAACCAAGCTTAGAATATTTAACGCATGTGTAAAGTCAACTCTGTTGTAGGGAAGTGCAACCTGGTTAGTATCGAACACCATCACGCAAAAACTTTAGTTATTCATCAAGAAGTACCTCTGGAACTTCACCAACGAGGAATCCATAATAACACAAATAAAACGTGGGAAATGGAGGTGGATCGATCATACTATCATTAAGAATCCTTATAGTATAACTAGGATGGTGCTAGAGTGGAATCCTCAAAGCTCAAGAAGCCGTGGCCGGCCAAAGAACACCTGGAGTAGAGTGATATTCCAAGAACTAGGACAGTGCAATTTTACATGGGATTCTTATGACACTAGACGACCTAGGAGTCGATCGGCGGATAAGAGACTGGAGGGGGAAAATGCTGGAAAGCAGGACCATTAACTCCAGTTTAAGTCTGAGTAGTTCGAGGAAAGTCGTGGCAAGAGGCACTGCACAGGGAGGAGTATTATCTCCACTCTTGTGGAACCTTGTTGTAAACAAGGTCCTTTTCGAACTCAATGACAGAGGCACCAAAGTAGTCGCATATGCTGACGATGTTGTACTCCCCATCAGGGAAAAATTTCTCTGCACTATTAGTGAACTCATGGAATCAGCTTTGGAAGTTCTACTGATATGGGCTAGAGAGAACGGTTTAGGAGTAAATCCTAAAAAGACCGAACTAGTGCCTTTCACTAAGAAATATAAGGTTCCGATTTTCAAGCTACCACGTCTTGATGGTATCACTCTGGAACTCTGGAGATAAGTATCTTGGCGTGATTCTGGACTCATAGCTCTCGTGGAAACGTAATGCTGAGAGTTGTATGCAGAAGGAACTATGTGCTTTCTACACATGCAAGAAAACCTTCAGGAAAAGATGGGGTCTGAAACCGTATATTGTCCATTGGATGTATACTGCAGCTATTAGACCCATTCTTACCTACGGAGCTCTTGTATGGTGGAGAGAAGTAGGCAGGAAGATACACATCTCTACTCTAAATAAAGTGCAGGGATTGGCTTGTCTCTCATTCACTGGTTCAATGAGTTCCACTCCCCAGGCCAGTTTGGAGACTATGCTAGACATTCTTCTCCTTGATATTTTCATTAGAAATATCTCCGCCAAGTCCGCTCTACGACTCAAAGAGTCAGGCGAATTTAGGCACGACTGCCTTGGTCATGGCACTATATTGAATGTAGTAAGCAGATCAACTCTTACATAGGGAACCGATTTTTTGATACCGAAAATTTATTTTGATAGAACTTTCGACATTAGAATAGCATCTAGGAAAGAGTGGGCAGTAAATTCCGTTTTTAAGGAATATGCAATCTCCGTATTCACTGATGGATCGAAGACGGATACTGGCACTGGCTCGAGTGTTTTTTTCTGATGACTTAAATATTTCGATTTCTCTCAGATTACCCCATTCGTGTACAGTTTTCCAGGCCAAAGTATATGCTATCAACATGGCAGCGAAGCGAATTCAGGAGTTTCAATTCTGCGCTTCGAACATTGATATAAATGTAGAAAGCCTTGCCGCAATCAAGGCTCTGAAATCTCCTATTATAAGATCGAGATGTGTTGACGACTGTATATGCTCCTTAACTCAGCTAAGACAACTTTGGGTGGAGCTGATATGGGTTCCGGGTCATACAGGTATATGAGGTAATGAAATGGCAGATTAATGCGCAGTAATTGCATCGTCTTTGGACGGGGCAATCGCTTGCGAAGACATTCTCACCCCCTTCGTTGCTGTAACCAATACTCTTGATGAATGGGCGGTGAATGAAATGGACTTAATTTGGTCCTCACTCACCACTTGTAGACTGTCAAGGACTTTCTGGTTACTACGGTCACGGAGCAGAACTAGAGCATTACTATCTCTTGACAAGTCATCGATAAGGCTTCTTGTAGATATTATCACAGGGCATTGTATGATCGGGCGTATATCGGAACATATGGGTTACCCAGGAAATAGCTGTTTTAGAAGTTGCTTAAATGAGGAAAAGGAAAAATCCGTACAACACTTGTTATGCGAATGCCCAGCACTAAAAGGGCTTAGACTGAGACACCTCGGTAGACAACTCTTCCATGATCTGGATTGTCTCAATGACATGCCACTGTCGAACCTGATTGGGTTTGTTAGGAGTATGGATTGGTTTCAAAGTGGACCAACGAAACGTTAGATTTGTTTATAGGAATGGAGAGGAGCATTTTCCTATATAGGCTATCACAATGGGCCTACGGGCCTCTACATGGGAAAATGCGAAAATAACAGCAGTAATCCGTCTAAAATGGAGATGCTTTATGAAAGCCATATGCTCCTAAAAAAAATTCCATGAATCTTGAAAATTAGTGTGCATTTCACAACAATTTTCCAAAAAAAGAACAAAAATATTTGGACAAAATATAATTAACAAATATTTCAAGAAAAGTACACTTAAATACTTGAAGTTGATAGTTATTTTTTAATAACTACTTTGCAAGACTTTTGATTAAAAAAAAAAATTACACCGAAAGTTGACCAAAATATCCGCTATAAAAAGGGCAGCAAACTGGCTGAAGTATCACAAGATATCGAGAGATATCTGTATTTTTACTGACAGCAAAGCTGCCATTAGATCTATAGCGGGTGCCTATACGACATCTTTGTTAACAACTGAATGCCGGGTATCTCTTAACCAGATAGCGAGACGTTCAAGGGTTAAGCTAATTTGAGTTCCTGGGCACGGCGATTGTGCTGGGAATATTTTGGCTGATTCTGCAGCCAAACAGGGATTGACTCTCAATGAAGAGTCTATTGATCATCTGATAGGTATTCCCGTAAGGGAATGTAAGACTTTGTTCTACAAGGAACTACTAGGTATTGCTCAGACGAGATGGGCTAATGATCCCACACGTCGCACTGCTAGAACTATATGGCCCACCTATGATAATAGGAGGACCAACTCCCTTTACTCGCACTCTAGAGTGCAAGTGAGACTGGTATTGTCAGTAATTACAGGGCACTGTATTTTAGGGACTCATGCGCGTAGAATGGGTCTTCTGTTTAATGACATCTGCAGAAGTTGTAACGATGAGTTAGAGGAAGAATCAGTCTTTCATCTACTCTGCGAATGCCCGGCATTATCAGAGACTAGGAGGTCCATACTAGGCTTTCCGACTCTGGATCACGGTGACTTGAATACAATAGATTTAAAGTCACTATTTTATTTTTTTGTAGGATCAAGATGGTTTGGTGAAGCAATGTTGCAGTCGGAGTAGCAGCGGACTGCAAACCTGCATCTGGGTAACACAACGGGATCGTACATCATGGACCCAAGTGAGATGTCTGTCCAGGACACTGCCCGTACAACCTAACCTTACCAAAATTTTATTTTTTGCTCTTTTTCTAAAATAAAAAAAAGAATGTTTAACTTTGACAACTTTGTAAAATAAAATAACATAATCTCGCTTAATGATTTTAATTCCTATGGACACATCATTTTGTCTATTTTTATTCGGTAGCCAACTTTATTACGAACATTTTAATTTAAAAATTTAAATAATTTCCACTTTTTATACATTTCATACCCCAATGTGCGTCATGTTATGTCTTTTGTATACCAAAATTTCAATAAAATTTCTAATTCTATTTTGAAAATCTGTTGTTATGTTTATTTAGAGAAAACATACATGTACCATGTCCAAATTATTTAAATGATACTAGCATCCAAATTAAAAGTATGAAACCTTACAATACAGATTAACAAGAACAAAAAAAAAGAAATTGAAAAATCTAAAATAAAACAATGTACTAAAATTCTATGACACAACAACGAAAAAAAAAAAAAAAACATTGAAAATCATGTTTTAAAAAAATTAGAAAGACCAACTATAGCCAAATACAAAATAAGATGTACTAAAGACAACAGCATCTACAATTTTTATTTTTTATTTTTTGCTTAAATATTTCTCTGTAGCATTTAAAAAACAAATTTGACAAACAAAAAGCTAAAATAAAAAAATCCATGAAATCCTTGTATCTATGAGATAGAGAGAACATGTTGACATAACAAAAAATATAGAAATAGTAATTCAAAACTCTTTTTCCATTTTTTTTTTTTTTTTTTTTTTGGGAACATTGTCATCTGTATATTTAGTGTATGAAAACAGCCATAAGTGTGTGTATGGTTTTAGATGTCTGTCTTTCTGCTGAGTGAGTGAGTTTAGTATTTGTCTTTTGCTAATGTGTCACAACCAATAACAAACATTTGCTGCATCTGTTCATTTAATCAAATAGACAGAGTAATGAAATCTTTTTGATGCTCTTGCTACTTCCACTGATGATGATGAGAATGATGTTGTTGTTGTTGATGTAGCTTTAAGCTGATTCAGTTGCTGTTGATTCTTGTGATGATGTTGTTGAAGTTGATGTTTATTAAAACAATTCTTTAAAAACTATTACTTATTGTTGTTGCTGATATTATAGTTTTTGGACGTTTCATTATTTTCTATTTGTGTGTGATTTTTTTTTTTTTTTGCCTTGGGGTCTTGTTTTTTAGCTAGACATACGGCAGCCGCCGTATTATTTTGAAAATAGAATAATTTTGTGCAACAGCAATGAAATACTACAAATATAGCAAATAGAAAATAAAATAAAAGGAACTATTTTATTTGTCTACATTATTTCTTTTTTTTGTCATAATGTTTGTCTATGTTTTCTTTTTTTGGTGTAGTTTTCTAAAAATGTATTATTTGTATACCCTACATTAGTGCAGAAAAAAGCAGTGTAATATGTTTAGAAGAGGATTTGAAACAAATGTGAAAGAAGTTTCAAAAAATCATACTTGAAAAAAAAAAAAAAAAAAAAACTGTAATCAAATGAAGTAAATCTATAATCTTAGAATCTGCTGGTACACAATTGTTAACATAAACGCAGCAGAGAAGAATCCGAGTTTAGTTTTGGAAAACCTCTCAGAAGACAAAGGGACAGGGATTCACAACTTTCATTTGACATTCATATTGCTTCGATAAAATCTTCGTAGATATTTTACAATATTCCAAAAAATTGCTTAACTTTCGAGAACTTTAAATCTTTTTGAGAAAAAATTTAACATCCTGTAGAAAAATTGGTTACACCGTTTTACCATAGATGGTCTCTTGTTTTATCCATATAACGGTTTTTTCATTACGTGTGATAATGATTGTTGCAGGCTGATATATATGTATTTGAAAATAAACAGTAAAAGACAATATTTTCAAAAGGTTATTTTCTTAAATTTTTGTGCTGAATAATTTAAATAAAAAATATAATTATATTGCAGGGATTCTTAGCTTTTATTTGACACCCATACTGTGCTGATATAATAGCTCTGTTCCAGTACTTTTCAAACTTGCAAGTTTAAGCCAGAATTTTCAGTAAAATGTTTCCTTCAAAATTTCCATATATTTTGTTGTTTTTCTGAAAATTACTGACTTAAACCTACAAGATTGACAAGTACTGAAACACAACTAATATTCGAGAATATTTTATAAATTTTGTTATATATGTTTCCATTGAATCTTTTAAAAGAATATTTGACGACCTGAAAAAAACTGAGAGAACATAATTTTACTAATATGCCATTTATACCAAAGTAAAAACTAATTGGTTTTTGAAAAACCGAAACTCAGAAGCCAGGATTTTTACATACTTCATTTTTTTCCGTATGGTTTTTGATTGTTTGTATATTTCTTAAAATTACTTTTTGAACTATAATTATCTACATTTATATTGTTTTTAATAATGTCTTTGAATGTCTTTGCTTAAAAAATATACTATTAAAATTAATTCAATTAATTTGACATTTTCTTTTCAACTAACATATACGAAAGCTTAATGATCTAAAACCTATGAACAGGCTGTATCATAAACAATTATTTTTTAGGAAACTTTTTAGGAAATTACTCCCGCTATGGAAAAAATATGAAAAGATGTACTTATAAAGCAACAACAAACGCTGACAGAAGATTCACCATTTGAGATGCCTCCAATTCTACTGATTCTGCGTCCAAAATTAAACAAAAATCAGGTATTTAAGCAAGTGTTTCACCGTAATTTGGTACTTTTTTTTGGAACCCTATCTATCTTTTAACCCTTCGTCTTACAAACTGGTCTGGCCAGACCAATTGCAGATTTAACTGTAAATTTCATATATTTATAATTAAGCTAGAGATTTGAAATTACAGGTACCCTCCTACAATTTTGTTTTCTAACGTTCTGTGAAAAAAGCAGAATGATAAAACTAACACAAAGATAGTTATAAGGATAAATTGGTGTACATGTCACATTCGTACCTAATATGGTCTGGCTGGACCAGTTACATTTTGTACGAAAATTATGTAGTTCAACGATGTTATCCGTTCGTTTTATATTGTAAATTATTCTATTAAAACCTTTTAAACTGAAATCTCATCAGTTTACACAAATTATTTTATGATTTTCCACCGTTTCGTTCATATTTCGTCTTATGAGATCAATACCTATAAAACATCAAATGTTTGAAAAGAAATATTGTATGCGTTTTAAGACCCAAAACAGGGAGAAAAGCATGAGTGTAACGATGGAGAAAAGTTATATCTTGCAAAGTTTTGTGGTAGTGATGGTAGAATATAGTTATATAAATGTAATAATATAAAAAAATCATAAAAATTTTCATTTGAATATATAGAAATGCCGTACTGGTCTGGCCAGACCACATTTGTTACGAATGTGACAATTGAAATATCTGTATGACGAAGGGTTAATCCAGTAAGCATAGAAAAAAAAATATGCATCAAATTTGGAAGTTCGATCGTTTAAGAGGTAAAAATCGTACCGGATTTTGGTACTTTTTTCACAAAATATTTATTTCTTTTTACTGACACATACATATGAATATTTTATCATTAGATCCCAGTACAATTTAGAAATTTATTGGAATACAATCTTTGTTGCATTCAAGGGGAATAAAAAGTACTAAAAAGGCGATAAATTCTGAAAATTAAATTTTATTCAAATTAAATAATGGATTTTTTTTTATTAAACTTAGAGACATGAACTTAAGTATATGTAGTAATAAGTGATTGAGAATTCACTAGAGGGTTATTTGTGGTACTTTTTTGATCTTCTACTTTTTAAATTTTAACATATAATAAACATATAATTAGAGATATATGATTCTAAGTGAATGAGAATCCATAACGGGGAACCTTTTTGGGACTTTTTCATTCTTCTAATGGTACTTTTTGAATTTTCTAATTTTCGTTCTTCCATGGTACTTTTTGTATTTAATATAATACTGAACCAACAAATATGAATATATGGTCCAAGTGAATGAGAATTTAGAAAAGGTGATTGGTATTTTTTGAATTTTCTATAATATTCAACCTTGAAACATGAAATTAAAGACATATGTTCCTATTAGGGTAAGAATTCAAGAGGAGAAAATTGTGCAGAAAGAGGATTTGTGATACTTTTGCATTTTTCTAATGGTGCTTTTAAAATTTTCTAAAACATTGAACCTGGAAACATGAAATTAAAGATATATGGACCTAAGTGCATAAAAATCCATAAGAGGGTACTTTGTGGTACTTTTCGTTATAATATTACTCTTTGTTCTGTGTTTAGAATCCACAAGCCATCTACTAAAATATAATAGAAATAATTTGGTAGTTTTTGAAACTTTGAACAATAAAAATTTAAGAAACTGGTATCAAAAAATAGTTTAAACTTTATTGTTCTGAATGCTGACAGAATACCAATATCACAGCTGTTCACAAGGGGGAGAAGTTTCTTAGTTTTTGGTATTTATTTTTTTTTTTCCTAAAAAAAAGGATACCAGGTTTTAATCTGGTCTAGGTAGGAGTACTGCAAGATCGGGTTAAATGCTATCTATATAAAAGTGAATCTACATTTGTTAGTCTGTCTGTTTTAGAATTTTGTTTCGATGCTTTTATTTTATTTCAATACAATGTGGTAGCGAAGCGCACTATTTTTATGCTATTAGAAATATTGTTCACAAATTTATAGTTATAAAATTAAAACCTAACACAATTTCAGTTTGTAATAAAGTATGGTTTTTCTTAAAAATAATCTACGCTAACGAAGTAGCGGGTATACTGCTCTTCTACATATAAATAGAATGCCATTTTCGTCCCATTTAATTGAATTAAGCGCCATTTTCGACGCATTTAACCCAAATGTATAGACGGACGGACATTACCATTCCGTAAAAAAAAAAATCTTAAAATTCGAAAACTAATTTGTTTATCTAATAATAAATAAAAAATAAAACGTGATAATTAAAATATTGATATCACCTTTCTCTGAATAAATCACCATTTTCGACCCCCTTTTATACCAATGTGCATTGATAGCAAACGTGGTTTTGGTTTTGGAAGAAATAAGGTCCACATGATATTGGGAAGTCCGAGAAAATTGAAAGCATATCGAACATAGCTCTAAACACATCTCGTAGAAAAGCAGCCCGATTAGCTTATGGCTCTGACAATTTTTTGCGAAAAGTTAGTGCCAATGCAGGCTTGAAAATATACAAAGTTCAAAAGGTTTCAGACAGAAATGCTGCAAAATATTTAGAAGTCAATAATAGGGCACGGAAATTAATATCAAATTACATACAAAAATACTCATGACGACAAAACGTACACGCAGAGAAAAAACATGGTTACAGCATGATCACCACAACTATTTAATGATTATATAGCTGTTTTTCATTGATTTAAATATACTGTGTTCATGATAGCAACGTTTATGATTCTGTTTAATCATTTAATGATTACCCACAATCAAAATTTTAATATGGTTCACTGAATTATAATATGTATTTAAATATGTTTATATGAAATCATATTTATGAATAAATCCAATCATTTAGTCAATTCTACAACAATTTAGTTAATTACATAACAATTCATTTAATTTTACAAATTTAGTTAATTCTACAACCATTAAGCCATTAACTTTTAATGTCTTTTGAATACACATTTTTGTGTATCAGTCCAGTAGTTATAATTCTCATTTAGTTTATATATGAACAAATATAAATTGACAAGTTTTGTTTTTATTCAGTATGATGAATGTACCACATATCGTGGTACAAATGAATATAAATATGAAAATATGGGATCATATATATGATAACATGGGATTATATATATGATTAAATTAGTTGATGTATATGATTAAATTAGTTCATATATATGATAAGATGGAATTATATATATGATAACATTTGATTATATATATGATAAAATGGAATTGTACTTATGATGGAATTAGTTCTTATATATGATAGAATGGAATAATATATATGATAAAATGGAATTATATATAAGATGAAATTATTTTATATATATGCTAAAATGGAATTATACATATGATGAAATAAGTCTATATATATGATAACATGAAATTATTAAATGATAAAAACATGATGAAATTGAAAGCAATACTTAAGAAAAGGTTATAAAACATACTAAAAGTTATTAATAAGGTTATGAACCTTACTAATAAATTATAAATTGGAATCATAATAATGATTACGTACAAATATACTTATTGTAACCTGGAATCATATATTACAATCATAGTATGTTGCTCTTAGTTTATGGTCACAGGAACCATATTTTTTCTTTGCGTGTATGTACTGGCAGATTTTTCGCAGCTTCCGGGTCAAAATTTTTTATATTACTAATGTTCGAGGAAATGTTGGAGATAAGTTTAGGACCCAAAAGCAGACAAAATTTCCTACAAAATTCCTGGTATGACAGGCTTTATGCAGTTGCGACAAAAAAAGCAATTTAATTGTTAAAGTGTGCTCTAAGTATAAATGCTGAAATATACATTAAAGAATGTTTGCACAAAAGGCCTCTTTCTTTCATAAGAGAGCACAATGTGCTCACATATTTTTGCCCGATTTGACATCATGTCACTATGGTAAAAAATCTCTGGAGTGGTACCAAAACAATAACATAGTTTTTGTATCAAGAGAGGTCTCCTAATTATCCGGAGCTAAGTGGAGATATATTAGGCTATTGTGAAAAGAGAATTGAGCACAAAAAAGTGTTCTAAAATACGAAAGATATTAAAAGGGGATGGGCAAACTGTTACAAAAAAGTCTCTGAAACAACTAACAAATCTCTAATGGAAAGGTTACGAAAAAAGGTCCACGAGTTTATTAGTAGTGGTTAGAACTATAAAATTTATATTTTTCTGGAATCTGTAATATAATATTAATTTATGTATGTATGTATGTATGTATGTATGTATGTATGTATGTTTTTTCCCCAGCTGCTATTTGTAGAGCTCTTTAAAGTCTTAATAGTTTGATTTTATTTAAATCTGTTTTTGATTTTTTCGCAATTTCCATTTATATTTATATTTATTTTCTTTCTTTCTTTTTTAACTTTAACACACACATTAAGTTTTTGATTTCCTCAATTTTCTAGTAGGGACATTTCTTCTCTTTTTGATGATTTTCTTATCCAGTCATTTATTTTATATACACTTAGCTAGCAAAATAGTTTGCTAGTCTTGTGTCTGCATTCCACGCCATATGCCAAAGACTACCACACGTAGTTTTGTAGTGATTTTATAGTAGCTAGTCCATATTGTGTGGAGCTGTATAAGAAATCAAAAAGATTTTATGGTGTAATTGTCATTTGTTTTTTTTTTTTTTTTTTTCTACATAGTTTTTGCAGATTTAATAGAATTTTTTTTTATGTCTGTTTAATCTTAAATACAATGATGCATTTAGAGGCAATTAGTTAAAGATAGAAAAAAGTGTCTGAGTAAATGTTGCGGCATTAGAAGTTCTTTGGTTTTTTGTAATAGTGACACAACAAAGTATTTGTAAAGATTTTATAAAATGGTCAGACGGGGTTTAAGATTTTAGAATTAAAAAAGAATTTTTAAGGATTTGAATAATGGAAAATAAAAATATATAAATAAATTTGAATTTAAATAAACCTTTTCTTAAATAACCTTTTAATTTTATTTAACAAATCTATTTTTAAAAATATTTTTTTCCACTATTTGCTTTAAAATGTTTCAATTTAAATATATTTTCCATACCATTAGTAGACAATCTACCCTTGTATTTTCTTTTTCTGGCTGGCAAAAAAACAAATAAACAAAAAAAAAATTTTAAAAACAATTATCCCTTGAGGCTTAAAAAGCCGTCAGCAGCCATAACAACAATGTAGACTTAAAGCTTTTAACTGAACCAAAAATAATACTGAAAAAAGAAAACAATAACCAAGTATTTGATTATACAACAAACACTTTAATTTGTCACATGTCTTCCATTCTCTGTCTCCCTTAAAACACCAATGAAATCAAGAAAAACTTAACATTTATTAACAATAAAAAAAAAGAAAGAAAAACTTTCGACAATTTGTAATAAAAATCTGTTTAAAAATTCTTAAAAAGAAAATTTAATTTTTTTTAAGTTTTATTCCTTTTCATTTGCATTTACAACAACATCAACATGAACATCGTCATCATCATCAGCATTACTATCAGCATTAACATAAGAATCATCTTCATGGTCAACGACGTCATTTTTGCTTATTTCTTTGGAAAAAGCATCGAAATCCTTATATATAGGTTTCTTTTGGTACTTTACTGGTAATGTTGCTGCCAAAAAGAAGAAAAAATGAAATAAAAAGGCTCATAAAGCCATTTTGTTTATAAGTTATTGTAAAACAAAAGCCAAAAAATATAGGAATGGTTTAAAAAAAACAATATTAGTATGCATGAATATTTAATAGAATATGTTTCCAAATTTTTTTGTTTTATATTGTTTTTAGTTTTCATTTTATTTTTTGAAGGGAGTAAACTAAAGTTACAAGTTGACCTTCTTAGAGAAGTGCCCTATAGACCAGTGAGCAGTAATAAATTAATTTTAAGCAAATTATGTATTAAATAGCAATTTTTGTAGCCTCATCTATAAAACTAACTTAGCACTTAGTTAAACTAATATTTTTTGTAACCAGAATTGGACATATACAAATTTTATCCATATCAAAAATTCCTTTCTGTCATCATCTGGTATAATTTTAGACAGATTGTTTTGGTTTTACTCAATAAACTTTCACGAGATATCAATACTGGAAGAATTCCCCTCTTAATTGTATATCATGCTTAAATAATTGTTTAAATAAGTCTATATATCTACTATATATTCATTAGGCTGCACCAAAATTTACCAACTTTCAAATTTTGACCGTAACTCCCCCTAAAATTGTTCTTTGGGTTGTAAAAACGTACTGTGTGAAATATTAGTAAAATCAGCTATCGTTAACCCGCAAAGTGGTATTTTTTTGGCAAAAAGTCTATTTTTTTCAGTTATTTTTTAGAAATCTAATGATGCAATTTTATAGAAAAATGTTTCATTAGTACACGCAAAGAAAAAATATGGTTCCTGTGATCATAAACTAAGAGCAACATACTATGATTGTAATATATGATTCCAGGTTACAATAAGTATATTTGTACGTAATCATTATTATGATTCCAATTTATAATTTATTAGTAAGGTTCATAACCTTATTAATAACTTTTAGTAAGTTTTATAACCTTTTCTTAAGTATTGCTTTTAATTTCATCATGTTTTTTTCATTTAATAATTCCATGTTATCATATATATAAACTAATTTCATCATATATATAATTCCATTTTATTATATATATAAAATAATTTCATCATATATACAATTCCATTTTATCATATATATTATTCCATTCTATCATATATATGAACTAAGTATAATTCCATTTTATCATATATATAATCCCATATTATCATATATATAATTCCATTTTATCATATATATGAACTAATTTAATCATATATATAATCCCATGTTATCATATATATGATCCCATATTTTCATATTTACATTCATTTGTACCACGATATGTGGTACATTCGTCATACTGAGTAAAAACAAAACTTGTCAATTTATATTTGTTCATATATAAACTAAATGAGAATTATAACTACTGGACTGATACACAAAAATGTGTATTCAAAAGGCATTTAAAGTTAATGGCTTAATGGTTGTAGAATTAACTAAATTTGTAAAATGAAATGAATGGTTATGTAATTAACTAAATTGTTGTGGAATTGACTAAATGATTGGATTCATTCATAAATATGATTTCATATAAACATATTTAAATAGTACATATTATAATTCAGTGAACCATATTAAAATTTTGATTGTGGGTAATCATTAAATGATTAAACAGAATCATAAACGTTGCTATCATGAACACAGTATATTTAAATCAATGAAAAACGGCTATATAATCATTGAATAGTTGTGGTGATCATGCTGTAACCATGTTTTTCTCTGCGTGTAGAAAGCCACGATTTGTTTTCGAAAAAAATAAAATTTTGTATTAAAAAGAGTGTGATAAAGTTATATAAATACTATACATCAAAAACTGATGAAAATTTTACTAAATTTCAGTTTTTTAAACAATAAATATGGTTCAACTACCAATAGTTTTAGAGCATTTTTATTAAAATATAGTATTTTAAATTTAATAGGAAAGAAAAAATATTTAAATTACATATATAGTTTAAGAGATCTGAGCAAATCAAAATGGCTCCAAAAATTTTAGCATTTGCAGTTTTCATTAGAAAAAAAAATAAGTTAGCTCGGTCTACCTCCGTGTTAGCACTACTACTAAATGAAAGCTTGGAATATTTTCTTTCGTTTTATGTAAAAAAATTCTGCGACTTTTTGCGATCGCAGAACAAACTTATAAATTTTGTGATAAAAGTCACGTATTTTTTATGAATATTTACAATAAATTGCAATGTATATTTACAATAAAAGGTTTTGCATACTTTTAGGCCTTTACTTTTACTTTTTAATAATTGATTGACAGCAATATCGAAAAAGTGCATAGCAAAAAAAGAAAAATAATGATTAATTAATATGATTAATTAAACCGTTATTTGAAATAATTATATTTGCCAAAAAAGTGTAAGAAAATTATTAAACGTAAGTAATTTTTAAAATGAATACATTTTGTGTTTCATATAGTGAATTGTGCAAGCAACTTATAAATTGCGATAATAATGTAGATTTATTAACTGATTTCATAAAAACAAAAAACATGGTGCTTACTAATAATGAAATTGAAATTGTGAAAAAATCAGTTCAGAAGCGATTTCTTAGCCACTTTTTTAAACGTTGGACCGAATCTCACAGAAACAAATCATATTTCTTTAAGAAAAATGATGCTTGGCTAAAAAGTACGTTTCAAAATAAAATAATTAATGTGTACTTTAAATATATAATGGAAAATTTTTAGACATATTTGAAATATCACTTGCTGATAAGCAACCTAGTTGTTCAACAAAAAAGGGAAGGCCAGCTAAGGAATACGGCGATTGCGCTGATCGTAGTAAAAGGTACAAAGCTGCTGATTTAGCGTCCCAGTATAGGAAACAACATTTAAAAATGGCAAGTGCATTAGCAGGCTCAAATTTAAAATCGCAATCATATATTCCTCCCTCAACTGCACTGGCGTTGTTACTGGATGCAGAGTTAACAAAGTATCAGAACGTAACTATAAAATATGTTTTGCATAAAGAGGGATACAATATTTTACCTCCGTATGCAAAGGTACTAGATGAGAAGAAAAAGTGTTAACCCAGTGAAGTTAAGATATCAGAAAAAGAAGCCTCAGTAGTATAAGACGTCAACCACGTAAACTGGAAGTAGATGATGTAGTAAAAGAAATGATAATTGATGAATAAAAAGTTTAAAATGAGTTTAAAATTTTACTCATTTTGTTTATACTCAAATAAAATTATTCTTTAATTTGTATTATAGATACGAAGGGTATCCGATAGGACTAATCGATTTCATCCATTTTTGACTGATTCTTTTGGAATATAGTACCATAATATACCAACCATTATTTCGAATTTTATAAATTTTATTGCGAAAAACCCGATTTTTGAAAAATGGGTTATATGGGGGATAGGAGCAATTATGCTCCTATCCTTATGAAACTAAACAGATAGATTTGGGTTTATATACAACTTGTTTATGTCAAATTTCATCACAATACTATTATTTTTATGTGATTTTGAACGATAGAACTATTTTCAGAAAGGAACCTATATATTAGGGTGATCGACGCGGTTTTTCAACCGGTTTTAAAACCGGTTTTTCAGTCAATGTGCTGTCGGTTTTTTTAAAATGTTCATTTTTCGAATAGACCGGTTTTTTTAAACACAAAAAACCGGTTTCAAAAATACCATTTTATTTCAGAAAACATGTACTAAATAGTGATAGTGATATTTGAAAATTTAGGAATAATTTTTTAAATATTCATAAAGACTGATTTCTTATGTTTTTAAAATATAGTTTAAGTCTAAATTGGAATTTATTCTGTAATATTAAACAAATAAATAATTAATAATTATAATAAAATTTTTGATCCAATATTTCCTTTATTTTTTAAAGGTGTTGTGTTAAAAAAGTTTCACCTGCAGAATCGTTTCAATTGAGACTTAATTAATATACTATTTCCATATTAAGCCATGGTTTCTGTTTATGCTAACTAAAATTTAGATGATTTTTTCTACAATTTTGAAACATAATTATCTTTTAGTCATCTAGATATATAATTTGCTTAGCATTTTTTCTCTTTCCAGAGCTTTCTGAAGCTACCAAATGACGTAGAAAATTAAAATTTATCAGGGAGCGGATATAAGAGGATTTATGTGTCTTTTTCTAAGAATTTTTTCTCTTTCCAGAGCTTTCTAAAGCTCCCAGAAGACATAGAAAATTAAAATTCAGCTTAATTATAACCCTATTTGTCCTACAAATCCTAACGGAGCCAGATTTTGAAATCTCTATCAGGGAGCGAAAATACGTGGATCTATATATATGGATTTTAATATATCTTTCCTAAGCAATGTTTCCTTTCCAGAGCTTTCTGAAGCTCCCAGACGACGTAAAAACCTAAAAATCGGCACACTTATTAAACTATTCGTTCAACAAATTCTAACAGTGCCAGATGTTTCTATCAGGAACCAAAAAGTCTGTTTTGGTATTAAGAACTTTTGAGTTGCTATACTTATTGTTTGCTCTCCAAATCCTATAAAAAAACTGATTCTGTATTTCGGCCAGGGAGCGCATTTACGACGATTTTTTTTTTATTTTGAAAGGTTTACGAATTTAAAACTTTAATCAATATAATTCCAATAAATTTGAACGGATTCAAATAATTGACTTCGATTAGGGAGAGGAAGGTGTCTAAGTGTTGCTCATATTTTTTTCTTTTAATTTTCGGATTTGTTTGTGCATATTTTCATTATTATATTATTTTTCCTGACATTGTTAGGCTTTTACGCTTGTATTTAATAAATTTTAACTTAATTATAAGAATTGATTTTTTTAAAGAAATGTAGTCTTTTGATATAAATATTAACTTCTGCAAAAAACCGGTTAACCGTTTTTTTCTGATTTTCAAAAAGTGCAACCGGTTTTTTTTTAAATACCAACTATTCGAACTATTCGAAAACCGGTTTCTCAAAAAAGTCGAATAATCGATCACCCTACTATATATGGACTAGGTTCAAATATGGACCGATTTTCTTCATACTTTGTAGTATGATATCTTGGCACTTGAAACTAACATATGCAAAATTTAAATAAGATCGCTGCATTATTTAAGAATTTATGACTGATACAACGCTATTTTGGAAGGACCCTTGTATGGGAGGTACCACTAGGGACTATCCGATATGAACCATTTTTAATATTTAGCTTTTCTATATAAAACTAGACAAGTGTACCAAATTTTATTATCATAGGAGCACTCCTTATACTTTTTGCAAAAAAATGTATGAACCCATACCACTGTGCGGCGCTACTATGGGCCCAAGATGACCATATAGAGAATGAAAAACCTATCGCAGCTTATAAATCTTAAAAAATATAAACCGATTTTAAATATTGTTATATTTCTAAAAGAAAAAACATACTTACTGTACTAAATTATCTCTTATGTTTTAAAAGATATTTAACTTCAAAAATTAAATTTTTGATATTTGGCCTTGAAATATTCAAGTTTAAATTTGTGAAATAAAAAAACTTAAATCATGTTTACGATTTGCATTTTCTTCTTTTATAATTATTATTATTTTTTAATGTAATCTCAAGAATTCGTGAGATCCATGTTCAAAATTATAGCTCGAACACTATACTGCCTATGACTAGTTTTTTAACAAAATGTTTTATTTTCTGCCCCATTGTACATTGTATTCTTAATATGACTCCACTTATTATGCATTTCAATTTAGTTAGTATTAATAATTTCAAACCAGAGTAGTGCCTTCATAAGTCTTCTCAAATCAACTTTAATATTAATTTCATTTTAAATTTTATTTAACAGAAATAAAAACAAAATTTGTAATCATGGTTATGCCTTAAGTTTTGTTTCTTGTATTTATCTTAAAACCGTTTCCTTGGTTTAAATTACTCTAAACACTAATTTTATAATCAACATGATATGAGTATGACCAAGAAAGAAAACACCCCCAAAAAAACTTACATTGTTTTCTAGAAAAAGTTTGTGTTTTTTTCAAAAAAAATTTGGTAATAAAAAAAAAAAAAAGAAAAACAAGAAAAGTTTTTGTGTTGCAAAAGTAACAAAAAAGACCTTTGGCCACATAAAGATTTTATATAAAAGGGGCCAGCAGGTTTATTAGTTAAACTTTAAATCCTTAAAGATTTAAAAAATATGTTTTCAAGAAAAAAAAAAAAAAAACAAAATGTTGATTATTTTTTATTTTTATAAATTACTTTTTTTAAAGATAATTTTTAGTTTTTTTAGATTTTTTGTTAAACTATAGATACCCCGATGTCTTACAAAGAAGTCTATTAAAGAAAGACGGAAGGACAATGTTTAACCAAGCAAACAAACTATTACAATTACAGGCCTTTGTGGTTTACATTGTACTGCAATTTTCTTTAATTTTTGTTGCTCCTTATTTGCTATTTTATATTCTAATATTAAACATGAAGCAGAAAACCCAAGTTAATAAGAAGTTGTATGCAAACTGCATAAAAAAAATCCCAGCACCAGGAAAATCAATATTGTGCCCAGTTAAACACTAAAAAAAAAAAACTCTACTGTTGCATGCGTTCATTAACCCGGAAACGAAGGGAAATAAACAAAAAATAGAAGCAGGATATAAAAAATAATATAAACAAGACAAGATGGGTTATTAAAACTTTGCAAATGCAAACTATGTAGATACAATGTGCCAGCTACAACAACAATAATAATAATGAAAAGAAACAATGTTGCAACATAGGTTGAGGCAAAAACAAAAAACATAATTATAAGTCTAGTTATATTTTTATGGAAATAGCAACAACAACAACCAAAGGGTCTTAACATTAGGTTAAAGGGTCAATGGATCTTAAAAAAGGGATGAATTTTTTATATTTTTGTTAAGGATAAACATTTTTAAAATTGCAGTAAAAAAATTAAAAAAATAAAAGTTCACAATACCTTGATATGTTTACATTTCTGTAATTTAATTCGTATTCCACATAGATATTTATTTATAAAATACCCTTAGGCTTAAGTTGTCTTTCAAAAACTCGTTTATTTTATTATTTTTAAGTAAATATTTATTGTTTTCTGTTCCATTCAAAATCCTTTATTAACACTTTTTTTAAAAAATCTCTTAAAGTGTGGGTTTTTTTTTCTAAATATCATAACATAAATAAATTTTTCACTTCAAATATAGACATTTTAAAGGTGTGTGTATTTATTTCATTTAAAAAACAATTTAAATAAAATTTATTTATCAATATTTATTTTATTTTTTTCAGTTCTTTTTCAATTTACTATATTTTTTTTATTTGCAAGAAAAAAAAACCCTGAAACCAATTGAGTTTATTAAAATGTCAATTTATTTGTAACATTTTGAATTTATTTTTTTCCAATTGCTGTATAATTTATGTGGGTTTATTGAAATGTTAATGTATTTCATAGATTTGCATGAATATTTAACAAAAGCTAAAAAAAAAAATATTTTGAAAATAATATAATCGAAAATAGTAATAAACTTAATTTCATGCAAATGTTATAGTGTAAGGGAAAAAGTAATTTCATGTAAGGAAAGTATAAATAAACATTAGTATCTATATTTAATTGACAAGGCAATACTTTTTTCTCTTGCAGAAATAAAATTTATTTGGTGATGAAAATTAAAAAATTTTTAATTAATACAAAAGTTAAAGAAAAAAGTTATCAAAACGACTAAAAATTTTCTAATATTAAGAGGAAAACTTAAAAAACGGCAAATGTTAAAGTGATTTTCGAAAAGAAAGGAAGAGGTTCTGAGTTGAATGGTATACTTTAAGGTGGTGGTTTTTTCAACACATCAGCATAAACCCAAAATACCCCAAACCACCCATGGTGATGTAGGGTATAAAAAATCATTAAAAGACAAAGGAAAAAACCTCAAAGTGAAAAAGTAGCCAAATTAAAAATAAAAGACGGCAAAAAAACGCCCAAACAAACAAAAATCTTCATAATTAATAAATCAGAAAAATTCAAAAAAGGGCCCAAACTAAAAAAAATCACCAAAAATGACAAAACTTAAAAAAAAAAAAACAATATTAAAAAATCGCCAAAACGAAAAAGAATCGCTAATATGAAAAAAAAAAACAAATAGCTTAAATGAATTAGTCGTAAAAGTAAAAAACTCATAATCATAAAAAGCAAAAAAGGAAAACACAATAAGAAAAAAAACCGCCAAAATTAAAAAAATTATAAAACGTAAAATAAAGGAGATACAAAAATAAAAAAAAAACGAAAATATAAAACGTTATAGTAAAAAAAGTAGCCAAACTAAAAATAAATAATGTCAGAATGAAAAAGTACAAAGCAGAAAAAACACCATGACGAAAAAAACTCCCAAATAAAATATCATCATAATTAAAAAAAAAAAATCGAGAAAATGGCCTAAACTAAAAAAAAAAAAAAAATAAAATAAATCGTCAAAAACAACAAAACCAAAAAACAAAAACACAAAATTAAAAAATCGCCAATATGAAATAAACAAAATCGCTTAAGTAAATAAGTCGCAAAAATAAAAAACAATCATCATAATCACAAAATAAGAACATAAAAAAGCCATAATGAAAAAATCGACAAAATTTAAAAAAAAAAATCTAAAACTTTAAATTAAGAAATCATTAAAAATAAAAAAAAGTCGAAGTAAAAAAGTAGCCAAATTAAAAAAGAACATCAAAATAAAAAAAAAAATAAAATAGCAAAACGAAAAAACCCATGACGAAAAAATGACAAAATTCAGCAAAAGCGCTTAAATTAAAAAAAAAAAAAAAAAAAAAACTTAAAAAAAATCGTAATTAAATTCAAAAAAGGAGAAAATGGCCTAAACTAAAAAAAAGAAAAGAAATCGTCAAAAACGACAAAACCAAAAAACAAAAACGCAAAATTAAAAAATCGCCAAAACGAAAAAAAGTTGCCAATATGAAAAAAACAAAATCGCTTAAATAAATAAGTCGTAAAAATTAAAAAACAATCGTCATAATCACAAAATAAGAACAAAAAAACGCCTTAATTAAAAAATCGACAAAATTTAAAAAAATTCTAAAACGTTAAATTAAAAAATCATTAAAAATAAAGGGAAAAAAGTTTAAGTAAAAAAGTAGCCAATTAAAAAAGAACATCAAAAGAAAAAAATAAAATGGCAAAACGAAAAAAATTCATGACGAAAAAATTCCAAAATTCAGCAAAAGCGCTTAAATTAAAAAGAAAAAAAAACTTAAAAAAACGTAGAAAACGATGAAAAAAAGCAAAATCAAACAAATTGCCATAAAGAAAAAGAATTAACGAAATGGAAACATCTCTTAATAAAGTCGTAAAGTAAAAAACAATAGCCATAACTACAAAAAAAAAAAAAAAAAAAAAAAACGCCTGAATGAAAAAATCTTCAAAATTCTAAAACCAAAAAAAGGAACCAAATTAAAAAAAAGAATGTTAGAACAACAAGAATACCATGACGAAAAAAGCGCCAAAATAAACTCAATTCATGGTTATGAAAAAATCGCTAAAATAAAAAAAAAGAAAAAAACTAAAAAACCCAACAAAAAAAATTCCAAAATAAAAAAAGAAACGCCAAAATAAAAAATCGCCAAAATGAAAAAAATCGCTTAAACGAAAAAACCGTATAAATGAAAACCAATTATTATAATAACAAAATAAGGTCAAATTAAAAAAGGACGTCAGAAAAAAAAAATGATGATAAAAAAATGCCAAAATAAACAAAAGTTGTGAGAAAAAATTTATAAAAAAAAAACGCAAAAAAGTGGAATAAACAAAAAAGAATCGCCGAAAACTACAAAACCAAATATTCGCCAAAAAGAAAACCAATAAATCCAAAATAAATAAAAAAAAAAAAAACGCATAAAATGGCCTAAACTAAAAAAACATCGCCGAAAACGACAAAACCAAAAAATCGCTAAATGAAAAAAATCGCTAAAACGATAAAGTCGTAAAAATTAAAAAATTTCTATAAGAAAAGAAACACTAAAACAAAAAGAAAAAAATTGTCAGAAATAAAAAAGTCTAAGTAAAAAAATATGAAAATATCGCCAAACCAGTAGGGGATTATTACAATTACTCCGAGTTTTATTTGCCCTCTTTGCTTTAAGAATTTTTGGATTGAGAAAAAAGAGTTAAAAAAATATTATAAATTAGTTAGAAAGAATTTATTTGCTTAGCAGATTGCAACAGGTACAAACGTTTAACGTTTGCATCAAATACTGATTTCCCGGAGATGGAAATCAAATAACGATACTTTTTTCTAATAATATTTGTCAATTTTTTGACTTTAGAATTTTGGCTATATGTATTTCTTATAATTAAAATCATAAAAATATTAATTATACTTTGCAAAATTTAATTTGGAATTGTTTTGAAAATATTTAACTGTATTACAATTACTTTTTCTCCTAACTAACCTTAACTTTTTGAACTTCTGACTAATGACAATGATTTTATATTTCTTTTGCTATTGCTTTTATTGTTGCTGTTCATATTTTCATTATTGTAATTTTAAACTCATAGAGTTGTTATTCGTAGCGCATAATGTCTAGTTGGTGGCCCCTTGAGTCAATTGTCACGACTTTTTTTCTTGTTGGTATTCTTTCAAATATTATCTTCTTTGTCTTTGCCTTCTGCCAAAGAAATTCCCACCTGATTTCAAGAAAAAAAAAACGCAAACAAGCCTTCAGCCAGAAAATAAAAAAATCCACAACCATCAGAAGAACAAAAACAAAAATTAAACTAGAAAACCACCTTATGCAGACCTCAACAGACTAGACGAGGCCAACCAAAATAACCACCACCTCTTTATTATTATTTAGCGCTCATATGTTTCCAATTGTCGAATTGTGTTTATGTTTTTGTAGCAAACAATGAAAACAGCTGTAATTTGTTTGTTGCAAACAAACATTTGTAGATGGTTGGATGGTTGGAATTGGCAACAGAATTCCACTTACAACAAAACAATCAAAAAACCTTTGGGGCTTGTCCATGATAAACTTAACATACACTGACATACACATAATCTTTCATTCATTCACAACAATTCATATTTAACATCAACAACAGCAGCAGATTTAGTTCCACTTGGTGTGTATGCTACATTAGGTGGTAACAAATAGGGTTGTAATAGTACAGAGGGGAAAACTACAATTCAAAACTAAATGTTGGTTAATATATTTATATTGCAACAATAGTGTTTCCGTACACATTTGCAACAAATAATATATACAGTCGCAATAGTAAATAACAACAGAGAAAAATAGCTAGAGTTTATACAAATGCAGAACAAAGTGCACTATTATATTGACATGTATTTGTCGTGTACATATGCAGTTTTAATAGGGTGGTACAGATTTTTCAAAAAAAAAAAAGTTAAAAAATAATTTTTAGAAAAATTTTTCTATGCACCATTATTCCCAGTGCTTAATTAAAAAAAAAAAAAAAAAAAAAAACAAAAAACTAAACTGGAATAAATTTCCCGGGAATACAAAATTGTATTTAGACGATTTGTAGTCTAAAGCGCTTTATCTATACTATTAAATTTCACAATTTTCTAACCGAAAAACTTATACATGTTATTGTATGTGCAATAGAAAATATTATTCAATTCCCAGCAAAAAACGATGAAGTTCTTTCAAAAAAGAAAATTTTTACAACTTTAAAAGTGGAACATAAGTGTATATTTTAAACTTTTTTGGAAGTTCTTACTGATTACTTCCAAAAAAGTGAAAATTAATGAATTTTTAGCGGGAAAAAGTGGTAATAATTTCTAACAAAATTTAAATTTTACAAATTTTAAAGCATTTTTATTATTATTTAATAGGACAGAATTTTTATTAAAAAATTTCATAAACATACTTTTAAGAGAAGTGCTTCAAAAGCAGTGAACAAGAAGAGTAAAATAATAACATCATACCAATGACAACAATGGGTTAAAAAAAAGGACTTCTGCAGCTCTTTTGCACCACTAAGTACTTCCTTCCAATGACAATACAATGTTAAAATCATGACCTCTTCAGTTCTTTTTTTGCTGGGTTTGGTTAAAGAGAATTTAAAAAATGTTTGAGGCCATACTAGAAAATCGTTCATAACTCCGCCATTACAAAACAGATTTCATTGAATTTCAATACCAAGGATTTCGAGACTATATGTCACATATGTCTTAAAAGAGAAATGTATTTATTAGACTATTGGCTTCAAAAAATCCATTTCAACATACACAGATTTCATTGAATTTCAATACCAAGGATTTCGAGACTATATGTCACATATGTTTTAAAAGAGAAATGTATTTATTAGACTATTGTCTTCAAAAAATCCATTTCTACATACACAGATATTCAGACGGACGGTCATATATACTCCAAGGTTATTTTTAATCATAATAATTGCAAATATTTTTAAATTTGAGGTCTTGGATATAAATTTAAAGACTTTCATATAAAATAACAAACTTATATACCCTTCATTTTATGTGGCCATTTTATTACATCATGGGGACAAATTATTTTTTTTTTTCTTTTAATAAATAGTTGAAGGAATAAAATATTTTAAAGTTATAAAATATCGAAGTGATATTAAATGAGTAGTTTTTAAAAATCTGTGCACGGTACACGGAAAAGTGTGCATGAAAAAATAAAATGAAAAAGATCAAATTCCATAGCAAATTCAAAATTGCGATTTTTTTGAGACCTATTTTGAGACAAAAATTATTTCCTTTGCATGTATGTATAGTTATAGTTTAAGCTTATATAGGAATAACATATGTGCCATGTAGTTATATATCAATAGCTGTCAGTATTGCACTAAGACTATAAATGAAGTTCCTGGAGAAAGAGAATATACAAACATGCTTAAATATTCGGTTTGTTATTGCTAAATATTATAAGAGAATGTTAAAAGTCTTTCTTCCAATATGACTATAAGTTATACACTGACAGATATAAGAAGAACTACGATACGCGGAGTTTGGGATTTTTCCGACTATTTTGAAATAAGGGTCTTCTGGGCGGTATGTCAAATAGAGATATTGGCAACCAGGTAGAGGTGCAAAAGTTACTAGACAGAAATATATTTGGGAATATTGGCGTATTTTCCAAAAATTAGTGTTGCATGATTTTTGTCGCAATTGTTTACTCTAGTAAGGAAGGGTCTCTGGACAGTGTATATTAAATTGAAAATGTTTAACTTATGACACAAAGTGATTCCAAAACGTTTTTTTAATAATTCTGTTATTTTTGATCCATTAAAGATATTTTAATAAAATTATATATAGCTAGAGATGAACTCTTTATATGTGGCTATATAGTAGATCTGCAAAATCACTTATTTTATTTTTTTTTTCAAAATTTGACAAAAATTTATTTATGATTTAAATACTATAAAAAAACTATACCTATATACAGTACAGTGCCTCACGAAAAACAGAAGATTAATATGTTCTTATATAATTCCCAAAGTATTACATCTCAATGTTAAGATTTACGTGAGCTGGACCATCTTTAAAACACCTCTGAAATTACGTATTTATATCAATATTATTATCAAAATTTTAGTTATAAGAAAATTAACTTCAAATTATAATAGAGGTATACTACGACCTTCAATATTCAATTAAGTAATTATTATGTCACTTTTCAGTCGCGGAATATTTAAATTTTACTATAATTTTTTATCATATTTTCTTTGCTCAAACATGTAATTTTATATATTTCGGACATTTTTCAAAATATGTTAGGTTTTAATGTACCATATTAATGGTATATCCTTTTGCTATTGAAAATAAAACCTTATTAACTCATTAAGAGTTAGAGGGTTAATTTTATGCAATTAGTTCCCAAAAGGTTTAATTTGCAGTTTTTGCAAATAAATCGCATGCAAATACTTATTACACTGAAATATTGATAAATTTATGATTTATTTTATTATTTTATTTATTTTTGGAGGTATTTTAAAAATGGTCCAGCTCACGTAAATTAAATAATTGAACCGGAATTAGCTTAAAACATATCAAGCTTTAATTTTTTTTGTCCCCATACAAATCAAGGCACTTTAATATACAGCTGTGTGCAAAGTAATAGTAGCATTACCACATACTTTGGTTTTTTTAAACCAAAAAGAAGTAGTAATAATAATATCAATTATTCTAGTTATTAATATTATCACTTTGATGATTGGAGCAAAATCAATTAAAAATTAATTAATATTACAAATTTCGTAATTGAAGTCCATTTTTACTTTTTTCTGTATAAGTAGTTCTTTATGGTGCATATGGGACTAATGGAACAAAAATATATATGAGGGACCAAATAACAAGTACGAAGGTGCAAAAATCAACTTTTGGGGATGCTCTTCATATAATAAAAGGTAACATAGATGCTCCAATATATGTGGAAATATGAAGAACAGTCATGTTGTCTTAATCAGAAGGGAATATGTTGCTCTAATGGGTGTTTCAGCAGGAAAATATTCCTAAGTACATGAAGAAATTGACAAAAAGATGGTTTTCCGAAAATAAAAGCAGTGTTCTATAGTGAGCGGCTCAGTCAGCATATCCGATCCCCATTGAAAATATTTGAAAATATGCTAAAGATGCTGTTTTTAAAAGAAAACCGAGAGATGTATAGGAATTGTCAATGCCAATGCAGTCAGTTTGGAAAAATATTCACATTAAAAGTTCAGAACTCTTTTAGTGGACTCGATGACCGCCCCTGCGCCCCTGCGCCCCTGTTAAAGCCAATAAGGGCTATTTTACAAAATAATAATGTGTGTAAAAAAAAAATGTCAAAAAATAAAAACTCAATCATGTAGTTTTATTTATACAGATATTTTTCATCGTTGCTACTATTATTTTTCACAGAAAATTTCTAGTATTTTATCAGAATAAAGATATTTGATTTTAAGATTTACTCTTTGAGAAACAGTTTCCCCATAATCCCTATCCAAACTTTTTAAATTTTTCAGAAGTTTTTTTTAAAATATATTTATTTCTCTAAAAATATTTTTAATAGTAATTTTCTATTTTTTAATATCCCTGCGGGAAATTTGTGGCAATTTCACTAATGGACCAGTCCCTCAGTGCCGGTTGAGTACCAATTGACACATAACTCATCACCAAAGTTCCAGTTGAGAACCAGTTGACACAACCACGCTCACTAAATCTCAGTTGAGATTTAATTTATAACAGCCATGTTAAGTGTGCAATTAGCAGCTCGCGCGAAATAAAAATCTGTAGCTGGGTGGTTAGAGTTGAAGACTATAAAACGTAAGATACGTTTGAAAAACGTGGGTTCGATTTGGGGTTCCGCCATCGACATTAATGGAAAATTGTTAAATAAAAATAAATATAATTTAATAAAAATTAATAAAAACAACAATAAAAATAATAAAAAAAAATAGTTTAAAAAGTAAAACAATTTCTTCAAATTTTTATTATCGACTCTGAACATGTCTTCCTGGACCAGTCCTGCAACCTTTCCTATGGCCAGTTCCAAGGGGCTAATTATCCACTTCCAATAAGACAACAAGGAGTGACAGGTTCCTCCCTGTTTTGTACCGATTCTCTTTCCTTTAGGTATATTTCACTATGCAGCACTGGTTCATATGAGTATTAAAAGTATGAAATTCAATCCCCATAATCGTAGATAGATAAGCTTTAATGTTTAATATACATAGAAGGTCATTAAGAGAATACTTAATAGATCAGAAAATGAAACGGAGTTTTGGGTAACCCCTGAGATAAATATGTAATTCCAAATATGGTACCTCAATGTACTCTGATTTTGGAAAAATCAAATCAATTAATATATGAATGAGGTTATAATTAATTCAGTCTTTCTTATTCTCTTTAGGTTTGATGACACTTTTCTAAAACTTTTAAATACCAACTTCTAAATGTTTTTTTTTTTTTTTCAGGATAAAAGTATAGGATATCATATTGTCATTTATAAATCGCTATGACTTTTTCCATCTTCTATCATCTTCACAAAAAAAAAAAAAAAAACACCAATCATCAAAATAATTCAATTAAAAGTTGTTTAAATTTACAACTTTCACCAAAATAATTATATCAATTACTAATAATTGTAAAGAATAAAAAAAGAAAATTTTTTTTAATTAAAAAATTTATTAAATTAATTAATTAAAATGAATTAAAAATTTTACTCAAAATTTGTTTTTATATTTACTATTTTTGTTTTTAATTGAATAAAAAATCTGAGTTAATTGAAAAAAATCTGTGTTTTGGAGCCAGAATTTTGATTTGTTTGTTGTTAAGTGAAATCTATTCCTGCTAAGCCATTCTGAATCGAACAAAACAAATAGTAGTCAGAAAGAGCATTGCCTGGGTTATACGCTTGCTGGAGCAAAAGTACACATCCACTATTTTCTAAGTAGTTTTTAATTAGTCATGCCACACGAGACCGACTTTTGTCAAAATGAAAAATTTTGGACTCATGTTTGTTCGCATATTCTTTTGAACCATCCTAATACTTGCATTCTCATGCTCACACATATAAACAACAGTGCAAATTGTAAAGTACTTGCATTCATTCATACAACAACGAACATTTGTAACAACATTTAATGCTGGTAGATTTACTCTAGAGTAATTGTTCAAATAATAAAATTGCTCTTAGGGGGGACAGGGAATACTGGTGTAAAGGGATCAGTAGAAAAAATGGAACTGAAAACGAATGATAGAAAAAACAAAGAAAATTTTAAAGAAAAGGCGACTATTAGGTGAGTTATAATAAAAATATTTCGGGGATAAAAAAAATCACAATAAGATTTGAGAAATTAGTTAGAGAAGTTAAACAATTTCTTGAATGTTAAGTGAACATAAATTGGCATAAAGAGAGGATGTAAAATTGTTTCTATATTGTCTGTTTAGAAATTAAATTTTTATTTTCTTACGCTTTTTGTTGTAAAATGTGTTTATTTATTTTGATTTTTTGTAATCTGCATATTGAGATTTGTTGATGTTTGTGTTGTGTATGTGAAGAAGCAGAAATATAATCGGCCCCTGAGTGCATTGGGAAATTTTAGCAGTGAGAGACAACTATTTGGTGAGTTAAAAAAACAATATTTTAGATATAAAAAAAAAAAAACAAAATCACAATACGCTTCGGAAAATGGTGGGATAATTTTTTTAATGTTAAGTGCACATAGATCGGCATAAAGAGAAGATGTAAACATTTTATTATATGAGTATGTCTGTGAAATTTTTATTTTTTTACGCTTTTTATTGTGAAATTTTTATTTATTTTGAATTTTTGTGTTCTGCATAAAGAGATTTGTTGAAGTTTGTTTTGTGTATCAAGAGTTGCTGAAATGTAATCGGTCCCTGAGGGCAATGGGAGCCAGCCCTTTCTTTAGTTTCTTAATAGGCTTAAGGAAAGGATGTGAAATTTTTATTAAAGTTTTGTTTAAAATTTCAAACTGAATTATATTTCTACTCTAAGAGTTCTAAGATGTGAGTTTTATTGCTGTTTGTGTTGTGCGTAATCGGCCCCTGAGTTGAAGAAACTTGGAAGGAAAGAAGCTTTGAATTCATGACAAATCTAGTGACAATATTAAGTCTACCGACATAACCTGATGTAGTGTATTATGAATAGCTTACAAATATCTCCACTAAAATTTTCAAATACGTAATTGTTGATCATTTATATGCATGAGTTTTTTTGTTTCTTTGTTTTAAATTCGCTGGGTGCTCAAATGTGTGCCACATTGGCAATGTTTTATATCTGTTGACGGTGTTTCATTTTTTTTTTTTTTTTATTTTTTAGTTCAAAAGACCCCTATAAGGTTATACAAATATAAGAGATGAACAAAAAGTTTAAAAGTTTAATTCATTTGAAAATAAAGCGAAACTTTAAAGAATTAAACAAACAAAGAAAATAAAATAGGAACAAAGAATTTAATAGGAAAATTATTTTAGAAAAAAAAAAAAAAAAAAAAAAAAAACACTTATATAACCTTAGTAATTTAAAATAAATTACAAATTTTTAAACTTAAACATCTTTCCAACGATTTTGTAAATAATTGTAAACTTAAAAAACCATATTTTAAATTAGATTAAAAAAATATTTTTAAATATTTTATAAAAACCTTTTTCTCTAATCCGCAGTAAAATTTTTAACATAAAATATTTGCTTTATTTATTTTTCTTCTTTTTGTCCTTCACCTTTTTCAGCTTAGTTTTCACTTCGTTAAAACTAATCATCTCATCTATTTCTTTTATTAATTTAATACCAAAAATTTACTATCTTTAAATTTAATTAGATTTTATAAACCTCTAAAAAATAATAATAAGAAAAAAAAAACACAAAAATCATCATTAATTTAAACATGCAATTGCTTCGATAACTGCTAAAATACGAAACGAAAAAAAAAAAATTCAACTTAAACAGAGAGCAATTGCAATGTGCAATAAATAAAATTTATAGTGTAGAAAATTGGTAATTAACTTTCTACACGCAGCAGACAAGAGGCAACCAAGGATGATGGTTTTTAAACCAAGTTAACTAGATTGAAACAAGTAGCTAGCGAATTGTAGAGATGAACAGGAAAAAGAAAAAAATAACAAACGACCAACAAAATCTTAAACCGCTTTAATGTTGCAAGTAACACAGGCAGTGGTAGAAGTAGCTGTTTAATGGTTACAACAAATTCATAGCAACAACAAAAAGCATTAACTAAAGATATTTTTAGTAGAGTAAAACAACAAAAAACAACGTAAACAGGATAATAAGGAAAAACTTTAAGGGAAATATAGATAATAAATTATAATGAAATGGTTCTTTAAAAGAAGCACACACACACACACACACACACTACTAAACAAACAACAACGATGATGCTTTAATAATATTTCAGGTTGTTTGTTTTCTTTCACGATTTTCCACAAAGTTTTTCGCTTTAGAAATATTATTATTTTTTATTTTTTTAACTTAAATGAAAGGTATGAGAAGTAAGTGGAATAGGTTCTACTTACGTTATAGTAAAAAAAAAACTAATAAAACTTAAACGCAATAAGCCCGGTTTTTATTAACGAATTTTTGGTTCAGATATAAAAATCAGATCCTAAATATGATGAAAAGCTGCTTATAATACTTTTTTCAGTTCCAACGATAACAGTATAAAAATATCAAGAAAATGTTAAAATTAATCTTCAGTTACCTTAGAATATTTCATCAGCAAAAGTCTTGGTTTTTTTTTTTTTTCTTCAAATGGGTATCAAAAAATTCGTTATTTTAAGCCAGTTATGAAAAAAATATTTTAAAAAATTTTCGCAAAAATGTTGGTCCATAAACCATCATAGTATGTATATCAAATAAAAGTTCGATATTAAACAATTTTTATCATATCAAGTACTACTGATAATAGATAATTTTCCATCAGAATGCCCTAAAAAGTCTGTAACTTATTTTTGTCGTCGGTTGAGGTAGTTCAGTTACGTCCAGGGTCGACTTACGGGATCTGCGATCCTTAAGTGAAAACACAATTGGTTTACCCATTCAGGGGGTTAATTATACTTTGTATCTTTATCTAATAATTCAATGTTTCAGATATCGGTAACAATAAATTATAGTAAATACTTTTGTATTAAATAAATTACTTGCAGCACGATGATATGTAGGGAATCAGTCAGTAACTTCTGAGGTATTTCAGATTCTAATACTGGATCGTTGATGATACTTAGAGATATCTTATGAATACAGATTTAATAATACAGTTTCTTAAAACTAGATTACAAAAACTAATGGGAATAACAGACGATACAATTCGCTATGCCAAAACCGATGACCGAAGTCACGGTGCCGAAATGAACAACAGAAGTTGCAAATCCGAGATAAACGATAACTCGCTGTACCAAAACCGATGACCGAGGTCACAGTGCCAAAACTTACAACCAAGATTGTAGTGCCGAAACTAATAACCGAAGAAGTGGTATCGGAACTGACTACCGAAGTTGTACTTCCGAAACAGACGGAGCAAAGCCGCTGTGTCCGAAACAGACAAAAATTCTGTCCAAGGTATCCCCCTGACGCACAAAATTAATCCGAGTACCAGACAAACAGTGACTGATGTTACAATATCATGTATCATGAAATAAGAGAAATTATATCGTAATATCTGCTGTCTTAGGTTTTTGGCAAATTGAATCGCATCTATACCATACAAACTTAGAGTATTTATGAAAATAATAATTCTATAAACTTAATGAGAATTATTAAATCTCTATAATATTCTTAGAACAACAATAAGGGTGCTCGGAAAGAAGGTAGAATAATAGGGAATTTATAGATGAGGTGTATAATGTAATATAACAAATTGATAAAAAAATAATAATCCTGATTAAGATAAAAAAATGTATGTAATAACGTTAAATTGATTTAATACCATAAATCTTCGTTACAAGTCACTAAAGAAACAAAATTCCATGACGAAGTTTTTTTAAATATTTTTTAACAATCAGTTCAAAATAACGATTTTTTACACCCATTTAAAAAAATTTAACTTTTTTTGGCCAAAATGTATGGAACCTAAGATTTTTTAATCGCTGGTAGGAAACTGAAGACCAATTTTTTCAAATTTTAATTTCTTTTTCTGTATTCAGCTCATAAACATGTATCATTTGATGGATCTTTCTATATGGAAATCTTAAAAAATCCTTTCCTCAGAATAATTTAATTTACAATAAATTTTTTCTTTAATAATTGTTCTATTTCTGGACCGTTGTAGATATTTGAAAAAAATTCACATGGTAGAATCTAGGATATTTTAAGTTGATTCGGAAGACTATAGGCCCCTAGCTGATCACGGGGGTAGTGGGTAGACCTCCAAAGTTGGTCACCTCGGGTATGTAGTTTTTTTTTTTAATATTTACCAAAAATTTCTTTATGACTTCAATGTCAAAAAAAAAATTTTACATATTTTACATAAAATACTTTTATATGTAGGCTATCTTTTTTAGTTTAAGAGGTATTTGTTTGAAGAAAATTGTGCCATCATTTTTGGTCTCTTTTTACTCTTTTTACACCACCATAGGTGGGGAGGGCATTACGCGTTTGTGCTGATGTAACACCCAAAAGGACCCACCTTAATTTATACCAATCGGCTTAGAATCACTTTCTGAGTCGATTTAACGATGTCCGTCCGTCTGTCCGTCCATGTAAACCTTGTAATCAAACTACAGGTCGCAATTTTGAACCAAAATTTATGAAATTTGGTACACTGGTTTCTTTTGGTCCAGGGACGAAGCCTATTGAAATTGGTTATGATCGGTCCATTATTTCACCTAGCCCCCATACAAATGTCCTCCTGGAAAAGGGTTTAACGATCATAAATCCCTTAAATATAACAATGTCTTAATAAAATTTGGCACAAATAAGTTTCACATAAGTATAAATAAGTGTGTCGATTTTTAAAAAGATCGGTCCATAATTACCCATAGCTCCCACATAAACCCCTTTTCAGAAAATCACTTTAACGACCATAAATCCTATTTAAATGTTAGTATCTAGTTAATATTAGACACAAATAAATTTTATATAAACATAAATGTCAGTACCGAATGTTACAAAGATTGGTCCATAATTTACCATAGCTCCCATATAAGGCCCTCTTTCGGGAATCACCCTAAAGTGAATAAGTTCATATAAATGTCAGCATCAACATAATATTCTGTATTTGTGTGTCTTTTTTACACTTATGAGTATCGGTCCACATTTGACTCCAAGTCTAATAAAAGACCCCTCCCCGAATTATACTTTACACAATGGTATAGGGTATCATATGGTCGGGCTTGACCGACTATATCTTTTTCTCTCGTTTTTTTTTTTGTTAAAGTATTTTAAACTTGGAGCCCTAATTTGGCTTTTAACATTTTTAGATATTAATCATTTGATTTCTTACAAAATTCTAAAATATATTACTTCAAGAAATATATAAACATATCGATCCGATAAAAAGTAATATTAATCTGAAGTTGAAAATTTAAAAAATAAATTAAAATTTTTGAGATTATTTTCCAAAAAGGTAATAATATTCTTTCACTTCCAAAATATATTTTTTATTTTTTTGTTCCGGACTACAGAATTTTTTTTTAATAGTTTCAAAAGAAATCTTAAAGTAAATGCATGTAAAGCGAAGTCGGAGGCGCTCTGGTCAGCGGTTTCTCCTCAAGCCCTATCCATACTATATTAATTTTGAAACAGTATTTATATATTCTACACCACCATAGGTGGTTAAGTCCATTATTTCACCTAGCCCCCCTACAAATGTCCCATGGAATAGAGTTTAAATACTCAAAAATGGCTTAAAAATAAGAATATTTTAATGAAACTCTGTAAGAAGCAGTTTTGTTTAAGTATCAATTTTCCACAATTGAGCATAGCTCCCTTATAAACCCCTCTTCGGAAAATCACTTTAACGTGCAAAAATCCCATGCAAATGTTAAATAGTATAAAGTTAATACTTATTAGACATAAATAAGTTATATATAAGTATAAATCATTGTATTGAATTTAACCCTTCGTCTTACAAACTGGTCTGGCCAGACCAATTGCAGATTTAAATGTTGTTTTCATATATTTATAATTAAGCTAGAGACTCGAAATTCAGATACCCTCCTACAATTTTGTTTTTAATGATCTGTGAAAAAAAACAGAACGATACACCTAACACAAGGATAGTTATGAGTATAAATTAGTGTACATGTCACATTCGTACCAAATATGGTCTGGCTGGACCAGTTATATTTTGTGTGGAAAATTATGTAGTTTGACGATGTTATCCGTTCTTTTTATATTGTATATTATTTTATTAAAACCTTTTAAACTGAGATCACATCAGTTTACACACATTATTTTATGATTTTCCACCTTTTCGTTAATAGTTTGTCTTATGAGTGTAATACCGATAAAACCTCAAATGTTTGAAAAGTAAAATTGTATGCATTTGTAGACTTAAAACAAGAAGAAAAACTTTAAATTTATCGATGGGAAAATGTAATATCTTGCGAAACTATGTAGTTGTGATGCTAGAATATAGTTATACAAATGTCATAATATAAAAAAATCACCAAAATGTCAATTAAAATATATAAAATTACAGCACTGGTCTGGCCAGACCATATTTGTTACGAATGTGACAAATGAAACATCTGTATGACGAAGGGTTAATAAAGATCGGTCCATAATTTACTACTTCGGAAATCGCATAAAAGTACATAAAATCATATAAATGTTAGTATCAACATAATATTATATATTCTTATATTTTATTTCATACTTAGTAAAAGTCTCGGTCCACAATTGACCATATAAGGTCTAATATAAGTCCCCTCCCCGAGTTTTGATGCACATACATGTATGTATTTAATGGTGTTGCATATCATATGGTCCTGCAGGACCGACTATATTTTTTTTTTCTCATTTTTAATTGTTTTCTAAAATTCAAAAATGTTAAAGCCGATATTAACAAAAAATATATTGGCTATATATCTCCACACAAAAAATATTTTTGCTGAGGCGACCATTTTAAAGAAAAAAGTATTTTTTTTTTTTTAATGTTTCCTCGGATTGGAATTTTTGGGTATTTTTGTACAAAAAAAAAAAAAAAAAAAAAAAAAAAATTTAAGTTTTTTTAATTCTCTGAATTTAAAACATTATCTGGAAGAATTTCCCCGTATTTAAATTATTTTCACTAATTAATCTTTGTAAGTGGACTTATTTTGCAGAAGTTATGATTTTTTTAAACTTTTACAGACTTGAGATAGTCAACCTCTACACTCTCATCTCGTGTTATCACAGGGTGATTAAAAAATTATTTTTCTGAAAGCTTAGGTTCTCCTCAACAACACTTTCATACATTTCAAATCGATCCAAGCAGTAGTTGAAGAGATACAGATTTATTACCAAAAAATTTGCATTTGGCCCCACTGTATGACATTTTTAAAGTAAGTGAACGATATATAGTCCTCAAATATTTTTGACCATAATAATAATATTATTGTTATTGTTGCGTTTGTATTTCTGATTATTGTTATTATTTTGTCAATGTTTTCATTGTTTTTGTTATCGTTATACATATTTTGAGAGTTCGATAATATAGTCATATTGTCATTTATGATGCAAATTAAAGCCATTGTTAATAATATTTTACATACACAAACAGTTTACACATTTTCATATATAGTAATATTTGTTTATTTCCACACTCAAACATATACACTCTCCCATGTACATATATTCATAATTATTGCAACAATCATCATCATTCTCATATGCCAGAGTATAAGTTTATTATTAAAAAAAAAAATGGTTGAAACAACATTGTGGCCGTCCCCTATAGTTGCATGAGGCATTTGTTTATTTTTGCCGCTTTACAATTGTTTGATCACATACATTTATGGCTTTTGAATAAATGGTCGAAAAGGAGGAGAGGGTACGAGAAATGGAGAAGAGACATGGTCAGTAGTGTAATAACAATAGCTCGTTTAAAATGTACAAGGAATAAATATAAACAAGCCCAATATTATGATGGTATTCCTGTTTTATAACTGACTGGCTGATTGTTTCACTTAACTCCATTTGAGTTTGGTTTGGTTTTGCTTACATTGTTAAATTATGGCCTTTAGCAAAGAATTGCAAACGCAAACACTAGCACACACATACAAATACATTCTCTTATTTACGCAAAACTGTTTATTACCATTCATTCATCCATCCATTCCTCCTTTCCAGCAAACAACGAAGAATAATTGATTTTAATTATTAATTACTTTAAACATTAATTGTTGTATAAAAGAGTATAAGGGAAATAAACATAAAACAACAATGCGGTAATAGCCAAAAGGATTTCAAAGGAAATTTTACACATTTCTTTTAATAAAGTAAATTAATGTACTTATGTGCATATCAATAGAAGTTTTAAAATCTTCTAGTATAGATTTTAAAGCTCTATCTTATAGTATTAAGTAGTTTAAATAGTTTATAAATTTTGTCCAAAATTTCATTAAATATCTCTTTAAAAATTGTGTTGCGAGATTCTAAAAAATCAAAAACTGATGGTTTTAAAAGCAGATTCATGTTTATCAGGTCAGATTTCATCTATATTATATTATTTGAAAGAGAACGAACAAAATTTTTTTTTTCCTGACCAGTGTAATTAATTGACAAATATTTTATTTATGTTTAAAACAATTCGTGGATATAAATCGGAAAAAGAAAAATCCTTCGATAGCAATCCTAGAAATAGTAATATGAGAGTAAAGGAAATGCCCAGCTTCAATTTACAGCTTTAATTTAATCAAAATTGCGTCAATTATGTCGCTATTGGAGGACATTATTTTTTTTAACTAAAATTTATTTCTGGGGTTAATTTTTGAAAAGCCAAATTTCTATTAAGTTTTAAGCAAAAGTATAAACTTTTTATGCATGCATTTGGTACCTAAGAAAAGGTTAGAATACGGAGATTGATAACACTGGTCAACAAAAAAAAAAAAATATGTGGACTAGATGGAATTCCGCATGAAAAACTCGAATCTGTTTTCAGTTTTTCTTCCATCAGGTCGAGATTTTTTTATGTGTGTGTCTAATGTTGCGCCCTAATTAAGCCGAATACTTGAGTATATTTCACTATAACTCGAGAACGGTATACACGACTTATATAAATAATACATCAAAATATGTGGAATAACATTAGCTTTAAGTCGCTTTAGTATCAAATTTTTTCCGCTCAATACTTTAGGAAATATTTTGAAAAAAGTGTCGGAAAAAAAATTTGCATGCAAAATTCAAATTTCTTTTTTTTAATAAAACTTTTTTTTTAAAGTGAAAACATCAAATATATTTAAGTTTATCACCTTTATCTTAAAGCTGGCAAAACTGCGAGTAAACAAAGCCACATATTGTAAAAATTGATGCACAAATCTTGATTGGATTCACAGTTAAGTTTGGATACCCATGCATACCTATAGCTAAGTGGAAATACACTAGTAGAAAAAAAAAAATTTGTTCGTCTTAAATAAAAAAAATAAAAATAGGTGGATTAGATGGAATTCAACGTGCTAAATAAGGATCAGCTTTTACTTTCTTTCTATAACGCATTAATTTTTTTTTATGGGCATGACTACTATGACCCCGCCTTTAGGCAGTCACACTTGTATAACTCGAGAACAGTTTGTCCAATTAAGATAAATTGAACTTTAATATATTGCGACCTAAATAGTCTTTGAGCTGAATTTATACAATTTTTTATCCAGTTAATATTTCCGTAGTTATTCGGTAATTAGTACCGAAAATTTTAAAATTTATTTATTTGAAAAGTGGTGAAAATTTTGATCCATAACATAATAAAAAATATTGTGAACATACCTTGAAGACAATTTTCCGGGAGTACATTTGTATGGAGGCTAGGTGAAATAATGGACCTATCATAACCAATTTCAATAGGCTTCGTCCCTGGACCAAAAAAATGCTGTGTACCAAATTTCATAAATTTTGGTTCAAAATTGCGACCTGTAGTTTGATTACAAGGTTTACATGGACGGACAGACAGTCAGACGGACGGACGGACATCTTTAAATCGACTCAGAAAATGATTCTAAGCCGATTGGTATAAATTAAGGTGGGTCTTAGACCAATATTTTTGGGTGTTACAAACATCAGCACAAACGCATAATACCCTCCCCACCTATGGTGGTGTAGGGTATAAAAAAATCAGTATCCGATAGAAAAAAAAGTAAATGCAGGTTCTTCTTTAACTCGTCAGTATCCACCTATTCCACCTATTTTTGTTTCAAGAAAAAATAAAAAAAAAAATTTTTTGGCCACCACTGTATTTCTACTCAATTGTATGTAACATGGGAATTTTTACTTAACTGTGAATCAAATTTAGATTTCTGCATCAATTTTGAAGATACATGCCTTATTTTATTCGCAGCATTACCAGCTTAAAAATAAAGATGATAAACTGTAACATTTTAGATGTTTTCATTTATTAAAAGAGATTTTGGTAACAAAAAAATCTAAAATTTTGCATGAAAATGATTTTTTTTCGGACACTTATTTCAAAATAACTCCGAAACTATTGAGAACATAAAAAAATTAAGTTTGGGGAATCGTACACACCGTTCTTTGTGAGGAAATATACTAGAGCAATGGCCTTACTATGGGCGAAATATTAGACACGCCCATAAATAACAATCCAGACCTGATGGAAAAAAAACTGAAAGCAAATTCGTGTTTAGCACGTCAAAACACATCAAGTTCAACTATTCGTCTATGGGGGAGGATTTTTTTGTTGACCAGTGTAATTTATAAAAAAAATATTAGTGGAATGTAATTTGATCGCAGAATTTTTCGATGCATTTTTGCGGTTTTGTTTTAAAATAAAGTTAATATTTAACCTTTAATAAAATTTAAAGGAACAGTGATATTTTATTGAAATTTCAGTATAATATCCCTGCGGGAAATTTGTGGCAATTGCAGTAATGGACCGGTCCCTCAGTACCAGTTAAGTACCAATTAACACCTAACTCACTACTTAACAGTTGAGAGTCAATTTATAATATCCCTGCGGGAAATTTGTGGTAATAGCAGTAATGGACCGGTTTCTCTGTACCAGTTGAGTACCAATTGACACCTAACTCGTCACCAAAGTTCCAATTGAGAACCAGTTGACACAAACACACTCACTATTAACATGCTCGTTAAGTGCGCAAATAGCAACTCGCACGCAATAACAATCAGTGGTTGAGTGGTAAGCGTTGAAGACTATAAAACATAACATACGTCAGATGAACATGGGTTCGAGCCGGGGTGCCGCCATCGACATTAACGAAAAATTATAAAATTAAAATAAACATAATTTAATAAAGATAATAATAAAAATAATGTTTAAAAAGTAAACAATTACCGAATTTTTATAAAATTTTTGTTACAATAATCGTTACTGAACCTTTCCTCTTGGACCTGTCCTAGGAGCTATCCTGTGATCTGTCCCAAGGGTCTAATTAGCCACCTCCAATGACAACCCCATGTAAAAGTGACAGGTTTTTCTCATATAAAGTTCCGGAACTGGGACCGGTCACTAGCCCTGAGAACCTGTCACGTGACTAGTTTTGAACCAGTTCTCTTAACTCTAGGAGTGCTTGTTAAGTGCGCAATTAGCAACTTGCTCGCAATAACAATCAGTGGCTGAGTGGTTAGCGTCGAAGACTATAAAACATAACATACGTTAGATGAGTATGGGTTCGATTCGGGGTGCCGTCATCGACATTAACGAAAAATTATAAAATAAAAATAAACATAATTTAATTAGAAATAATACAAAAATTTTTGGCGAATATTTATCATTTTAATCGTCACTAAACCTGTCCTCTTTTACCAGTCCTGTGACTTATCCTGTGACTTGTCCCAAGGGGCTAATTAGCCACCTCCAATGACAACCCCATGTAAAAGTGACAGGTTCTTCTCATATAAAGTTCCGGAACTGGGACCGGTCACTAGCCCTGAAAACCTGTCACGTGATTAGTTTTAAACCGGTTCTCTTTACCCTAGGGATGTGCAAAGTTATTCTAAAATCAGAGTATTAAAAAAAATTCCCACTTTTTTAGATGAAAATATCCAAAATCCCAAACCGTATAAAACATGGTAAAAAAAATTTATTTCGACCTGAATATCTCTTAAACTATAAGAGGTAGCCTACGTGTTTTTTGCAGAGATTCCCATAATTATCTATATATAAAATTTCTTTTCTGTCATATAATAAATTATTTTTTTTTGGAGATTAAAAAAATAATAATACATACTCTAGATGGTCAACTTTGGAGGGCCATCCACTACCTCCCTGACCCGCTAGGAACCTATACTCCTTCAAGTCAACTCAAAGCTCTGACCATGTGAAATTTTATTAAGATATCTTAAATTTTTCTTAATTTTTATTAAAAAGTTTTACACAGAAAAAAATATTTTCGAATAAATTTCAAATAAATTATTAATCAGAACTTTCAAATGATTTGAAATATTTTAATAGTTAAATAAATTATTCAAAACCTTAGTATTCTTACAAATTAAATTAAAATTTTACTAAGAAGAATCTAAAATCCAATTTCAATTACGAAAGATAAACAATCAATTATTTTATTAATTGAAATTCAACACATTAAAAAATGTTTTAATAAATTATTCTAATCTTCGCTTATTATACCCCTATACTACCATAGGTGATTGGAGTATTATGCGTTTGTGCTGATGTTTGTAACGCCCCAAAATATTACTCTAAGACCCACCTTAATGTATACCAATCAGCTTAGAATCATTAGCTGAGTCGATTTAACGATGTCCGTTCACCTGACCGTCCTAGACCCCATACAAATATCCGGAATAAGGATTTAACGATTAGATATTCGCTTAATATAGTAATATTTGAATGAAGTTTGACACATATAGTTCTGTGTGCCGAGTTTCAGGAAGATCGGTCCGTAATTGACCATAGGACCCAGTGAAGTGGGTCCACTTATAAATAATTTAACTTATACGTCGGCGGTTGTGATGTATATTTCCTAATTATAATTTTTTTGCGATAGACCTCAAAAACCAAATCAAAACCATTTTTTTTTTTATCTCTGTTAATTTTTCATTTACATTTTTTGAAATTATAATCTAAATATCTTTTAAAATTCCTACCATTATGAAATTCATAAACAACCAGAAATTCTCAGACAATTTATCATATAAAAAAATTCTATATGAACAATAAATATTTCATTTCTTACCTTTATTTTTTGCTGCTCTCTACATCTGTCTTAAAACATCGCAGCAATTGCAGAAATTTAAACGAAATTCAACTGAAGCATAAAGGAGTGTTACTGCCAAGTGCGTCAAATGTATGCAAGTGTGTTCCATATGTTGCCATTTAATGATATTTGTAAATGTTTCAACAGATAAATATCTCATTAGGCCAAGATATTGAACAGGTAAAGAAGAATTAAGTAAGAGAAAAAGGTACCACGTTATGCTTTGGTCCAATAATATTTTTTAAACATTTATTTCATTTCAACTCATCATTTTCTGAGCCCAGCAGGATATCGGGCGGTTAAAGAAAATGAAATTATTTAAAGCTTCATCATTAAAATGCAGCTGAGTTTCGTTTCTTTTTGTCTCATTTTTTGCTTTATGGTGTTCTGAATTTTTATGATTATTCAATATGTATTTATAATTAAAATATGTCTCTTAAATAAAAATGAAAAAAAGAAAAGAACGACCAGAGTAAGAAGAAAAAATTATCTTCTTTTTTTTATTCATTTTAAGTCTTCATTTTAGTCACGTCATCGTATTTGTTTGTTAATAATTTCTTTTTTTCCATTTTTATAACTGCCCGTAAAATATCAATAAAAATACATACACACTTGTTTGAAGTGATAAAAAGAAATAAAAATCCTGTTCGAATTATTTTATTATTTTTTTGTATTTGGTTTGTAGATTTTTCTGTTTATATGTTATATGTAGTGGGTTTTTGGTTCAACAAGGATTTTTTGTGTTGTAATTTTAAAGGAGTTTGATAATAAGTAGATTTTTTGGTATATAAAAATTTATTAATGTTCTTTTCAATTTTTTTTTAATGTTTGCCACAGATAGGAATGTGTAAATGGAATAAAATTAAAAGAAATATGTGATAAAGATAAGTGAATATGTGACGCCGTTTTTTACACTTAAAAAGATATATGCAAAGTTTATTAAAATTTCCGAAAAGTTTCATTATATAAGCTTCATAGAAAGGTTACTAACAAAAGGTTAAAATTTTTGACTGTTTTAGAGCACCTAAAAAAAGTTCAAGTATCTTAGAGAGATTTTTACTCTAAAGTAAAATGGAGATATAAAGTTAAAAGTTTAATACGAAAAGCTCACTAATCATTCAACACGTTTTAAAGTACGTGAAAGATGTAGGGACTTTTCTTACCTATGGTCGTTATCCAAAATTTAAATTTCCATCAGTGTGTTTCTCAAGGAGATCATAACTAAAAACTACTTTTACTACAAAATCCCATATATCTTTCTACAAAGTATTGTTGCCTTGCAAATTGTGGTAAAAGGGGTCGAAAATTACGCTTAATTCAGGAAAAGGTGATATCAATATTTTAATAATATTTTGAATTGCTTGTTGTTACCCTAGAGTAAAGACAACCGGTTCAAAACTAGTCACGTGACAGGTTCTCAGGGCTAGTGACCGGTCCCAGTTCCGGAACTTTATATGAGAGGAACCTGTCACTTTTACATGGGGTTGTCATTGGAGGTGGCTAATTGGCCCTTTGGGACAGGTCACAGGATAGGTCCTAGGACAGGTCTAAGAGGACAGGTTCAGTAACGATTATTGTAATAAAAATTGTATAAAAATTCGGTAATTGTTTACTTTTTAAACATCCCTAGAGTAAAGAGAATCGGTTCAAAACTAGTCACGTGACAGGTTCTCAGGGCTAGTGACCAGTCCCAGTTCCGGAACTTTATATGAGAAGAACCTGTCACTTTTACATGGGGTTGTCATTGGAGGTGGCTAATTAGCCCCTTGGGACAGGTCACAGGAGAGGTCCTAGGACAGGTCCAAGAGGACAGGTTCAGTAACGATTATTGTAATAAAAATTTTATAAAAATTCGGTAATTGTTTATTACTTTTTAAACATTATTTTTATTATTATCTTTATTAAATTATGTTTATTTTAATTTTATAATTTTTCGTTAATGTCGATGGCGGCACCCCGGCTCGAACCCATATTCATCTGACGTATGTTATGTTTTATAGTCTTCAACGCTTACCACTCAGCCACTGATTGTTATTGCGCGCGAGTTGCTATTTGCACACTTAACGAGCATGTTAATAGTGAGTGTGTTTGTGTCAACTGGTTCTCAATTGGAACTTAGGTGACGAGTTAGGTGTCAATTGGTACTCAACTGGTACAGAGAAACCGGTCCATTACTGCAATTACCACAAATTTCCCGCAGGGTAGGTACAAAAATGCATATTTAGAATTTTAAGATTTTTTTGACTGAATAGTAATGTTAGTCCGTCCGTGGTAATCGTCCGTCCTTCTGTCTATACATTGTGGTAAAAGGGGTCTAAAATGGCGCTTAATGCAGTGAAAGGTGATATCAGTATTTTAAGGTATATGTTTTATTTTTATACATATTTATTGTTAAGTAAAAAGTGCAGTTATAGAATTTTGAAATTTTTTTTGGGACAGAATGGTAATGTCTGTTCTTTTGTCTAAACATTGGAGTTAAATAGATCAAAAATGCTGCTTAATTAAAGGAAAGGTGATATCAATGTTTTAATATATACTTTTGATTTCTATATTTATTGAAAAGGAAAATAAGGTTTTTTTAGAATTTGAAAAGTTTTCTTGATATTTCTGATGTCCGTCCTTCCGTCCGTCTGCTTGTTAATTTTTAAAAAATTTCCAAGTAAAAATCGTTTATTTTTGAACTCAATAGAGTTATTGACTTCAATTTATTCGACAGATAATTTTATTTTATATATGGAAAAAGCTTGATCAAGGTAAGTTGCATACCATGAAATTTGTTTATTTGTGTTTTAATTTATTACTAAAACTGAAATTTAAAACTTTTTTTTAATAAAAATATGCAAAAAAAAGGATTTGTCAAAGGTAAGTCAAATTTTGCTTTTTAGTAAAAAAAAATTGTATTTGTATGAAAAATCGAATTTTAGTAAATAATGGAATTTGTAGTTTTTGTAAGAAATAAATTATTTATTGAAAAATCAGTTATTAGTTCTTTTTTTAATACTTGGATTTTTGGTGAAATTTTGGATTTTTGTAAAGATATATAATATATAACTCGGTTGTGTATGGACGAATTTGGTTGATTAAAAAAACGAAATTTTTTAAAAATATTTATGACCAACCTGTTTAATAGCGAAACCCGTAGTTTATATAAAAGCTTCAAAAAGTCTAAAAATGTGTTTTGGCTGATATCTGGGATATAGTGGACCGATTTTATTTTCAGGAAAACAATTTTAAGAAAGATTTTAAATTTTTCGTGCAAAAATGAAGTCGCTAGCTTGTATAGGATCCGACAACAAATACGATTTTTTGGGAGTATCTTCGATTTTTTTACGATATCTCAGTTATTTATCAACCGATTTTGCTCATTTTTATTAAAGAATTTCTAAGGAATATTTCCTATAATTTGATGTATAAAACATATATATCCGATAACTGGGACTTTCTAAAAACTGATTTCAACAGACAGACGGACATCTTTATATCGACTCCCCTATCAATAAGGATCCAGAATATATATATATACAATATTGAATATTGTAGAAATTACAAACGGAATGACAAACTTATATATATGGACAAGCTGTAAACCCACTACTTCGTTAGCAGCAATTTTTTATAAAAACCATACTATATAATGAATTTAAACTAAGATTCCTAACTCCCGTGGGAACATTTTGAATAATGTTGTGTCGGAATAAACAACAATAAACTTTTTAAATATTTTATTTAAAAAAAGTACCAAAAATTACAATAAAAAAATAGGATTTTTGAAAAAACAAAAGGCATGTTTGATACATTTCTTATAAAAAATATAATATTTTAATGTATTTCTATGCTTTCGATTTAGAAAGTTCGTAGGATGCCAATAAATTACCAATTTTTACATCTTTAACGTTCGAAAGTTAAAAAGCTACCTAAGTTAAGTTTTTCTATTATTATTTTTTAGTATAAAAGAATGTGACTAATAGAGCTTGAGAATTTTCGTATATAAATAACAATATTAATTTAATTTCAGGTTTCTAGATTAACGAAAAATAAATATTAGAATTACGCAAAAGTTTATTAAAATAAAGAAAAAAGTACTACAAAATCCCTTTTAAGGAAAGCATAGAAATACATTTTAAGAATTTTGATTCACTTAGGACCTTATATCTTACATCAATTTTATGTTTCTAGGATGAATATTACAGAACATTCAAGAAGTACTATTAGAAGAACGATAAAGTACCACAAAGTCCCTTCTTATGGATTTTCATTCACTTAGCACCACATCTGCTTAATTTCATGTTTCTATGTTCATAATTATAGAAAATTCAAAAAGTACCATTAGAAAATCAAACAAGTACCACAAAGACCCCTCTTGTGAATTATTTCACACATAGGACCATGTATATTTAATTTCATATTTCTAGGTTAAATATTACAGAAATTCAAAAAGAACCATTAGAAGCACAAAAAAGTACCACAAAGTCCCTCCTCTTGAATTCTTACCCACAGGACCATGTATCTTTAAGTACCACAAATTCCACTCTTGTGAATTCTTATCCACATAGGACTACATTTATTTAATTTAAGTTTGAATAAAATATAATTTCCCGCTCTTACTCCCTTTATGGTACTTTTTTTTTACACATCGAAGTATCAATAATTGTATTCCAATTAATTTCTTAATTGTACTGGTATCTCATATTAAAATACTTATATGACTATAACAATAAATATAAAAAATGTTTTATGAAAAAACTACCAAAAATAGGTACAATTTTTACCCCTTAAACGTTTGAATTTCTAAAAAGTACCAAATTTGTATTTGTCATTTTTTGATAAGTTATGAATACGACATAAATTTTATTCGTATATTGATTGGTTTCAAAGATGCATATGGTGCAAAAATAGTATCAAATATAGTTTTTACCCGTTTTCTCTCTAAAACGGCCGATTTTCAAAAAAGTACCAGACACCTGTCCGATTATTTTTTAAATGAATAACGGTAACTATTCAACTTGCTTTTTAATCATTATTAGTTTGGGAGTTATAAGGTTATCGATTTTACCCGTTTTCACCCTTTTTTACCCCCTAAACATTCGAATTTCCAAATTTCTTAGTGGATCTATATGGAAGGAGACCTACCTACATTCCAAATTTCGTCTCTCTAGCTTCTGGTATTTGGGCTGTGGGATGATGAATCAGTCAGTCAATCGGTAACGTTACTCTTTTATATGTATAGATAATTTAGCTGAAAGAAATAGTTTTTAGTTTTAATTACTGGTAGCGTATGATTGATATTAATTTAGTAGAATTTTTCTATAATTACCGATATTTGTAGCTGTAAAAAAGCCAAATTTATGAAATAAATGGCAAACAATGGTAAACACTTGCAGCTTTTCTTAAAAATAAAAATAATGGTAACAAAATAAGAGCTTCAAGTTAAAAAAAAGCTAAACTTAGGAAAAAATACTTTATTCATATCTCTATACAGTGAACTCTCGATAATGTGAACTAATTAATGTCGGGGTAGTTCATATTTTCGAATTTGTTCACATTTTCGATTGTGATTTTTTATATATATATTACTAAGTTATTCTTTCTAAAAATCATTTCTGCAAGGAATGAAAATGCAAAGATTACTAAAAAAACTTTTTGTAATTTATTTGGAACATATTAAGTTTTTAAAAATCCATTTTATAAAGAGTACATACGTAGTATGGTCATAAAAAACAAACAAAATATTACGACAAAAAAATAAATAAAATTTACAATGAAAAAAGATAGGTACATACATATATAATTAAATATGGAAATAATCGGTTATTATTTTCTGTTTTTTCTTTTCTACTTTAATATCAGTTTGATCGACCATTTGAAATTCAGCCCATTGGACAGCTTTGTTAAAAATTTCTACAGCTTCTTTGGCTTTAATGTTGTTTTCAGGCGCTTCAATAAAACAGTCATCATCATCGTCGGACTCTTCAATTAAATAATTTTCATCAAATGGCGTGACGTCCTCACAAGGATTATTGATCCAATCTCTAATGTTTACAGCAGTAAATACTTCCTGAGGGCACAATGTCTGTAGAAGATCTGCAGCAGTATTTTCTAAAGATCTATTTTCCAACAGTTAGATAAAGTTTCTTTACCAACTCGGTTCCAAGATGCCTCTAGAATAGAAACTCCTTTTTTAAGTGTGATTTTTTTCATCGATTCAAGCAAATCCCCCTCTTTTGCAATAATTGTTGCCAGAAGACTGTTCCTATAATGAAGTTTGGTGATTCTAATTGCATTTTGATCCATTGGCTGGATCAGAGCCGTTATATTTGGAGGCATGAACATAGCTTCTATGGAACCATCCTCGGATTTAAGGTCGGATTCTGGTGGATGGGATGGGGCATTATCTATTAGGAGTACAACTTTTACTGGTAATCCTTTCTTCGTTAAAAAATCTGTCACCTTAATGAAAAATAAAACAGTAAGAATCCCAATTGAACTATTTTTACATGTTTACTTACCTCTGGCACAAAACAGTTGTGAAACCATTCTTTAAAAATGGAAGAAGTCATCCAAGCAGACTTTGATTTTCTGTAGTTTACGGGACAGATACAATTTTTAAAACTGCGAGGATTTTTCGATTTTCCTATTACCAAAAGTTTTATTTTATGAGATCCTGACGCATTTGCACAGCATAAAAATGTTATCCTTTGCTTTTCCATTTTTGCACCTGGAGCGCTTTTCTCCAATGACGTTACATATGTCTTTTGTGGGAGAAGTTTCCAATATAGACCAGACCAAATCTTCTATCTTTGCTTTCAATTTAATTTTAAAAGGATTTACGAACTGTGATTGCGCAGAAAGTTTTTCACCGCTTATCTGAAGGAGCCGAATTCCGTATCTCTTTTTAAATTTTTGTAGATACCCATCGCTAGCATTGAAGTCATTTCCGTTTTCACTTATGTTTTTGTGAATTTGTTTGGCTTTCTCTTTCAACATCAACCCATTTACAGGGAGGTTTTTATTCCGTATGCAAATAAACCACTTATAGAGCGATTTTTCCATTTTTGAAAGCTCTGAAGATCGTAATTGTTCACACATTTTAAAATATTGTCTTTTTTATTTTTTTTTGAACATATCGTTGATTTTGCAACTTTATACTTTTTACTTAACACTGTAACACTCGATCATTTTTTTAAATATTCCAAAATTTCGTATTTTTCATTTAAGGATAAAAACTTTCGACTGTTTTTAGACATTACTAATTTTAAAAATAAATTCACGAACCTACCGCAAGAAGTTACATAAAGCGACTAGCATTAAATACCTTTAAAATAATGGCATACTATGGTATTTATTAATTCGGGGATTCCCAACATTAAAAATAAATGCTTCAACAAATTAAAAAATCCCCAAAAATTAAAAAAAAAAATTGTTCACTATTTAGAGCGCCCATATAAAAACTGAGTGTTCACATTAGTGGATAGTTCATTATATTGGATGTTCACATTACCGCGAGTTCACTGTATTAGGCTTTTTATTTAGTTTTCCACAAGTACCCCAAAAATTCTGCTCAGTGTTAATATCCTCCCATAAACAAAAAAGTATTTCAAGAAAAGTGCACAAAAGCTAGAAACAGCTCACATAGCAAAACAATAAAAAGAAATTTTAAGACAATAATAAAAAAATAAAGAAATAAATACCAAAGAAAAATAAAAAAGGAAATAAAATAAATACAAATATTAAAAAAGGAAATATGTATTTATACACACATGTCTCGCTAACATATAAAATGAAAATGAAAAAAAGCTGCAGCACCAGCAAAGACAAAAAACCAAGAAAATCACCTTAAATAACAGGCAGCACATGTTTGTTATTAATATTAATATATCTAGACTATTTTTCACACTTAAATATTTTAATAAATAAAATAATTTAATGTTTTATTTTATTGTTATATAAAAGATTTTAATTTTATTTTTTCTCTATAGGGGGTTTTGATTTTAGTTTTCCCAACAATAATCCTAAATAAATAATAAAATTTAATTCTCCTCTTTTGTTTTTTATTACAATTGTTTCCTGTATGCAAATCTAGAGAGAGAGCTTAAATTGATTTTTAATTTTATTTAGAATTTGAAAAAATGTTGAAATATACACAAAACGATCAATTAAAAATGTTGGGAATTTTTTACAATCTGTGTAGAAACACTCCTGGTATTTTGTTTAACAAATAAATTTAATTAAAACAAGTAAAAGTGATTGGTATATAACGAATATTTAAAAACATTAAGCTACTTAATTGTTTAATGAAAAAGACTTTCAAAAATACTTAATAAATAAATATAATTTCTTGTTATTTTAATACTAAAATTTTAGAAAATATGAATTTCATCTAGAACTTTTTTTTACCAAATTGTTTTCTTATTATTTTTATAGCTTTCTCCTATATAAATACCTGTAATATTTGTAGGGCTTCATTTATTACTCTCTAACGCACTCTATTATCCTTTAGTTGTTTCTCATTTTTTTTTCCTATTTTCAAATGGATTTACTAGTCTAGCCTGTTCCAGACACACACACATATATAGACTCCTGTTAGCCATATACATATGCACAACAAAAAAAAAACTTAAAACTCATAAATAATATTCAACTAAAAATTATACCATTGACAATTGAATTAGTTTCACCATTGTTGTCCATTCAAAACCTATTGAAAGTTTTGTATCTGTTATTGGTGTTATGCAGTCATTGTTAAATATATATTTTCAAATGCTGTATGGTTATGATTATGGCCTTTTAGTTTGTTTATTCAAAATGACCAACTCCACAGCCGTTGCTGTTGCAAGTAAAGTCTTTATAAACAATAAATCAATTTTGTTTATAAACTCATGTAAGGGACTCATATGAATATTGTTTATTGTTTGGTTAAAGTATGTAAAGTTTATAATTTTATTAATATTCTAACTAAATTACATTTGGGATACATTTTATTCAAGTATATTATGAAAGTAAGCTTTAGATGCATGTTGCATGAAAAATATGAGGGCTAACATAATATTATTTATTAAGGCAGAAGTTGGAGGTTTAAAAGAATATAGTATGTGGAGAAATGAATATGTTGAATATTTTTTAAAGTTGAGATAAAAGTTATTTAAACATTTTAATTGATGTTGAGAATGTAAAAGAAAAATATTTATGAAAAACTCTAATGTACTTTTAGAAAAATTTTTATTTTTTTAAAAACATTTTTAAAGGCATTTGACAAGCTAAATACTTGGATGAAAATTTTCCACAATTTTGTATCAATATTAACAAAAAGATTGATATATTTTTATAAAACAATTCACAGTGGGTCAGAATGGAAATTTTTTGGAAATAAATCTGTAATTTTTAATCGGCTGGTTAGATTTAAGGACTGCGCACGAAAAATCCGTGTATGCAAATCTGCTTATAGAAACTAAACTAGTGGGCGAATTTTTTTTAAGTGAAATTTTTATTAATGACTGTTATGTTCAAGTTCTAAACATAAAAGAATAAATTAGTTCCTGTTGGTTTTTAAGGAAATATCTGATCTTTTCCGGAATTCTTCCAATTTATTGTGTTTCGGACACTTTTTTGCTCGAATAAGTCCTCTTATTATTAAGCTACGTTTCATTTTATGCTCAGCTTTTAGCGTCCTTTAAATTATTTTTTACTAGAGTCAAATATCTTTCAATTACACGGAGTTTCGGACAATTTGATGGCTTAGCCTCTATAAAATCTTAAAATTTCTTTTTTGCAACTCAATTGTTTTGTTGTTGTAATGAGAAGAAGCGGAGACATGCCAGAAAATAGCGGATACACTGAATTTTATTAGAAAAGAGAGAAGTCTTTTCCAAAGGCACTCATTCACGTATATTTCTGTGTTAATGCAGCCATTTTTTAGGAATGAAGTGCTTCATTCCTGCGTATGCATATGACTTTCCAAATCAAAAACTTTCTTGGTAATTTGGATTTATTTGATACACGAAATTTTTCTGCCATAATCCCTCTACCATCTGCGATATAGACCTCCTGGCTAGGAAGTTGAAAAAAGTCACTCTGTACGAACGTCTATTCAGACTAGACTTCTTTTCAAATTTTCTGATAAAGATTTAAAGCAATTAACTTTTTCTGACACTTTTCTTCCTGAGATGAGGTGATTTTGGTGAAGATACTATTTGTCTTCCATTACCAGGTTACTATTCAGTGATCATGACTTTTTTGTATTATATTATGATCCAAGAAACTGTATTTTGTGGCGCAACATCCTTCCCTGCAATTATTTTAATATGACCAATGCAAGATTTCATGAAAAATTTGAATTATGTGTTTAGGTGTTTTTTGTTAAACTTCCATTTTAAGAAAAACCAATTTTTCTATTACCATGAAACTTAGCACATGGTAATTGAGCATAATGGCAAATATAAACCAGTTAACAGAATTATTAATTTTTCACCACATCAAAAGTTATAAGCCCAAGAGCATGCACGGAGTCCTTACATGAAATTGTATACAAGTATAGCACAGGGGAGTACAATTTTAAGTTTGAAAGGACGGCCCCAAATACTCTTCAGTAGCGGAGCTATTAGGGGTAAAAATAGGGTACCTCTGACATGGGAAATTTTTCATCGCTTGCCAAATTTTTGTTTCTTATGTGATTCCTAATATTTTTACATCTTCTTAAAGCTCTCGATAAAACCTATGGAAAACATGCTTGCTTGCTATTAACCTCCTATAGTTTTCAAGTTATTTGTATTTAAAATTTCAACTATCTCAATTTTGCCAAATCTTGGTCCAGTATTTTTAATATATAGGACAATAATTTTATCCAATTTTCTTAAGTTTTTACCCAGTTAGTTAAAGAACAAAATTATTTATCGTATAGAAGTCGATCCTGAGAAGATAGAACATATAATAAATCTATACATTTCTGCAAGGCATCCTTGCGGAATTGATTTAAGGATTAAGAACAAAACTACGAGTATGTACAGACCTTCCCGAATGTGGCTTATTTTAAATCAAAATTTTGATTTTTTATCAATATTAATATTATATTATATTATTCATTTTCTAAATATGTTCAACCTTTAAAATATTAGAAAAAGAGAAAAATATAGCCGGTCAAGCCCGACAATTTTATACCCTACACTAATGCGTTCGTGCACTAAAACGAATTTCTAAATTTTCGGAAATGGATTTCTGCTTATATTAAACTTATTTGTGTCAAATATTATCATGATATTGTCATTTATGTGAGATTTTTGCAAATTAAAATGATATTTGACTATGGGCCTTATATAAGAGCCTAATTGTAGACCGATCGTCCTGAATTTTTTCACTCCGATTTATTTTTAAATAGAACATATTCGTACATAATTTTACTGCAATAGTAACATAAATAAAGCATTTATTATCGTTAGAACCTAATTCCGGGGCGTATTTGTATGGGGGCGATGTGAAATAATGGACCGGTCATGACCAATTTCAATAGGTTCGTCGTTATGCCAAAATAAACATTTGTGCAAAATTACATTGAATTATTTTTAAAATTGCGAACTGTACTTTGTGCACAAAGTTTACATGGATAGACAACCAGCCAACTGTCCATCCAGACGACCAGCCAGACGGACGGACGGATATCGTTAAATCAACTAAGAAAGTGATTCCGAGTCGATTGGTATACTTTTGAGTTGATGTTGGGATATTTTTCTGTGTGTTGTAAACATCAGCACAAACGCATAATATCCCAATACCTACACTATGGAGCAAAAGTGTACACTTTTCTTTTGACTATTTACTTTTTTAGGCTCTATCTTTTCATCGAGTGAAGTAATATAAAAATAATTAATAGTATAAATTCATCAGGGTTTTTTTTTTTTTAAATTATTCATTGTTAAATTAGTTAAAATCAGTTTAAATACTACACAACATAAAAATATTGTTAAAATATAAAAGTGTTCAGTTTTGCCCCATCTAAGAAAAAATTAAAAAAGTGATTTTTTAAAAACAGGCCATGCATTTATTTTTGCAATTTAAATCCATAATATGATGTTTCATGGACTCCGAAAATGTTTCACAATGACTAAAAGCAATTTCATTCCACTATATCATTATACTTCCTGGCTGCAGTTGGACATATCCCCATTTTAGCTTTTAATGCAAATTACACATGTTTATATAATTTAAGTCTGGGATTTTTGCGGATCCCTCTTTAACCTGTCACTCCATGTTTTAAGCGAGTTTTCGACAAGTTTGAATAAATAAGGACTTGGGTTTGGGCTGAAATTTGGGATCTGTATTATTCTGTAACGCAATGTCTTCAACATTATATTCCCAAAAACTGGAAAGATTTTAGCGAATAGTACAAGAAACTTTTCTTATCACACAATACAAATACTTAGTACCATCGGAAAAATTTTTGAGTATGTAAAACTTCCCTAAACCATTAGAAAACCATCCCTTTCGTTTTATAGTTTTCTTAGCCCAGTAATACTGCGACGCGATTCTTATATGAACCGAAATAAGTTGTTTCATTTAGACAAAAATATTTTTGCGTTTCCAGTTTTCCACGGCACATAATTTATATTATTTTTGGAAATTTAAAAGGTGCACTAAACTTTGTCTGATGGCTAGTTTGGTTCTTTGGAATTTTTGTCTCAATAGCGCTCAATATTTTTCTGAAGATATCGGGATAGTCTCTAAACACTAGAATGCAGTTATTAATTTCAATAGGTTTTTTGGGGAATTTAATTTTCCCCGATCTTCAAATTTGTTTAGCATCTCTGTTCCTAAATATTCTTAATCGCTCATTCTTTAAAAATTCCTGCATTTTTTCACGTTTATTTACTTTTACTATCAACGTTTCAGATAGTTTCGTGTGTTCGCAAATTTTTGTTGGAAAAAATCTATCTTGAAATATATTTTAAATATTTTTTGATTTCCGGACTCAATTAGGCTATTTCGTATTTAAATATTTTTAACAGAATCCTAAGAGTTTTATTTTTTCACTAGGCGATCTTAGCTGAATTATATACTTTTATGTTATTTCTTTTGCAAATTTAAACAACAGAAATAGTAGTGGTTATTAATTAAATATGGAAGTGGTGCAAAAGTGAACACTTTCATATTTTATAGATTTCGTTAATTTTTATATTAGCCAAGCAAATATTTAAACTTTTATTATTTAAATATTCTAAATTAGACCCTTAGGATTATGTTCTATTATTTTTATTTTATTTTAGAGATATCGTTTAGAAGATAATGCCAAAAAAAAGTAAATTGTCATAAAAAAGTGTTCACTTTTGCTCCATAGTGTATACTAACTCATGACACTTAGGAGTATATTGTCCTGTTATGACTGAACCTCTGAAATCGATTGCAAAAAAATTATGGTCCATTATAGTTTGGGTTTAAAATTATTGCGATGATAAAAGTAACCAACTTTTCTACAGTTCATAAGTGTACCAAAAAGATAATTTTATGACCTTTATGGTACTTCCACGACTACGAGGTGGTCCTTTTTTACATACATGTTACAATGTGACATGAACGGCTATAAGGTGTAACTTTTGTGTGCACACAACCATTTTACTTACGCAGAGAAAAATATTATTTTCATCGCAAAGAAATTTTTCCATCATAAACATTCTTGTTGTTGAATATATTTTATTTTAAAAACAATTTTGTTGTATCAATTATACATTTGTTCTTAATTCAGAATTATATTATTGGCACAACATGTTAAGCAATATGTTTAAATTAGAACCCCATTATTGTTGTTAAAATTATTTTCAATACCTAAATATATTATTGTGTTTGTAATTTTGAATTGACAATAAAATTTTTGTTTTGTATTGGCAAAAATATACATTATTAGTGCTTAACAATAAGTATACTTGCTGATTTTTATTCAGTTTAGTTTGCTTCTTGCATAGAGTTAGTTGTCTGTCGGTAAGTTAAAAATGTATTAGTAAATATACTGAATGTATATTTAAAAAAGTGAATTAACTGAAATAAATTATTTTAATTAAAATTAAAGTAGAAATAAATATGTGATTCAGACTATGAAAATATTTTAAATGTATAATATACAAAGAAAACTACACAATAGGTTTTCTTCGGAGTGCTAAAAAAAGTTGTCAGGTTTCATGAAATTTCTCAGGTTTCATCATTCCTCGGTGATGAATCTATCTTTTTATACCAAAGTGATTTATTTTGCATAACTAAATTATAATTAATTTTAAGGAAAACTACCATACGATAAATTAATTGGCTTTTATTTATTTTTAGGCATAATAATTGTTTCTCGACACTATAAGTATTCTTATTATGATTCAACCATATTATTGCTGTATACATGAATGAAATATTTATACAACAAAAATATGGTTGCAGATCAACAATATTTTTATTGTGATTCAACCATATTATTGCTGTATACATGAATAAAATATATATACAACAAAAAAATGGTTGCAGATCAACAATATTTTTATTGTAGTTTAACTATATTATTGATATATACAAAAATCAAGTACATATACAATATTTTTATTGTGATTCAACCATATTATGGTGCTACATCTAATCATAATATAATTTACAAACAACCATAAAATCCAACCATAATATGAGAGTACTCGACTGTGCTTGCTATTCACCCTATTTATACCCTACACCACCATAGGTGGTTGGGGTATTATGCGTTTGTGCTGATGTTTATAACATACAGAAATAATTATCGGACCCCCAGCTTAGAGTATACCGTTCAACTCAGAATCACTTTCTGAGTCGATTTGACGATGTCCGTCCGTCCGTCTGGCTGGCTGGCTGGCTGGCTGTAAACCTTGTGAAAAAGTACAGGTCGCAATTTTGAAGATAGCTTGATGAAATTTGGCACAGAAAATTATTTTGGTACAAGGACGAAGCCTATTGAAATTGGTTATGATCGGTCCATTATTTCACCTGGCCCCCATACAAATGTCCTCCCGGAATAGGGGTTTAACTATCATAAATGCCTTAAACATATTTTAATTAAACTCGGCACAAAGGAGTTTTGTATAAGTATCAATCTTTGTGCCAAATTTCTTCAGGATCGGTCCATAATTGACCATAGCTCCCATAAAAACCCCCTCTTCCAAAAATCTCTTTAACGTGCATAAATCCCATACGAATGTAGTATCGACACATTTCGACACAAATAAACTTCATATAAGTAGAAACAACATTGCCAAAATTTATGAGAATCGATCCATAATTTACCATATCTCCCATATAAACCCACCTCCGGGAATCGTCCTAAAGGGCATAAAATCATATAGATGTTAGTATAAATGCATTGTTCTGTATTTGTATAATTTATTTTACATTTAGTAAAAGTGTTGGTCTACAATTGGACACAGGCCTAATGGTGTAGGGTATCATATGGTCGGTCTTGACCGACTATAGTTTCTCTCTCGTTTTTCTTTGTGTGCCGGTTACAATGAGTCAGTTAACAATTTTTGATATCTTCTTTTATTCTTCTTCCCGCTTACCATAGAGTCAGTAAAGTGGCAATTGCCTATACGTTCATTGGTGATCGACGGAGAGCGGCAGGTGACTATACACCAATGAATCTTGCTGTCTAAAAGCGGGTTAATTTCCACTAAAAAAACTGCTGGAATTTTACTATAACCCTGTACATTTAAAGTGGACAGAGTTGTGAACAGTTTAGTGAATTCCAAAATTTGATATCTTTCAGTTACTTTATTAGAAAATTATTTTCTAATTAGATGGAATTTGATGAGCTTAAGAAGAATCTGCTATTACTTTTTTTCTGTCACGTACTGATTTTTTTTTTTATGAGGCATGACTAATGGCATCACCTTATTTAGCTTTCAAATTATGAAACTCGAGAAAGGTTTGTATAATTTATACTATAATTCAAGAACGGTTTGCACAATTTTGATAATTGATACACCAAAATATGGGGAATTAAATTGGCTTTGAGGCGATCTAATATCAAATTTTTATCCGCTGAATAGTTTCGGAGTTCTTTCGAAATATTTTGGTGTAAATCTCAAAATTTCAGTTTTTATTTAAAGGTTCTGTATAATCTGACCGTGTGCAAGAGAGAGTTTTGGACTTTACATAATATTTTAGTTTCTTTATTTATGTTTGATTTTCTTTAGCATTTACGGAAAATATGAAAAATGCTAGCAAATGTTTATATTATAATATTTTTTCTAAAACAAATCCCATAATAATAGAAACCAAGTAGTAATTCATCATATTTACAAAAAAGAGGGTTGTTGAGACGAAAATTAAATGTATAAATATTTGCTTTTTTAACGCTTCTTTTTCCATAAAACAAAATATTTATTCTTTTACAATTTTGTTATTTCTACATATAGTTAAAACAAACTTGAATAACAGACATTTTTATTAGAATTTAGACTGACAATAAAGTGAAGTGGATTTCTTTTTTAACACTTAAGTCAATATCATTGGTTTTATAAACATTAACTTTTGTTTTCATTTGTTCTACAAAAAAAAAAGAAAGAACAAAAACTAAGGAAAATAAAAACTGTTTGGGAAAAAAAAATTCGCATAGTAAAGTGATACTAAGAAAAAAGTAAAAATTTGCCACAACAAAGAGGTTAGAAGCCAGTGGCCCAATCGACATATAGAGTTAGGTTAGAGATAGAGGTGTTTTAGGGTGTCCCCAATATAAAAATTAAACATAAAATTTAAAAGTTATTTAGCAGATTCTTTGTTAAGTAATTATTATATTTTAATTATTTTTATTCTTTGCAAATTAATGTATGTAAATTATTATTATTTTTTCTTTTTTTTAAAGGGATCCCCTATTTAGTTGGTTTTTTTCTCATTTCCACAAAAACATATCTTATGCATTCTCTACTCATCTTTGTTTCATGTATCATGTTTACCAACATTATGACAGCTGTGCTTTCTATGTATATATTTTCTTTGTCTACTCCACACGTTTTTATTCGAGTACAAGTCTTAATAATTTAGTCAAATGAGCAGAATTCATTATACCTTCTGTAAAATTTTTTTATTAAAAAATATTAAAAATTTAGGAACAAAAATTTTTAAATTTCTTAATGAGAATCGACTAGACAAATTTTTAATATATATTTATAAAACGTAAAAAGTTTTTTTTTGAAACTCAATATATTAAAAGAATTTGGAAAAACTGCAAATAGTTTCAAATAAAATTAAAAAACATCAAAATCTTTTTCGCTACCGTTTCGAAAATAACTAAATATTAACAAATGTTACTTTTAGCATATGAAACTTAAATACTAACACTTTAAAAGCAGGGTATTAAAAAAAATAACACTAGCAATTTCCAATAGCCATTTTCATTTTACTCTCCTTAAAACACCCCGTGTCTCTTTGAGTATCAAGCACTAAAATATAGCAGAAAAAAATGAAAGGAAATCATTTTTATGCGTTTTTGTTTATTCAGCAGTTAAAACATGTTTTAACATTTTGTTTAGCATTTGCAAAAGTGTTTACAAGGATATAACGATACAACCAAATACATACAAACACTCAGCACTTAAAAGTCCTTATCTTCAACATCAATATTTTGATTATGAATTGTAGAAAAAAATATGATTGTTTACATAAGGAAAATGCACACTAAACAAGACCCAAGTATTTCTATAAAAGTTTCAAATAACTAGACTGTTTTGTAGACTATATAATATTAACTTTTTTTTTTCAAAATCTGCTTAGAAGTTTTACAAAAAATAGAGAAAAAAAATAATAATAAAAACAAGTGTGTCACTTTTATCAAGAGGTCAACTGGGGATGATGGAATGTAAACAAAAATATGTGCACAACTAAAATATAAAGGAAGACAATAAAGTGAGAATAATAAAAATGTCAACATTTGTAAAAAGATGATATGGTTTCGGAAAATTTTTCTTAAAGAGATTAAAAATAAGAAAAAAAAAAAATATATATATATAAAATGTGTCTATCACAAAATTTTCCAGAGAGAAATATTCCACATAACATAAATTTAGACAGAGGTACTAAAATATGGTTAGTGACAGAGAGACATATGTCAAATATGTTCAGTAATTGACTACAGAAATATGATCAGTAGTTGACCATAATTCTGGACAGAAATAGGGTCAATAACTGACAGTAATTCAAGATCGAATTATGGTCACTGACCATTAATCCATATAAAAAATGGTCAAAAACTGACCATAACTCTACATAGAAAAATGGTCAGAAAGTAATGGCACGAAACTGACCATATTGGTCAGAAACTGAAAATATTTTCTAGACAGAGAAAAATGGTCAGAAACTGAAGATATTTTCTAGACAGAAAAATGGTCAGTAACTGACCATATTTTCTACACAGAAAAATTATTAGATACTGACCGTATTTTGCAGACAGAAAAATATTTTCTACACAGAAAAATTGTCAGAAATTGACCATATTTTCTACACAGAAAAATGATTAGATACTGACCGTATTTTGTAGACAGAAAAATGATTAGATACTGACCGTATTTTGTAGACAGAAAAATGTTCAGTAACTGACCATATTTTCTAGACAGAAAAAAGGTCAGTAACTGACCATATTTTCTAAACAGAAAAATGGTCAAAAACTGACCATATTTTCTAGACAGAAAAATGTTCAGTAACTGACCATATTTTCTAGACAGAAAAATGTTCAGTAACTGACCATATTTTCTAGAAAGAAAAATGGTCAGTAACTGACGACATTTTCTAAACAGAAAAATGGTCAAAAACTGACCATATTTTCTAGAAAAATGTTCAGTAACTGACCATATTTTCAAGACAGAAAAATGTTCAGTAACTGGCCATATTTTCTAGACAGAAAAATGTTCAGTTACTGACCATATTTTCAAGACAGAAAAATGTTCAGTAACTGACCATATTTTCTAGACAGAAAAATGTTCAGTAACTGACCATATTTTCTAGACAGAAAAATGTTCAGTAACTGACCATATTTTCTAGACAGAAAAATGTTCAGTAACTGACCATATTTTCTAGATAGAAAAATGGTCAGTAACTGACCATATTTTCTAGACAGAAAAATGGTCAGTAACTGACCATATTTTCTAGACAGAAAAATGTTCAGTAACTGACCTTATTTTCAAGACAGAAAAATGTTCAGTAACTGACCATATTTTCTAGACAGAAAAATGTTCAGTAACTGACCATATTTTCTAGACAGAAAAATGTTCAGTAACTGACCTTATTTTCTAGACAGAAAAATGTTCAGTAACTAACCATATTTTCTAGATAGAAAAATGGTCAGTAACTGACCATATTTTCTAGACAGAAAAATGGTCAGTAACTGACCATATTTTCTAGACAGAAAAATGTTCAGTAACTGACCTTATTTTCAAGACAGAAAAATGTTCAGTAACTGACCATATTTTCTAGACAGAAAAATGTTCAGTAACTGACCTTATTTTCTAGACAGAAAAATGTTCAGTAACTGACCATATTTTCTAGACAGAAAAATGTTCAGTAACTGACCATATTTTCAAGACAGAAAAATGTTCAGTAACTGACCATATTTTCTAGACAGAAAAATTTTCATTAACTGACCATATTTTCAAGACAGAAAAATGTTCAGTAACTGACCATATTTTCTAGACAGAAAAATGTTCAGTAACTGACCATATTTTCAAGACAGAAAAATGTTCAGTAACTGACCATATTTTCTAGACAGAAAAATGTTCAGTAACTGACCATATTTTCTAGATAGAAAAATGGTCAGTAACTGACCATATTTTCTAGACCGAAAAATGTTCAGTTACTGACCATATTTTCTAGACAGAAAAATGTTCAGTAACTGACCATATTTTCTAGACAGAAAAATGTTCAGTAACTGACCATATTTTCTAGACAGAAAAATGTTCAGTAACTGACCATATTTTCTAGACAGAAAAATGTTCAGTAACTGACCATATTTTCAAAACAGAAAAATGTTCAGTAACTGACCATATTTTCTAGACAGAAAAATGTTCAGTAACTGACCATATTTTCTAGATAGAAAAATGGTCAGTAACTGACCATATTTTCTAGACAGAAAAATGGTCAGTAACTGACCATATTTTCTAGACAAAAAAATGTTCAGTAACTGACCATATTTTCAAGACAGAAAAATGTTCAGTAACTGACCATATTTTCTAGACAGAAAAATATTCAGTAACTGACCATATTTTCTAGACAGAAAAATGTTCAGTAACTGACCATATTTTCTAGACAGAAAAATGTTCAGTAACTGACCATATTTTCTAGATAGAAAAAATGGTCAGAAACTGACCATATTTTCTAGACAGAAAAATTACCATATTTTCTAGACAGAAAAATTTTCAGTAACTGACCATATTTTCTAGACAGAAAAATGTTCAGTAACTGACCATATTTTCTAGACAGAAAAATGGTTATTTTCTAGATAGAAAAATGGTCAGAAACTGACCATATTTTCTAGACAGAAAAATGGTCATAAACTGACCACATTTAGACAGAAAAATGGTCAGAAACTGACCATGTTTTATAGAAAGAAAAATGGTCAGAATCTGACCATAATTCTAGACAGGAATATGGAAAGCATTTTTGTCTCTCTTTTATAATTCCAAAGGTATTTTTAAACTAAAAATTCATATTCATTGTCTTTAATGTTGAAAAAGTCTACTGTGGTATTCGCAATCCTACACCTGCTATGTAAAATTTTTAAACATTTTATAAAACACTCTTTGGCGTTTTAAATTATGTTTGCATTACCTCACTTTTTGCAAATATTTTGTTTAAATTTCTTTGGCGCCATTTAAAAACAAACAGTTAAGGTAAAATGTATATAAAAATCAAGCAAAAAATATAACTTTAACTCCCAAATTTTCTTGCTTAACATTGTGGTTTTAGTTCGCGAAATACAAGGGTAAATATTACTTAAGCGAGCAAGAAATTTACTTTAGAATCTTTGTCTAACAAAAACAAAAAAACTCTTCCAACGTCTTATATATAAAACGGAAAAGATATATAAAACACTTAGCTTAAGTTAAACATTATTTTTATGTTTTTGCAACATTGGTGGCACTGAGGCATGTTAAACATAAAACAATGATGTATGACTTATAAAACTCAATAAAATATTTAAGAATAAATAAAAATATAAGCAAACATTACCTACACGTAAAATGAATAAAAAAGATTAAATAAAAGTTTAAGAAATAATAAAAGTAATAAAAAATAATTTAAACTTTAAAATACTCTTCTTAGAATTAAATCTAATATTTAAAATTTTAAATAAATTATGATTAATTTATATAATATTTTACACCTTTCTTTATTACAAAAAGATAATATTCAAATAACAACCTCCCACAATAAAAGTTTAATATCTAAATTCCTAAAATTCAAAGTCTTTCTTCAATATCTATTTAAATACTTTTTTAATTTAGTTTTTATTTCACACTTTTATTTGTATATTATATTACAAACCTGAAAATATGTAAACTATTTCTTTGAATTTTAGCCCTTAAAGTACACACACTCAAACATATCTAATTAAATTGACATGCAAATGAATGAATAGTTTTTGATCTTTTTTTTTTTTTTTTTTTTGGTATCCATAATGTCCTAAAAACGTTAAATGAATATTTAATTTAGTTTGCGAGTTCTTATGAAATTTAACCTTTTTTATTATGTGGGTTTAAATATTTGGAATAATTTTAATTAATTTTTAACTCATCATGAGTAAACATTGTGCATTTTGAGATATTATTATTGAAAATGACTAAAACACTTTTTGTGATCAACAAACTTGCACATGAGTGTTGAATATTAATTAGAACAAGTGTTTGAGGAATAATAATTTTTTGTGTTATTTTAATAAAAACAAAAATGAAAAATTGTGTAGATTAATGGTACAAACATCATGTTTTATGGTTGTCAAAAATTGTGATGAGGGTTTATGAGCAGCTAAGAGCAAATGTGTTATGAATTAATTAGTGTGAAGTTGAAATTTAAATATTGATTTTAGTTGTGTCCAGTAAAAGCATATTTTTTTCTAGAAAAATGCTTTGTTAGTGAGCATATTTTTGGTTGGAAAAGTGCTTAGTTATGAGGCATATTTTTATCCAGAATATTGACCATATCTTTTTCTACAGAAATGCTCAGCTGCTAAGCATATTTTTGTCTAGAAAAAGTCTCAGTTACTGACCATATTTTTTTCTAGAAAAATGCTCATCTATTGTGCATATTTTTATCTAGAAAAATGCTTAGTAATTGAATATATTTTTGTTTAGAAAAATGCTCCACGACTGATCATATTTTTTTTTAGAAAAATTGTAATCTATTGGGCATATTTTTGTCTAGAAAAATGCTCAGTTACTGAACATAGTTCTATCTAGTTAAATGTTCAGCTACTGTGCATATTTCTGTATAGAAAAATATTCAGTTACTGAGCATATTTTTATCTAGAAAGATGTTCGGTTTCCAACCATACTTTTGTCTAGAAAAATGTTCAGTTTCCGAATATATTTTTGTCTGAAAAATACCCAGTTTCAAAGCATATTTTTGTTTAGAAAAATGCCCAGTTTCAAAACATATTTTTGACTAGAAAAAAAAATAAGTTTCTAAGCATATTTTTGCTTACAAAAATACTCAGCTTCTGAGCATATTTTTGTCTAGAAAAATACTCAGTAACTGAACATATTTTTGTCCAGGAAAAATGCTCACCTATTGAGCATATTTTTATCTAGAAAAATGCTTAGTAACTGAATATATTTTTGTTTAGAACAATTCTGCGCTACTGACCATATTTTTGTCTATAAAAATTCTCATCTATTAAGCATACTTTTGTTTAGAAAAATGCTCAGCAACTGAGAGTATTTTTGTATAGAGGTTTAGTTTCTGAGCATATTTTTGTCCAGAAAAATTCTCAGTTTCTAAGCGTAATTTTTTCTAGAAAAATACTCAGTTTCTGGACATAAGTATTTTTGTATAGAAGAATTATCAGTTTCTGAACATAATTTCAACTGGATAAACCCTCAGTTTTTAAGGATATTTTTGCAAAAAATTTCTGTGTTACAGAGCATTTTCTTGTCTAAAAAAGTTGTCAGTTTCTGAGCATATTTCTGTCTTATTATTTCTTATTTTTCTATTTAAATAAAAACATATAGCTTATACTTTTATCCATCAATAAAGTTGTCACATCATTATTGTCGCAAATGCTGCAAAAAATTCCACTATGTCGAACTAAAGCAAAGATGCAGGCTCATGTGTCTTATTTGACACGAGTCACGATTATGTCGCTTAAAATTCCTTTTAAATCAACCATTATTCAATAAATAATAATCATTGCCAATATCACAACAATAAGCTATGGACAAAAAAATTATAAAATATGGAATAAAAGATACAGTGGAACAAAATCAAGAGACTTATCTACGTTTCTCTATTAATTTATTTTCTATCTATTTTTTTTTTTTTTTATTATTTTATTTGTATTTGGCCCGTTAACAAAAGTATATATTAAAAGTGTTTATGTCACATATCTGCATACGAGGATGGTTTAAAAATTTTTTTTTAAACTTCTGCTAAGAGATAATGCTAAAATTGAGAAATAAATAAAGTTAAATTTATGGAAATAAATTTTTTTAACACTATTGAGAAATTAACAGTATTGAGAAATATTTTAAGAAATTTTATTCCTCAACCCTCGTAGAATAGTATTTTAGTTGGCTCTTATGTCTGCTGCTACTGGTTCTAATGCAGATGATGTGACTATTTGTTTACGACTATAGTAGGAAGTAGCCTGATTGTTTGATTGAATAGAGAGTTACAAAGATATTCGAAATGAATCTGTGATTATAATGGTGAGCACAACAAAATGTTTATAATGTTGTCATATTCTCCTACTACCGATTAGTTGTTAGCTGCAACATACCACTATTTCTCATAATGATTAAAATGATGATGATGACTATAATAGTTAAATGCTTTTTACTTTGACTTCAAGTCTTTTTTATTTTTTCTCTCTTTTTTTTTTTGTTGTTTTGTTAATTCAACTGACTTAGTGTGATGATGAAAATGATGTTGATGATGTTTGAGAGCTTGTGACAGCTTTGGCAATTACTATTCAGTTTAAATGGTAAAAATGTAAAATGACAATGATGATGACATAGTGTTTACTTCCTTTATGAATTCTCAATACTAACTATTCTTTTGTTGTCATTGTTATTATTGTTGTTGTTGTTGCTGCTGCTGTTATAGGCATGTCAATTGTAAATGGAAAATATAAAAAGCTACAAAGGATTTTCAGGAATACAAAAGGAAAATTACAAAAGAAATTGACTAGACATAATGGCTTAGAAAAATAATGTGTTGTACTACAAAAAAAACATAAAAACATAAAAATAGATGATAAAATTTAAGTCCTTTAAAGCAGACAAACATCAGAATAAGTCTGATATCTAGACTGAACAAATTAAGGAAAAATGAATTAATAACTGATCTTTTTTCTAGATAAAGATGTGAGCAGAAATTCAGCGTTTTTCTACACAGTAATAATATGAGCACTTTTCTACTACGATATATGATCTGTATCTGTATTTTCTAGACTAAACTAAGCTCAAAAACTGACTACATTTTTAGAAAAAAAATATGTTCAGAAACTGAGCATTTTCCTAGACGACAATATGTTAAGAACAGAAAAAAATATGTTTAGAAAATGAGCTTTTTGTTGAACTGAAATATGTTCAGAAACAGATAATGCTTAGTGATTGAGCATTTTTCTAGAAAAAAACTATATTCAGAAACTGAGAATTTTGCTAGACAAAAATATGCCTAGAAATTGAGCACTTTTTGATACAAAAATATGCTCAAAGATTTAGCATTTTTCAAGACAAAAATATGCTCTGAAGCTAAACGTACTTCTAGACAAAAATATGCTCAGAAATTTAGCACTTTTCTAGACAGAAATATAATTAGAAACTGAATATATTTATACGCAAAATTATGTTCAGAAACTAAGCATTTTTTAGGCCAAATTGTGCTTAGAAAGTGATAATTTTTCTAGGCAAAAATATGCTAAGAAACTAAGCATTTTTATATACAAAAACATGCTCAGAAATTTAGCACTATTCTACACAAAAGTATGATTAGAAACCAAGCATTTTTCTAGACAAAAATATGCTCAATAACTGATAATTTTTGTATACAAAAATATGCTCAATAACTTATAATTTTTGTAGACAAAAAAATGCTCAGAAATTTACACTTTTCTAGACAAAAATATGATTAGAAACTGAGTATTTTTCTAGGAAAAAATATGATCAGAAACTAAGCATTTTAATAGACAAAAATATGCTCAAAAACTGAGCATTATTCTAGGAAAAATATGCTCAGAAACTGATACTTTCTTTAGACAAAAATATGCTCAGAAATTTAGCACTGTTCTAGACAAAAATATGCTTAGAAGCTAAGCATTTTTCTAGACAAAAATATGCTCAGTAACTGATAATTTTTGTAGACAAAAATATGCTCAGAAATTATCACTTTTCTAGACAAAAATATGACTAGAAACCGAGTATTTTTCTAAGCAAAAATATGCTCAGAAACTAAGCATTTTTATAGACAAAAATATGCTCAGAAACTGAGCATTATTTTAGAAAAAAATATGCTCAGTAGTTGATAATTTTTTAAGACTAAAATATGCTCAGAAATTTAGTACTATTCTAGACAAAAATATGATTAGAAACTGAATATTTTTCTAGGCAAAAATATACTCAGTAACTCAGCACTTTTCTAGACAAAAATATGCTTAGTTACTGGTAATTTTTTTTAGACAAAAATATGCTCCGTAATTCAGCATTTTTTTTTAGACAAAAATATGTTCCGTAATTCAGCATTTTTGTAGACAAAAAATATGCTTAGTAATTTAGCACTTTTCTAGACAATAATATGATCTGAAGCTAAGCATATTTGTCAGTAAAAATATGCACAGAAATTTAGAATTTTTCTAGACAAAAATATTCTCAGAGACTAATCGCTTTTGTAGACAAAAATGTGCTTAGAAATTTATCATTTTTCTAGGCTAAAATATGTTTCTCAACAGAATTTTATTCAGTTACTGAGCATTTCTGTAGAAAAAAGTTTGCTTGTAATTGAGCATTTTTCAAGACAGAAATATGAGTAGTAACTGCAACTGAGATAGTAAATTACTAGTTATTCCATATAATTCTGGATAAAATTTAACAAAATTGTAGGTGAAAATATTTTCACAAGTGATCTTATTTCTGAACAGAAATATAATCCCTAACTAGGTTTGTGCTCATTATCTTCTATTCTAAGTTTTCTTCAATAACCTTGCACGTTGTTTTAGAATTATTCTCTCATAATTTACCAATTTTTTTTTTTTTTTAGAACAAATCCAACAAGAATTTAACTTTATTTCATGTATTCCTTTATACATGTATTGGCCTGGTATCAGTTTATGATTAAAAAATAAAAAATAAAAAAACTTTTTTTCATTTCTCAACACAGCATGAAATATCCTGTAACTTCTGCAGCCAGTTTAAACTTTATCTCAAAGCTATTTATTTGTGTCTCTTACTCCTGCTTGTTTTATGGTTGATTTGGGGTTTTGTAGTTCGTTGTGCTTCTCTGTTTTAAAACTGACCACAGGTTATTTTTTCCGTTTTTTTAATTTAAATATTTTACGCACTAGGACTGATTTTATATGTCTGTTAGTTGTTTGTTTGCTGGTGTTTTTTTTTTTTTTAAGCGCTTTTTTGTGTTAATTTTTTACATGTGTATTTCGCATTTTTATTATTTTATGGTTTTCATTTTACTGTTTTTACTTTTTCTGTATCGTTTTATAATTAATTAAGCAACATGTGTTCAAAAGCCACAATTGGTGGAAATGTAATTAAAAATTAATACATTCACGCTGTGATCTAAAGTCTACAAACTGCAATTGTAAAATCATTAAATATAACCTTATAGCCCTGCTAAGGAGGTGAAGGAAGGAATTGTTTGCTACTTCTACTACATTCAGCAGTAGGGAATGATGATGCTAAATATGCAGCAAATGTGTACACGTTGAAAAAAAATATGTGGGGGAGATAAAAATAGTTACATGTAACGAAGGAATTACCTAATAGAAAATAAATTTGAAATTGTCTCTTTTTAGTTTATTTTAAGCTTCGAAATAAGTGATTTTATTTATTATATTGTTTTTAATTTGTATGTTTTAATTTTTAATCCATTTTTGCTGTTTTCATTTTGATGTATTTATTTTATAACAAAATCTTTTCTCTTAGTGTTTTTATTAATGAATTTCAAATTGTTTTTTTTAACTCTCATTCTCCAGTAGCAACTTTACCTTTATCTTATCTGACAAATCATGTCATACTTGTATGTGTCAAGTAGTCCTACAAGCACAAGTAAGAGTTTGTGTGTGCTTTGAACTTTGGTTATTCTAAACATAAAATGCGGTTTTAACCAAAATACAGCAGACACTCAAACCTTCCATAACTCTTAACAGTTCATCTTGTTGTCTTTCTTTTCGATACCCTCACTTGGAATTAGGGGTATATAAAAGTTTGGCATACGGTTTGCAATTTTAGAAATCTATATATCGGATTTTAATAAAATAATATCAAGATAAGCACATTTTATTTTGGATATTTTTAATATTGATAGACCGTAAAACAATACAAAATAATTAATAACAAAAAATTGCCAAAATAAAAAAAAAACCTAAATTAGTATATCGACTAAACAAAAATTCCAAATCAAGTAAAAGAAAAATAACATCAAACTGAAAAAAAATCGATATAGTAAAAAGATTAAAAAAAAAAAACGTCAAAATGAAAAAAAAATAATAGCCAACATGAAAAAATCGCCCAAATAACAAAAAAATAAAATAAAAATATCACCAAAGCATAAATAGTCACCAAACTAAATAAATCACCAAAATAATAAATTGCCAATATAAAAAATTGTCTGAACAAATAAGCCAAATTAAACAAAAATCGCCAGAATGGAAAAAAAATTTAAATCGCATAAACGGAAAAATACGAAAAATAATAATTTAAAAAATTACCAAAATTACAAATATTGCGATAAAAAAATTACCAAAAAGGAAAAAGTTGCCCGATCGAGAAAAAAGTTAAATTAAACAAAAATAACTAAATTGCAAAAAATTTTCAAAAAGAAAAGAAAGCATAAACTAAGACCTACAACGCAAATATAAAAATAATGCCACAATAAAAAAAAAACTCCAAAATAAAAAAATCTTCAAAAAAGAAAATGTAGCCAAATATCAAAATTAAAAACCGATAAAATAAAAAAAGATCGACAAGGTGGAAAAACCGCCAAACTAAATGGATTTCAAAAAATGCTAAAATATAAAATCTAAAATAAAGTCCTAAATTAACAAATTCTATAAATGATGAGAATAATTAAATTGAAAAAAATCGAAAGGTAGAAAAAATAAACGGAAAAAATGATCAAAAAACAGAAATTGTTAAAATAAAAAAATCGGTAAAAATCACGTGAACGAAAAAATGTCAAAATAAGCAAAAATCACCAGAATGGAAAAATCGCCAAAATTAAAAAAATCGCATAACCGGGAAGTGGATAAAAATTAATCCACAAAAAAAAAAAAAAAAATAACGCCAAAATAAAAAAAACTCAAAATAATTATCTCCAAAATAAAAAAAGATAAAATAAAAAGATCGACAAACCGGAAAAACGCTTAAAGATACTAAACAAAAAAGAATAATAAAAAAAGGCTAGAATGCAAAAAAAATCGCAAAAACAAAAAATTTCATAAACGGCAAAAAATTAAAAATTTTCAAAGCAAAAAAAAAAGACAAACGATAAAATTACTAAAATTAAGAAATTGTTAAAATGAAAAATTACCAAAACGAAAAAAATCACTTAAACAAAAAAATTAAAAATTTAACAAAAATTAGCAGAATGTAAAAAAAAAACTAATAAAGTGGTAGTTGATTAAAAAATAATGCACAAAAAAAAAAAAAAAAAAAACGCCAAAATAACAAAATCGTCAAAAAAAAAAAAATCAAAATAAAAAATTATAAAAAAAATAAAAATAAATAAAAAAACATTCAGAGCAAACTAGTGCCAAATTTAAAATTGACAAAAAAAAAAAAAAAAAAAACGCTGAAATAAACAAAATAACGATAAAAACGACAAATTTGAAAAATTACCAAAACCACAAAAATTATAATAAATCAGAATGCAAAAAATCGCAAGTATAAAAAAATCGTCTAAATGAAAATAAATAAAAGTGCCAAAATTAAACAAAAATCACCAGGACGTAAAAAAAACGCCTAAGTAAAAAAAGGAAAAATAAAACAAGCGCGAATGTTATATTCGGCTCGGACGAATCTATATACCCACCATCAACTTTCTCAAATTTTACGTTATATGGGAAGTGGGCGTAAAGTGGGCGGACCACGCCTATTTTTTGTTTCCGTGTTTACATTGGTCCTTAAACTATTTGTAAACATTTTTGTTGATTTTCACCTTATATGGGAGGTGGGCGGTAAAGTCGGCGGACCACGCCCATTTTTGTTTTCCAAGTTTATATCGACCCTCAAACTATTTATACAAAATTTCGTTGTTGTACATGCTTTTGTTTCAGAAATATCAGCAGAAAAGTATGAAACGGACACCCTGTGTTTCTAGTTTTTAGCCCATAACTTTTTTATTTCTTAACCGATTTCCATTTTCAATACTAAACAAACCTTTGTAAGATAAATATTTATGCCAAATTTTATCTTTCTACATTGTCCCGTTCGAGCCCTATCCTGCTTTCAACAGACAGACGGACGGACATAGCTAGATCGACTCAGAATCTAACCAGGACCCAGAAAATATATACTTTGTGGGGTCTTAAATGATTCCTTCGATATATTACACACGGAATGACAAAATCAATATACCCCTCATCTTTTTAATGGTGGGTTTAAAAAAAGAAAAAATTAAAATTAAAATTGGAGGAAAAACCAGCAATTTTAGGAAGGAGAAAATTGTTTAAAATTACAAGAGTTTGCTGTTTTTGTATTTAATTGTTATTTTTTATAGATTATTTTATATTTAATAGAATTTATGTTATTAAATTAAAACAAATATTAAAATAATAATAAATAATATTTTATTTCTATTTAAGCACAAACTGAGCTGTAAAGCACTTCAAATTCTTTATAGTCTTATATATTTTTTTTTATAAAAAATATGTTGTGTCATGGTCAAGTCATTGGGTTTTCTGTTTGTATCTTCTTTTCGTTTCTTTTTCTTTCTCACTGTCATTAACAGTGATGGTTTTGTTTAATATTTAATTTATTATTTTCATTTTTTTCTTAATCAAACACCGGCGTCTTTTAAACAGTAAAAGTGACAGCTTTAAGTTTAGTTGCTGCTGCTTCTGTCACTGTTTGCGGTTTATTAAGTATAATTAGTATTTAATCAGACTGTGTATAAATTAAGTTTGATTGATATTTTTCATGTTAATTATATATTAGCATGTTTTGAATAAAAGAAAAATTGATTTTTAAATAGCTAAAATATATTTAAGGAAATTAGTTAAATTTTTTATGAGATAAGAAAGTTTTTAATGTTAAATAATTTTGTATAAAATTTGAAAACCTATTTCATGAGTAAATAATGAATAAAAGTCATTAGTGATTAAATTAACATAAACATTCATAGAAATTAAATTCAAATAAAATGAACTCGCAACATAGAGCAGAATATAATTTTAAAATTACTTATAATTTTTTAGTGGTTTTAAGTTAAAAATAGATTTTCTTTGCAATGAATACAAAATTAATATTTCTCTTAAAACTTGTATTTTAAGATCATATTCTTGCTTTGAATTTTAATATGTATTTATTACTTCTATAATTATGAAATTTTTTCTTTAATTTCCATCTATTACTGAAATGTTTTAAAAATGCTTTAAATTAATTTAGTTTAACAAACAAAATGCCCATAAATGCTAAAAATTTAAAACGCTTCTCATGTTTTCTCTAATCTAAAAGTAATATTAAAGTTATTCTCAAAAAAAAAAAAAAAATAATAAAAGAATTTATCACTTTTAAATTAACATTTGGCCACATTTATTTAATAACCATAAAATTTATTTTTCTTTACAAAAAAACCATTAAAATAAACATTTGTTTTTATTTAAAATAATATTAAATTTCTCTCATATCACTTTTAAATTTTTTTTATGACTCTTAATAAGACACTCTTAAGTAACCAACAAATACTCTTCTTGCATTTGTCTCATAAAATGTCATCGGTTTCAGTGTTTGTGTTCTTAAAGAAATTGATGTGTGTTTTCTTTGACGAGTTACATTTTTATGGTTATTTTGTTCTAAGTTAAATTTTTATGATCTCAACTAGCTGGCAGACATTAAGAAAAACGATACATCACATCGACATCAGTGTCTCCATGTCTGAGCGACAAAAACCATGAGTGATAATAAATCAGTGATTATCAAGTGGATGAATATGAATTTGACATTTATGACACTTAACAATTACTTACTGTTTTCACTTCAGAACTTCACGATAGCAGAACTAATATGAACTCAAGGTTAGAGTAAACAGATGAAGGAATTTAACTGCGATTAAGAAAATTTTTCTTTAGGAGAAAATTTCTATAAGAATTTTTTTAATAAATTTCCTTTATAAACAACTTTCAACAAGTTTCTAGTAATTTTTTTTTATAGAAAATGTTTTTATACCCACCATCAAAAAGATGTGGGGTATATTGATTTTGTCATTCCGTGTGTAATATGTCAAAGGAATCATTTAAGACCCCACAAAGTATATATTTTCTGGGTCCTGCTTAGATTCTGAGTCGATCTAGCTATGTCCGTCCGTATGTCTGTTGAAAGCAAGACAGGGCTCGAATGGGACAACGTAGGAGAACGAAATTTGCCACAAATATTTATCTTATATAAGGTTTATCTGGTATAAATGGGCAAAATCGGTTAATAAACAAAAAAGTTATGGGCTAAAAACTAGAAACACAGGGTGTCCATTTCATACCTTTCTGAATAGAATAGAATAGAATAGAATAGAATAGAATAGAATAGAATAGAATAGAATAGAATAGAATAGAATAGAATAGAATAGAATAGAATAGAATAGAATAGAATAGAATAGAATAGAATAGAATAGAATAGAATAGAATAGAATAGAATAGAATAGAATAGAATAGAATAGAATAGAATAGAATAGAATAGAATAGAATAGAATAGAATAGAATAGAATAGAATAGAATAGAATAGAATAGAATAGAATAGAATAGAATAGAATAGAATAGAATAGAATAGAATAGAATAGAATAGAATAGAATAGAATAGAATAGAATAGAATAGAATAGAATAGAATAGAATAGAATAGAATAGAATAGAATAGAATAGAATAGAATAGAATAGAATAGAATAGAATAGAATAGAATAGAATAGAATAGAATAGAATAGAATAGAATAGAATAGAATAGAATAGAATAGAATAGAATAGAATAGAATAGAATAGAATAGAATAGAATAGAATAGAATAGAATAGAATAGAATAGAATAGAATAGAATAGAATAGAATAGAATAGAATAGAATAGAATAGAATAGAATAGAATAGAATAGAATAGAATAGAATAGAATAGAATAGAATAGAATAGAATAGAATAGAATAGAATAGAATAGAATAGAATAGAATAGAATAGAATAGAATAGAATAGAATAGAATAGAATAGAATAGAATAGAATAGAATAGAATAGAATAGAATAGAATAGAATAGAATAGAATAGAATAGAATAGAATAGAATAGAATAGAATAGAATAGAATAGAATAGAATAGAATAGAATAGAATAGAATAGAATAGAATAGAATAGAATAGAATAGAATAGAATAGAATAGAATAGAATAGAATAGAATAGAATAGAATAGAATAGAATAGAATAGAATAGAATAGAATAGAATAGAATAGAATAGAATAGAATAGAATAGAATAGAATAGAATAGAATAGAATAGAATAGAATAGAATAGAATAGAATAGAATAGAATAGAATAGAATAGAATAGAATAGAATAGAATAGAATAGAATAGAATAGAATAGAATAGAATAGAATAGAATAGAATAGAATAGAATAGAATAGAATAGAATAGAATAGAATAGAATAGAATAGAATAGAATAGAATAGAATAGAATAGAATAGAATAGAATAGAATAGAATAGAATAGAATAGAATAGAATAGAATAGAATAGAATAGAATAGAATAGAATAGAATAGAATAGAATAGAATAGAATAGAATAGAATAGAATAGAATAGAATAGAATAGAATAGAATAGAATAGAATAGAATAGAATAGAATAGAATAGAATAGAATAGAATAGAATAGAATAGAATAGAATAGAATAGAATAGAATAGAATAGAATAGAATAGAATAGAATAGAATAGAATAGAATAGAATAGAATAGAATAGAATAGAATAGAATAGAATAGAATAGAATAGAATAGAATAGAATAGAATAGAATAGAATAGAATAGAATAGAATAGAATAGAATAGAATAGAATAGAATAGAATAGAATAGAATAGAATAGAATAGAATAGAATAGAATAGAATAGAATAGAATAGAATAGAATAGAATAGAATAGAATAGAATAGAATAGAATAGAATAGAATAGAATAGAATAGAATAGAATAGAATAGAATAGAATAGAATAGAATAGAATAGAATAGAATAGAATAGAATAGAATAGAATAGAATAGAATAGAATAGAATAGAATAGAATAGAATAGAATAGAATAGAATAGAATAGAATAGAATAGAATAGAATAGAATAGAATAGAATAGAATAGAATAGAATAGAATAGAATAGAATAGAATAGAATAGAATAGAATAGAATAGAATAGAATAGAATAGAATAGAATAGAATAGAATAGAATAGAATAGAATAGAATAGAATAGAATAGAATAGAATAGAATAGAATAGAATAGAATAGAATAGAATAGAATAGAATAGAATAGAATAGAATAGAATAGAATAGAATAGAATAGAATAGAATAGAATAGAATAGAATAGAATAGAATAGAATAGAATAGAATAGAATAGAATAGAATAGAATAGAATAGAATAGAATAGAATAGAATAGAATAGAATAGAATAGAATAGAATAGAATAGAATAGAATAGAATAGAATAGAATAGAATAGAATAGAATAGAATAGAATAGAATAGAATAGAATAGAATAGAATAGAATAGAATAGAATAGAATAGAATAGAATAGAATAGAATAGAATAGAATAGAATAGAATAGAATAGAATAGAATAGAATAGAATAGAATAGAATAGAATAGAATAGAATAGAATAGAATAGAATAGAATAGAATAGAATAGAATAGAATAGAATAGAATAGAATAGAATAGAATAGAATAGAATAGAATAGAATAGAATAGAATAGAATAGAATAGAATAGAATAGAATAGAATAGAATAGAATAGAATAGAATAGAATAGAATAGAATAGAATAGAATAGAATAGAATAGAATAGAATAGAATAGAATAGAATAGAATAGAATAGAATAGAATAGAATAGAATAGAATAGAATAGAATAGAATAGAATAGAATAGAATAGAATAGAATAGAATAGAATAGAATAGAATAGAATAGAATAGAATAGAATAGAATAGAATAGAATAGAATAGAATAGAATAGAATAGAATAGAATAGAATAGAATAGAATAGAATAGAATAGAATAGAATAGAATAGAATAGAATAGAATAGAATAGAATAGAATAGAATAGAATAGAATAGAATAGAATAGAATAGAATAGAATAGAATAGAATAGAATAGAATAGAATAGAATAGAATAGAATAGAATAGAATAGAATAGAATAGAATAGAATAGAATAGAATAGAATAGAATAGAATAGAATAGAATAGAATAGAATAGAATAGAATAGAATAGAATAGAATAGAATAGAATAGAATAGAATAGAATAGAATAGAATAGAATAGAATAGAATAGAATAGAATAGAATAGAATAGAATAGAATAGAATAGAATAGAATAGAATAGAATAGAATAGAATAGAATAGAATAGAATAGAATAGAATAGAATAGAATAGAATAGAATAGAATAGAATAGAATAGAATAGAATAGAATAGAATAGAATAGAATAGAATAGAATAGAATAGAATAGAATAGAATAGAATAGAATAGAATAGAATAGAATAGAATAGAATAGAATAGAATAGAATAGAATAGAATAGAATAGAATAGAATAGAATAGAATAGAATAGAATAGAATAGAATAGAATAGAATAGAATAGAATAGAATAGAATAGAATAGAATAGAATAGAATAGAATAGAATAGAATAGAATAGAATAGAATAGAATAGAATAGAATAGAATAGAATAGAATAGAATAGAATAGAATAGAATAGAATAGTTTTGGATCAACTTTACAGGATACACAGATCCGCTTCCATTGGTATCGCAGGTGCATTACGTACTAGCCTTCAGAAGCTCTGAACACTATATTGCACATGACACCCATAGAATTGAATCAGTCAGTAGTGCGATAAGATTATCTGCAACGGAGAGCTGGAGATCAAGAACATATGGGGATATTAAGTTTAATACCCCCGCAACTCTATCAATCTACCGACTACTTATATGACTCCCCAGATGGACTTCAGAATTATCATTAAAGTCCTATTCCTCACCAGGAGTGAATGGAGAAGGGGAAATCTTCTTGAACAATATGGAACTAAAGTATACACTGACGGCTCAAATATGAACTGCGGTGTCGGCTCTGGTGTCATCTCCATCTACCTTGGAATTAGACACTCATATAGACTCCCTGATAGATTCCAAGCGGAAATTCTAGCGGTTAGAGAGGCGTATAAACTAATTCCCTTACAATGAATACTGTTGTAGTTATGGCAATCGCGAGAACGAGACAGTACATCATCTTTTATGCGAATGACAAGCCTTGAACGCAATCAGATATAAATTTCTGGGAAGGTACCAATTAGACAACCTCTGTGAGATATCTGAAACTAAACTCAGTGACATTATTAAATATCTGAATCATACTGGCTGTATATAATTAATTTATGTTCTCATTTCTCTTCCCTATACTTCTATCTCATTACAGACTCAATCCAACTTATTCACCTGGCGAGTAGTGTGGTCTCATCAAAACAGAATCTAACGAATTTAATTGCTACCAAGTAAACCAACCAACCAAGTTTTTTATAGAAACAATTTTTTATATTTCTTTATAGAAATTCAATAAATTATATAGAAAATATTCATAAAATTTTCTTCAGTCCTTATTAAAATGAAAATCATTTTAACAATTTATTTGCTCATTTAAAATTTAAAATCTTTACATTTAAAACAAAAGAGAAAATCTTAAAGGTGTTGAAAGCAACAAGAAGACAATTTCTGCTGCTTTTCCGGCAACATCTTGTGTTTTGTAAATAGTAGAACAGTAGCAATAACAACAACAGCAGCAATAGCAAAAGTTTTATAACGACAACATCAGCTAACGATAACAACATTTCCATTTATATTCGGGTAAGTAGGTATCAGGCTATTAATCAAAGTCACAAACCGTAAAACATACAAACTCACACTCAAACTTTACTCATATATAAATTGACATTATTAAACGTATGTACATATATATGAGTATAATGTCATTTTAAAATAAGAGATCCATATGCATAAAAGATAGAAGAAGAAATACATTCATATAGCAGCAGCCAAAATAGGACAGACATTTAGACAGACTGAATGACAGACATTGTATTTATATAGATTTTTCATCTTTACGTTTCTACAAGTCACAACAAATATAGTATTTTGAATATTGTTGTCTACATGTACAATTGTATGTTGTTGAACTACAAACAAACAACAATTCAAAAATTTATATAATTTATATAAATTGTTTAATATTTTTTATTTTACTTTGGCTGGTTTGAAAGCCACCGAAAGTGCAGGAAAATAGAGGTACAATGAAGTCAATAGTAATGGTAGGAGTTGGGGTGAACATTTTGCATATGTTCGCTTGTTCATACATGTGAATTCGTATGTTTTAAAGATTGACAAAGTGGCAAAATTGTGTGTTACATGAGGTAAAGAGTGATATAACAGAACAGTGGTTTGAAGGAAAAAACTTCGATTATAAATATTACAAACGATATTTGCAAAAACAAATTTCTTTTTCAGCATAAGTATTAGCTTCAGAGATGCTTATGAGCTAATTAATCTATCGGAAATAGAAGAAGTTTTAAACGCAATAATGTTGTCTCTATTTTACTGTAGAGACGGAACTGTAGAGAAATTAATATTTTCTCATAACCTACAGCGAAGAGATAAGATGAGAAATAATGGATTTCTTGGCAGTCATGGTGATCCTTCAGTATCAAGTCTCCAAAGTTTAAAGACTAAATTCGTTGCAACCGTTTCGATAAAGTGTTAGCTAACATTCAAAAATAAAAACTGAAAATTTCTTGCCGACCACAAGAACTAAAACGTTCGCAGAAGTGTCAATATTGTAAATGATCGCAGAAATGTAGCCACAAAAAATTAGTGTTTGTTTCGGAGTTTGGAATGTTGGCATCATTTGTCAACGCCAAGCATATCACATCAATTATGAAAAATTAATTAATTAATTAAAATTAAAGATATGAATGTAAAGGAGATGTAGTTCCAGGAAGATAAACAATTTTGAATTAACGATCTTAAACTTTCAATTTTTTAATTTTCCATATTTATCTAAGCTATTTCGCTGCTGTTTCTAAGGAAGCAGTATTAAAAACAGGTAGAGATGTATTTCAACTCAAAGGACAGTATCCAAGCCTTCAGCCGGAAGCAGATAGTCACTTAATATATTACTATATACGGACGGGCTAACCCACAGCGATCCAAACGGTATTTTCCACAGCCCCAGATATTCACCATACTAAAACTTATATGAAACTGACTGTTCTAGTAGATTATAGACCAAAAACATCCCTTGGGGACAAAACATATCAAGCACACCAGTTTTGGTGTTAACATCTGTCTGTTTGGAACCCTCAATGAAGCAAACTTGATGTACGTTTTTACTATTCTATTCTATTCTATTCTATTCTATTCTATTCTATTCTATTCTATTCTATTCTATTCTATTCTATTCTATTCTATTCTATTCTATTCTATTCTATTCTATTCTATTCTATTCTATTCTATTCTATTCTATTCTATTCTATTCTATTCTATTCTATTCTATTCTATTCTATTCTATTCTATTCTATTCTATTCTATTCTATTCTATTCTATTCTATTCTATTCTATTCTATTCTATTCTATTCTATTCTATTCTATTCTATTCTATTCTATTCTATTCTATTCTATTCTATTCTATTCTATTCTATTCTATTCTATTCTATTCTATTCTATTCTATTCTATTCTATTCTATTCTATTCTATTCTATTCTATTCTATTCTATTCTATTCTATTCTATTCTATTCTATTCTATTCTATTCTATTCTATTCTATTCTATTCTATTCTATTCTATTCTATTCTATTCTATTCTATTCTATTCTATTCTATTCTATTCTATTCTATTCTATTCTATTCTATTCTATTCTATTCTATTCTATTCTATTCTATTCTATTCTATTCTATTCTATTCTATTCTATTCTATTCTATTCTATTCTATTCTATTCTATTCTATTCTATTCTATTCTATTCTATTCTATTCTATTCTATTCTATTCTATTCTATTCTATTCTATTCTATTCTATTCTATTCTATTCTATTCTATTCTATTCTATTCTATTCTATTCTATTCTATTCTATTCTATTCTATTCTATTCTATTCTATTCTATTCTATTCTATTCTATTCTATTCTATTCTATTCTATTCTATTCTATTCTATTCTATTCTATTCTATTCTATTCTATTCTATTCTATTCTATTCTATTCTATTCTATTCTATTCTATTCTATTCTATTCTATTCTATTCTATTCTATTCTATTCTATTCTATTCTATTCTATTCTATTCTATTCTATTCTATTCTATTCTATTCTATTCTATTCTATTCTATTCTATTCTATTCTATTCTATTCTATTCTATTCTATTCTATTCTATTCTATTCTATTCTATTCTATTCTATTCTATTCTATTCTATTCTATTCTATTCTATTCTATTCTATTCTATTCTATTCTATTCTATTCTATTCTATTCTATTCTATTCTATTCTATTCTATTCTATTCTATTCTATTCTATTCTATTCTATTCTATTCTATTCTATTCTATTCTATTCTATTCTATTCTATTCTATTCTATTCTATTCTATTCTATTCTATTCTATTCTATTCTATTCTATTCTATTCTATTCTATTCTATTCTATTCTATTCTATTCTATTCTATTCTATTCTATTCTATTCTATTCTATTCTATTCTATTCTATTCTATTCTATTCTATTCTATTCTATTCTATTCTATTCTATTCTATTCTATTCTATTCTATTCTATTCTATTCTATTCTATTCTATTCTATTCTATTCTATTCTATTCTATTCTATTCTATTCTATTCTATTCTATTCTATTCTATTCTATTCTATTCTATTCTATTCTATTCTATTCTATTCTATTCTATTCTATTCTATTCTATTCTATTCTATTCTATTCTATTCTATTCTATTCTATTCTATTCTATTCTATTCTATTCTATTCTATTCTATTCTATTCTATTCTATTCTATTCTATTCTATTCTATTCTATTCTATTCTATTCTATTCTATTCTATTCTATTCTATTCTATTCTATTCTATTCTATTCTATTCTATTCTATTCTATTCTATTCTATTCTATTCTATTCTATTCTATTCTATTCTATTCTATTCTATTCTATTCTATTCTATTCTATTCTATTCTATTCTATTCTATTCTATTCTATTCTATTCTATTCTATTCTATTCTATTCTATTCTATTCTATTCTATTCTATTCTATTCTATTCTATTCTATTCTATTCTATTCTATTCTATTCTATTCTATTCTATTCTATTCTATTCTATTCTATTCTATTCTATTCTATTCTATTCTATTCTATTCTATTCTATTCTATTCTATTCTATTCTATTCTATTCTATTCTATTCTATTCTATTCTATTCTATTCTATTCTATTCTATTCTATTCTATTCTATTCTATTCTATTCTATTCTATTCTATTCTATTCTATTCTATTCTATTCTATTCTATTCTATTCTATTCTATTCTATTCTATTCTATTCTATTCTATTCTATTCTATTCTATTCTATTCTATTCTATTCTATTCTATTCTATTCTATTCTATTCTATTCTATTCTATTCTATTCTATTCTATTCTATTCTATTCTATTCTATTCTATTCTATTCTATTCTATTCTATTCTATTCTATTCTATTCTATTCTATTCTATTCTATTCTATTCTATTCTATTCTATTCTATTCTATTCTATTCTATTCTATTCTATTCTATTCTATTCTATTCTATTCTATTCTATTCTATTCTATTCTATTCTATTCTATTCTATTCTATTCTATTCTATTCTATTCTATTCTATTCTATTCTATTCTATTCTATTCTATTCTATTCTATTCTATTCTATTCTATTCTATTCTATTCTATTCTATTCTATTCTATTCTATTCTATTCTATTCTATTCTATTCTATTCTATTCTATTCTATTCTATTCTATTCTATTCTATTCTATTCTATTCTATTCTATTCTATTCTATTCTATTCTATTCTATTCTATTCTATTCTATTCTATTCTATTCTATTCTATTCTATTCTATTCTATTCTATTCTATTCTATTCTATTCTATTCTATTCTATTCTATTCTATTCTATTCTATTCTATTCTATTCTATTCTATTCTATTCTATTCTATTCTATTCTATTCTATTCTATTCTATTCTATTCTATTCTATTCTATTCTATTCTATTCTATTCTATTCTATTCTATTCTATTCTATTCTATTCTATTCTATTCTATTCTATTCTATTCTATTCTATTCTATTCTATTCTATTCTATTCTATTCTATTCTATTCTATTCTATTCTATTCTATTCTATTCTATTCTATTCTATTCTATTCTATTCTATTCTATTCTATTCTATTCTATTCTATTCTATTCTATTCTATTCTATTCTATTCTATTCTATTCTATTCTATTCTATTCTATTCTATTCTATTCTATTCTATTCTATTCTATTCTATTCTATTCTATTCTATTCTATTCTATTCTATTCTATTCTATTCTATTCTATTCTATTCTATTCTATTCTATTCTATTCTATTCTATTCTATTCTATTCTATTCTATTCTATTCTATTCTATTCTATTCTATTCTATTCTATTCTATTCTATTCTATTCTATTCTATTCTATTCTATTCTATTCTATTCTATTCTATTCTATTCTATTCTATTCTATTCTATTCTATTCTATTCTATTCTATTCTATTCTATTCTATTCTATTCTATTCTATTCTATTCTATTCTATTCTATTCTATTCTATTCTATTCTATTCTATTCTATTCTATTCTATTCTATTCTATTCTATTCTATTCTATTCTATTCTATTCTATTCTATTCTATTCTATTCTATTCTATTCTATTCTATTCTATTCTATTCTATTCTATTCTATTCTATTCTATTCTATTCTATTCTATTCTATTCTATTCTATTCTATTCTATTCTATTCTATTCTATTCTATTCTATTCTATTCTATTCTATTCTATTCTATTCTATTCTATTCTATTCTATTCTATTCTATTCTATTCTATTCTATTCTATTCTATTCTATTCTATTCTATTCTATTCTATTCTATTCTATTCTATTCTATTCTATTCTATTCTATTCTATTCTATTCTATTCTATTCTATTCTATTCTATTCTATTCTATTCTATTCTATTCTATTCTATTCTATTCTATTCTATTCTATTCTATTCTATTCTATTCTATTCTATTCTATTCTATTCTATTCTATTCTATTCTATTCTATTCTATTCTATTCTATTCTATTCTATTCTATTCTATTCTATTCTATTCTATTCTATTCTATTCTATTCTATTCTATTCTATTCTATTCTATTCTATTCTATTCTATTCTATTCTGTTCTATTCTATTTTCCTCCTCTAAAACACTGTTCCTGATATCCGAAAAACTGAAGAGATCATGATGACACATCTGTTATATGTATTTTCATTTGAATACTTAAATTATTTATACACTTAAACATACAATAAACATGCATTAAAAACAATATTTTGTTACATTATAATCTGGTTTAGGTACTCTAGTGTGTAACAGAATTTTCTATATGAAAATTATTTCTTATTTATTATTTTTTTTCTCTTACATATAATTTTCATCATCACCATATTTTTGCTAATTTACCAATTAGTTCAACTGTGAAATGGCGCCAAACAAATGTTCATTTAAAATGTAAAAACTCCCTCCACATACATATAAATACCTCCAGCTTACAGCATATGGTTTTATATGTAACTTTGAATATATTTTAAATGTGTTTTATTTTGTCAACCGGTAAAATGTATCTGCAACAACGAGTTGTTATTTTATTCAATTTCTCTTGACTTTTTTTTTTTTTTTAATTTTATCTTATTTTTTTACGCCACAGTGTAACAACATTTTCGTATCTATTTTATGATTTATACAAATTATGACATTTACATAATTTTTGTGTAATTTTGTCATTTATTTTTTTGGCTTGAATGTTATTGCTGCTGCTGCTGTTGATGTTGTTCATTATTCATGTTACATTAAACATTAGCAACTAACCGTGATTAATAAGGCACAAATATACAATAATTTTGTACATAATTTAACAAAAATATTGTAAAAAATTTTATTAAAAATACAGGATTTAATTTTCATTAGTAAATGAGCTTAAAATTATTTCCGTTTAAATATATTAAGAGTAGATATTTTAAAAATAAAATTTCGTGATTTAAAAAGGTAAATAAATGAGTAAAATTAAATATTGAGTTTTTAGTTTTTACAAAATTTTCTTTAAAATCTCTCTTGTTAAAGATAAGTTTTTCCTTTTCACCTTATTTTTTGTTGCCACAAAATTCCCTTGTACTTTAATTATTCTTACGCGTATAAATCTAAAAAGAATGTTTCTTTCTTTGGCCACATAAATAAATCTTCTTTTCGTTGAATCTCCAGCACTAATAAATCTTGCCTTTTAGCTAAAGTTCAAAAAATATCGTTTTGATTTCATTCAACCAAAAATATTTTCCCAAAATGTAATGCAAGATGAACTGCAAGTTGCAAAACAATTTGGTATATTCTGTTCCTGTTTTGTTTTATTCATCTATAAATGTTTAATGTACGATTTCTATTGCACTGGAACATTACACATTTTGCGGTGCATAAATTTGTTCCAAAAGATTTTTTGCTCGGGCAAATGCAAAAGAACCAAAAAAAAAAAAAAGGAAAAACAATGAAATATTGCAGCAGCAGTTTTTGGTTGAAATCCATACATCATTGTATATGGAATTTGGTGCTATGATTTTTTTTTTTTTCTTCTTTTGGATTTTATTAAAATATGCAGACTGACAAACTCAAGTGAATAATTGAAGATTTATGGCAGAGCAATGGCCAGGAAGGAAAAATAAATGTTGCAAAAATTTACCATAAAAATTGTATAAATAAAATATTTGTTAAACTCAAAGTTATTTTAACAAAAAAGTAAAAATTCGTATAAAAATTTTAAAATGAAATGAAAATCTATTTTAATTCTTGTTATCTACTAAACCAATTTTACTTTTTTATCCTTTTATAAGCATCATCTGTATATAAGTTATTTGATCCCAAAAAGTGCAAGTGTTTAACAGGAAATTATCTCATAAAATCAATTAGAATTTGATTAAGTTTATTTCCTTTTAATAATGTTCAACAACAAAAAAAACCTAAACTTTCTTTTTCTAACCCTTATGTAGCAAAAGTATACAAGTAATCGTTTTAAAAACAGCTTTATATCAATCTTATACCAGAAATATTCTATTATTTTTTATTATATTTGTATTTATCTGTCCTATATTTACAGGCTGTATTTTTTTACAGGTAATAAGAGCAGCAAGTACAGGAAATTAGATTGTAAATTTTGTAGCATAATGTTGATGATTTGATAAACATGTTGCCAATACTGATGATGATAAAGTGTTTAAATGCTACCAACAGGTATTAGAGAAAAAGGATAATAAACTTTAACAGGATTTCAAAATAAATAAGGAAAATAGGTTTTTATGATAGAATAGGTATTTGTTAAATGGAAATTTATAAAGAGTTGAAGAGGAAATAATTTAAGGAGTTGAAACGAAGATAGAAGAAATAAAGGAATGAAATTAATTAAAAATAGAAAAATATCAAGAAAGTGTTCTTCACTTTGTAAGCCTATACTTAGTACATTTACTTAAAGCACAGATATTGTATGAATTGTAAAATATAGTCTTGACTATTCCGTAGTGTATATTAGAGACTATACTATAGTTCGACAATAGTATAAGTAGACTATAACCTGGACCACTGTATAGACTAGAGTCTCGACAATAGTATAGACTTTAGCCTGGACCATAGGTAGAATATAGTCTCGACTATTGTACAGACTATAGTATAGACTAAAGTATCGACTATAGTATGAAAATATTCGAGACTGTAGTCAATACTATAGTCGAGACTATAGTATATACTATAGTAGAGACTATAGTCTATACTATAGTCGAGACTATAGTCTATACTATAGTCGAGATTATAGTCTATACTATAGTAGAGATTATAGTCTATACTATAGTCAAGATTATAGTCTATACTATAGTAGAGAATATAGTCTATATTGCAGTGGTGACTATAGTCTATACTACAGTCGAGACTATAGTCTATAACATAGTCGAGACTATAGTCTATAACATAGTCGAGACTATAGTCTATAACATAGTCGAGACTACAGTCTATACTATAGTCGAGACTATATTCGAGACTATATTCGAGACTATACTCGAGACTATAGTCTATACTATAGTAGAGATTATATTCTATACTATAGTCGAGACTATATGCGAGACTATAGTCGAGACTATAGTCTATACCATAGTCGAGACTATAGTGTATACTATAGTCGAGACTATATTCTATACTATAGTCGAGACTATATTCGAGACTATAGTCGAGATTATAGTCTATACTATAGTAGAGATTATAGTCTATACTATAGTCAAGATTATAGTCTATACTATAGTAGAGAATATAGTCTATATTGCAGTGGTGACTATAGTCTATACTACAGTCGAGACTAAAGTCTACACTATAGTCGAGACTATAGTCTATAACATAGTCGAGACTATAGTCTATAACATAGTCGAGACTACAGTCTATACTATAGTCGAGACTATATTCGAGACTATATTCGAGACTATACTCGAGACTATAGTCTATACTATAGTAGAGATTATATTCTATACTATAGTCGAGACTATATGCGAGACTATAGTCGAGACTATAGTCTATACCATAGTCGAGACTATAGTGTATACTATAGTCGAGACTATATTCTATACTATAGTCGAGACTATATTCGAGACTATAGTCGAGATTATAGTCTATACTAGACTATAGAAATAGACTATAGCCTCAACTATAGTATTGACTATAGTATACACTACAGTCTCGACTATGGTATAGACATAGTCTCGACTATAGTATCGAACATAAGCTCGACTATAGTATAGAATATTGTCTCGACTATACTATAGCCTATAGTTTTGGCTATAGTATAGACTATAATCTCGACTATAGTATAGACTATAGTCTCGACTATAGTATAGACTATAGTCTCGACTATAGTATATACTGTAATCTCGACTATGGTATAGACTATAGTCTCGACTATAGTATAGACTATAATCCCGACTATAGTATAGACTATAGTATAGAATATGATCTCGACTATAGCTTAGATTATAGTCTCGACTACAATATACTTGACTATAGTATAGACTATTGTTTCGAATATAGTCTCGAATATATTCTCGACAGTAGTATATACTATAGTCACAACTACAATATAGAATATATTGTCGACTATAGTATAGACTATAGTCTCGAATATAGTCACGAATATATTCTCGACAGCAGTATATACTATAGTCTCGACTACAATATAGACTATATTCTTGACTATAGTATAGACTATAGTCTCGAATATATTCTCGACAGTAGTATATACTATAGTCACGACTACGGTATATACTATATTCTAGACTATAGTATAGGCCTTAGTCTCGACTATATTATACACTATAGTGTAGACTATAGTATACATAACAGTATAGACTATACTATACGCTATTTTATAGACTATAGTCTCGAACATAGTATAGACTATAGTATACACTATAGTCTCGATTGTAGCTATAGTTTCCACTATTGTCGTGACTATAATGTAGACTATTGTCTGCTATAGTATAGTATATAATATCCTATACTATTGTATAGTCTATATTCGAGACTATATTCTATATTTTATTCGACAAAATTTATTTTATTTTTTAATTCAAACCACTACATATCGAAATTTTTTTGCAATTATGCATTTTATAACCCTCAAATTTGCATTTCGCCATTTTTTTTTCGTACAGTTTTTTGCCTATTTATCTTTAAAAATATATATCAGCAATTTCTTGCATTCATGTTCTCGTTTGTCTTTTAAATTACCCACAAATTTAAATTAGATTTTTTTTCTTTAGCAAAACATTTGCTTTCTAGCTTTATTTCTCTAACAACTTACATGCCCTCCAACTAAACGCGTAAATGTCGAAAATAATAAAAATCTTCATGCAACATCATGAATTGAGGCAAGCAGGTGTCATGTTCTTCTTAAGGAAGACCGTATAAGAAACGCAGTTAAATTTTAAAGAATAAAAGAAAAAACTAAACGCCAAAGACTATGAGTTAAAAATTGAATGTAGAAAAAGTGAGTTGACTTTTTGACGTTTAACTGCTTAAAGGTTAGAAACTACTTTGCATATAAACGAGTCAGTAAAATGGGTAAGTAACTAGCATGTGTGTATACTTTACAGTACAACAGTGCAAAATAAGATGAAATTTAGAAACTGATAAAGTTAAAGTTGTATGAGAAGAAAAATAAAGTTTAAGCTTTTTTTCTAAAAAAAATAACACTTCTAAATGGTGTTATTTTTAAAGTTGTATGAGAAGAAAAATAAAGTTTAAGTTTTTTTTCTAAAAAAATAACACTTTTAAATGGTAGAAAAAAGTGAAATATGCTTGAGTTTCTAAATGATCTATACATTTCTTCTAGCCCTAAATGACATTCTTCCTTACAAATTCTCTACAAATTATTTGTACTCTCCTTTGTAGGGTAACCAAATATTGCAATAAAAAATGTCTGCTATAAAAGCAAACTTTTTTACTGCTTAAATTGACAGTTTTTTTTTTTTTTTTTTTTTTTTTTGCACTGAAATCAACTTTGTTGTTCTTGAAGAGCGAAAACGTTTTAACAGGTATTTTCTTTTTTTATCATCCAATTTATTTCGTATGTTGTTTTCTTCTTCTTTTATATTTTTTTTTTTAGCAAACAAGTGTCAATATCATTTTTAAATGGCAATAAACTTAAGTGTTTTATTTTTCCAACAAAACAAGCACAATTCAACAATTTTCTTTTTTACACTTTTCGCTATTTTAATAGCCAACAACAAAAAAGATAACAAATATATTTAAATGGATTTAACCTTGATGGTTTAAAATGAACTTCGACTATATTACATTTTAATAATATTAAATTTTATTGACTTTTCAGAGTAAGTGAAAGTGAAATAAATTATTTAATAATGGCATAATCATATTTTGGATATTTAAAAAAAAAACTAGATATGAGAAACATTGAATATATATATTTTGGATTCATCAATTTTGTTTAAACAAAAAAATTGTTATGTATTCCTTATAAGATAACAAACCTACGAAGATACATATGTTAAGAGGAGAAGAAATTGCAGATCAATTCTTTAAAGTAACAAGTTTATATTTTTATCATATAAAATTATAACACCTTTCTCACAAAAAAAAAAAAAAAAACTAGAGACCGCATACTCTGTCCTTCTACATCACCTCAAATTTCCAATCAAATTGACTTCAAATTTTCGAAAGAATTGAAATATTTTCGAGATTTGTATGATCACAATATGAGTATCAAATGAAAGCTAAGAATTCCTATAATATAACAATATGTTTTATTTAATGTGTAACGTGGAAATCGTTCACTCAACATTAATATTTTCACGTACATATTTTTTCCGATTTATTTAACGAATGATTTTATTTTCCATTGTTTTTATTAATATTAATACTAAAATATTGAATTGTATATTAGTAAAACGTAATTGCATCGAATGCCCCTATTGTAAATATCATATATACTCACACACTTGTAATAACTGGTTTAGTTGTTCAGTTGATATAATTCTCATTCAGTTTATACATGAATAAGTATAAGTAAACAAGGTTTTTTTTACAGTAGGGGTGGTTCAAACAAGACAAAAACACGTCATATAAGTTTCGGTAATTATTATACATAATTGAAGTGCCGACTATATTTTGCGAAAATAAAATTAAGTCGTATTCAGGACACTTGACCTCGGTTAGGTGTCAAATAAATTTCACAGTAAATTTCTTTTGGCTGTTCCCACGAGTGACTTCGGTTGCTCGTTCTCACAGTAAACTTCGGTTGGCTGTTCTCACGAGTGACTTCGGTTGCTTGTTCTCACAAGTGGCCTCGTGCTGCCCGTTCTCATTGTTGACTTCGTTTAGCTGTTCTCACGAGTGATTTTGGTCGCTCGTTCTCGAGAGTGGCCTCGTGCTGCTCGTTCTCACAGTTAATTTCGGTTAGCTGCAGCGTTGTCAACTCTCAATTTTAAAAAAGCACTGATACTACGTAAAAAACGCGAAATTTTCGCAAAATAGCACTGAAATATTTTCTTTATCATATTTTTCAACATCGAATTACTTTAATCCTATAAATTTAATTTTGTCACCTGTTCTAGTGGAATATTAACCCGTAGGAGTGCATGGTAACATTAATTTGAGAAGTAGCTACACATTAGTTTTAAGAAACCATTGTACGTATTGTAGAAAAATATACACGATCTTCGATCTCCGAAGCTGCCACCTAATCCAGTAACCGATTCCGCCGTAAACCCGAACCAGTTTGACAGCCGAGTGTGTATCGAAGACGAACGTACAACGTTGATTCTAGTTCATCTACTGTCCCGAGCTTGTTATAAGCCGAATGACCGAACCGATCATGTTATAAACCGAATCAACGAACCGAACGTGTTACAAGTCTAATAACCGAACCGATTATGTTATGTATGCTACAAGCCAAATAACCTAATCGATCCTATTATAAGTCGAATACCTGAACCAATCTTACTATAAGCTGAATAACCTACTTGTTATTAGCCGAAGAACCGTAATAAGCCTAGTTGATGAAGAAGTAAGAACCGTAATAAGCCTAGTTGAAGAAGAAGTGATTGAAGCCGATAGTATCCGATTCATCATTATCGTAGTTATTCTCTCGTACTTAATGTATTGTATTTGAAATAAATATTCAGTAAAGATAATAATTATTTTAACCCTCAGAAAGGGTAAATAAAACGTCTTATTACTTATGGTTTGTGGATCGGCAAGTAGACCTTGAAGGCGACTAAGTTACCTCAGCCGACTATAAAACCACGTTATAAACGGTGCCAGTCGGAAACCTATTTATATTTCCACAATTTTAGCTTGTTATGAACAAAGTATTTTCAATTTTACCCCGTAGGATTTTGGTCTTCCAAAAGTCTGTTTAGTGTATTTTTGTGACCATATTTTTTTTTGTTACAAGTATCAGACCTCTTTGAGATTTTATGCTTATATAGGTAGGTATATTTTTTATATCCTTCACCTCTATACAAACAAATAATAAAACGTATGCCTTGAAGTATGCATTATTACTTTCCCACTTATACTTTATATAATACTAACTTAACCCGATGAGCTTCACTATTTCTTTAATGCCATATCTTATTATTTATTTTACATGGTGGCTTCTACTCCCCCTAGACCTCTCCAGTCTATTCAATATTCAATGAAATTTTTTGTAGAACTTTTTAAGACTCAATAAATTTGTTTCCCCTAGGCCTATCCTTTCTAATTTTATTTTATTAATGCAACATTGATTTTCACAAAATTTAAGGGCTCTCACCGTTATAGTTCTTTAGATATGCTTTGTATGAAGGGTACCATTCCCCCTGGTCCTATCTGCTCCATTTTAATTTTAAATGTAAAGGTTGATGAGGAAGTTACTCCTACAAAATATTTAGATTTTTGCTGTAATAGTTCTTTAGATACACGATATTTAATACTTTCGTTGTATGGGGTCACCATTTCCCCTGATCCTATCCGTTCCATTTTAATTTTTAGTTTGGAGATTGATGCGAAAGGTATTTCTGCAAAATTTTAAAACTTTTGCTGTAACAATATTTAACTTATGCGTTAATTAATTTTTTCTTTATATGGAGGCTACCATTCCCCCTGCTCCTATCGAAAAATAAAGTAGCCTATTTTACTTTCGGGGCCTTCAGGATGTTGCTAGATAGTTAGATATGTAGATACATAGATATATCTTTGTATTAATGCATATATCAACAAAGAATTCACTGCTTGCGTACAGTGTTGCCAGGAGTTGAGAAAAAAAGAGGCTAAACTGGACTTTAAAATAGGTCAGAAAAGGCTAAATGCCCCAGTGAAAGCAAATAATAAATTATTTTAATCTAAAATTTTAGCCTTTCTAAAGATTTTAATAATCAAAAAATACTAAAAAACGCTAGATTTGGCCTTAAAAAGGCTAAACTGGCAACACTGTCTGTTTAAAAAAAACACTGATAATTCTTCAGTTCATTAAAATGTTTTTGTGTGTTTATTTTTAATAGATTTTTTACCTATAACTTGGTTGTTTTTAACCAAATCTGTGGTTGATTAAAAAATTTAAATTTTTGACTGATCTATATAAGTCCCTGCCTTATATGAAGGCCGATATCTCGATTATTTATGGGCTGATATGATTCACTTCTGTGGCATAAATATTCGGAAAAATGTTTACAAATTTTCTGTAAAAGAAAAAAGGCCTCAAAAATTAAAAAAAAAAAAAAAAAAACTGCTAAAAAATATAAATATCTCCAAAATATTTGAACTGATTTTGCTGAATTTTAATAAAAAAATTTTCGAAAGGATTATCAATCTTTTGATATATAAATAATATATCTATGATATTTAGTGTCTTCATAAACGCCATTTCAACAGACATAATTATTTCAACTTGTATGTAAAAAATAGAAAATGATGCTCCTTAGTGTGAAATATACCATCTAAGTAAATAAAATATATTTTTCAAATAAGGAATTTTAAAGAAAATAATACAAAACAGAAAAAAATATGTTATAAAGTCCATACTATGCAAAAAATAAGTTTTTATGACAATAATATGCAAAATATGCTGCGACAATTGTTTGTTAAAATTCTTGAAATTGTGTGCAATAAAGAAACAACTAATAATTTGGTTCCTTAGAAGCACAGGAAAAAATATGATAAAGCATTTTTCTTGATGGCCTAATAATAACCAATATCTCGATAAATATTGGATCGATATATTATATATAAGGTCTCGATAAGCCGCAGGAAAATATGAGAATCTTTTCACGCTTCAGTTTGGATGTCGAATTGATATAAAATATTTAAAATAACCTATAATACATGAGCCAAAATTATTCTATTTTAATGTTCATTATTTCTTACAACAGTCACATATCCTTAACAGAGATTATAACGTTTGATTTGGTAAATAGTAAAAATAAAAAAGAATCATAACTAAATAACAAAAAACCCACTTTCCAATGTATCCCTACAAAGTCTCTAATTACACATTTCTATAGCTAAGACTTAATACAAATTATTGGTCCTCATTAGCATACATAAGAGTTAAATTTAGTTACAGTTTAAAGCTACTTCTATTTAAGTATTAAACACCTACTTTTCTTTTGCCATACGGCCTGAATACACAAATAAAAAATTCATATATAGAAATGTTATACTGAAATAAATACCTTTTATTTCACAATATTTTAAGATTTATAATAAAATACTTATAAGGCAGGAGCAAAAAGGAAAAGAAAAGAGAAATATATGTATAAAACATAAATAAGATTTATATTTTGAAATGTTTGAAAATGTATATTTGAGGCATTTATCTTAATAAAATGTTTGTTAATAGTTACACAACCTAGAGACGGGGCATATATCAACGCCTTTTGTATCTACTTGTAAGTGAAGAAAATAAAAATAAAAAAAATATATACAACAGTCAAGTATTTTACTTTTTTTTTTTTTTTAATTTTTAACAACAATACTGTTCCATATAGATCTTACTGGTATAACGTTTGAAGAAAAAGAATTATGTTTTATATACAACAATTCAACAAAATGCTGCAAGTATCTATTTGTTGTCTACATAAAGAAGCATATTTACGACAACAACAACAACGACGAGATGTTAAAATGAGCAACTAATAAATTTGCTTAAATATATTTATAACAACATAAGACATTAATTTTTTACGCCAACAATAAAGCGATTTTTTTTTCTTCCCTACTCTATTCCTTCTTATATTTCCATATTAACTTTTTCTTTAAGAGTAGCTAGAAAAGATACTGCGATACTTGTTAATAAAATATAAAATCTCCTTGTAGTCATAAACTAAAAAAGGGAGACCAGAATGTAAAGAGAAAAATGTTGCTTGTATTTGTAAGAAAAGCCAACCTTCAAACAGTTGTTGTGTTGTTTTGAATGAAGTGCGTAAACAATTTCTTATATAAAATTTGTATTGATGTGGCTGCATCTGTCAGCCTAACTGGCTGAGTAGTAAGTTGTTTTAATAAATTTCCTTAGCAATAGTTGCAGAGAATTTATGCTTCCTTAAGGCTTTCATTAAGAAACATAAAATGTAATATTATATGGAGTTACGATTTGTACCAAAGTGAAGTGCCCTAAATAGGCAATATCAACAACTTAAGAAATGTACGGAGAAAAATAGTGGTAGGTTGAATATTTAATAATGTTTTAGAAAATTTATAGAAAACAATTTCTACTGTTTTTATTGTAAATGAATTTTCTAAAGAGAGGAAATCAAGAAACTAAAGAAAAAATAAAAAAAACAAAATTGACAAAAATTGTATGTAGAAAAAATTTTATAGCACCAGATTTTATATACGTAAGTTTTTAAAGCAGTAAATTTTCCATAGAAAAATTTTTACAGCACGAAATTTACTAAAGAAAAATTTTATATCAAAAAAATTGTTTATAGACAAATTTTTATAGTACACAATTTTTTTATAAAAAAAAAAAATTTATGCAAACAATTTTCTATAGAAAAATGTTTATAGCAAAAAAAATTTTATAAAAAAAAATTCTAAAGAAAATTTTCTATGGAAAATTTTTAGCAACAACTCCATAGAAACATTTTATAGTAAAATTTATAGTAAAAATTCTTTTAAAGAAAACTTTTATAGCAAAAATCCTTTAGAGAAACTTTTAACAGCAAAAAAAAAAATTTGTATAAATATTTTATAGCAACAAATTTTTTATTAATAAATTATAGCAACAAATTTTAATAGAAAGCAATTTTTTATAGAAATATTTTTGATAGAAAAATTTTGAGTGATAGCAAAAACTTCATGCCTATATTGGAAAGTAAATAGCTATCAGGATTATGCTGTAAAAATTTCAAGAAAATCGGTCTAGTGGTTAAGCTGCCTATAAAGCCCAAACAAACAAATAAACAAACACAGTTTCATTTTTATATATGTATATAGATATATAGACAAATTATAATAGCAAAATTTTTTCATACAAAAATTACATATTTGCTATAAAAATTAAAAAAAAAAAAAAAATTATGACATTTTATTGAGGAAAAATTTGTTTATAAAAGTTATAGCCAAAATTTTGATGGAAAAAATTAAAAGACGAATTTTATAGTAGCACATTTCTTTAAAAAAAAATTAACTTACTATAAAAAATGGAAAAAATTGTGAAATTTTCTTTCCAAAAATATTTTAGCAAAAATTATAAAATTTTCTCTTAAAAAATTTCTATAGAAATATTTTATAGCAAATAAAAATATTTTATAGCTAAAATTTTCTATAAAAAATTTCCATAAAGAATTTTAATAGCAATAACAATAAAATAATTTATGTCAAAAACTTTCTATAGACAAATTTTAATAGCAAAAACTTATAAGAGAAATTTTATATCAAAAATTGTCTGCAGAAATGTTTTATTGCTAATTATTTCAAAAAACTTTATAGCAAACAATTTTTCATATAAAATTTTAAAGGAAAACTCTTTTACAGAAAAAATTTAAGGCAAAACTTTTTCAGAGACAATTTTTTTATAAAAAATTTAGCCTGAAAATTTCCTCAGAAAAAGCTTTTTGGCCATAAATTTTCTGTCAATAATTTAAAAAAAATTTGTCTACATAAAATTTTATTGAACATTTTTGCATTAAATAATGTTATAGCAAGTAAATTTGAATACGTTTCTTTTTTGCTATAGAAAAAAAATATAGGAAAAAATCTACAAAAGATTTTTTTTTTTTTTTTAAATTTTAATAGCGAAAAATGTTCTATAAAATAATTTAAATTTTCTTTAAAAAAATTTATAGGAAAAATTGTAAATCAAAATTGTCTATCGGTAACCAAGGGTTAACATTTTTAAAATTTAAAATGGAGTTACTCTTTAGATACTTTTCTCATAGAAAACAACTAGAAGCCCAACTCTTTTCATTCGCTCAGAAACAAAGAATTACTCTCTTCAAACGTATAAATTTGTTCTGTAGAAAATTTTACTACCACATACAAAGAGTTAGGTTTTTTGATAATTGAGTTTGAGGTTTTTTGTGAGCAAGTTGGAGTTCTAGTTGTTTTCTATGACTTTTCTTTAAAAAAATATATTTATATAAAAGTATTGAGAGCAGATATTTCCTGTAGGAAAAATTGAGAGCAAAAAAATTTCTGAAAAGGAAATTTTGAGAGGAGTTAATTTTTTATAGAATGAAATTTTGAAAGCCTATAATTTTCTATAGAAGTTTATTTTGAGAACAAATAATTTTCTATAGAAGATTATTTTGAGAGCAAACATTTTTCTACAGAAAAAAATTTTAGGACAAATATTTTTATATAGAACAAATTTTAAGGGCAAATAGTTTTCTATAGAAGAATATTTTGAGAGCAAAAATTTTTCTGCAGAAAAAAATTTTAGGGCAAATATTTTTATATAGAACAAATTTTAAGGGCAAATAGTTTTCTATACAAACAATTTTTTATGGAAAAAATTTTGAGAGCAAAATAATTTTCTGTAGAAAAATGTATATGTGTAAAAATTTCTTAGCAAATTTATCAGATTTTTTTTTTTTTTATATTTATGTCAACAATTTTTTATTAGAGAAATATTTTTAACAAAATTTTTTCTATAAAAACTTTTATAGCAAAAATTTTTTATTAAAAATATAAATAAAAGATTTTCTACAAAAGAATTAAAAAAAAATATTTCCTTAGAAAAAATTTGGAACAAAGAATTTTACTAAATCAAAATTTTAGAGCAAAATATTCTTTTACAAAATGTATAGTAACATTTTGTTTAGAAAATATATAGCAAACTTCTCTATAACAAATTATTACTAATGAGTGATATAAAAATAGCAACAAACTATGTTGCTAAAAAAACAAGTATCCTGTCATTACTAAAAGCGCTAGAAACTTTTTGTCACAAATTAAGCGAATTTCCATTTAAACTAAAATATTCTTTTGAAAATTTATTGCCATAAATTTTGCCAATAACAATTAAATTCTCTTCTTTTTTTCAAACGAAAAACTAATAATAATTCATGTGTTAATAATGTGTTACAAGTCATCACATGAAAAACATGACAACTTACAGCCAAAGAGACACATATGCAACAAAAACTAAAAAAGAGAAAAAAGATTAATAAAAGAAAATTCTCATAATTTCACACCTCAAGAAAATATGAATATTTATGCCCATTTTTGTCACAGTAAAAAAACTTTACACTGCAAAAAGGAAGTGCAATTTTATGCAAAAACTTTTTATGAGAACAAGAAGAACTTAATGGCTGAAGCAGCAGTAAGACAGAAAGGCAGACAGACAGACAGATACATATATGGGTAAAGACTTAAATTCAGCCAAATGAAAAGAGGAAGATTTAAAATATTTAAAGATGAATGTTTAACGATCATGACTTGGCAATGATGGTGATGATGATGATGGAAGAGATGATGAAGCTGAAAGTAAGGTAATGTTACAAACAGGATGAATCTTGTTACAACACTTTGTTAAATGGAAGACGGAGGCTTTAATAAAAGTTATAAGAAGGAAAGAGAAGCAAAATATTTTTGCATCACAATGTCACTGCAAGACATCATAAAGTGTCTAGTGTTGATGATGACAACAACGATGATATAATCTGTATTCAAAAGTTTTTTTCTTTTAATTTTCTTAAGCATTTTGTTATAAATAAAGCTACTTTTTTCCATATGAATTTATAAGTATTTAAAAGGGAAATAAATAAAAAAGAGAGCAAATCAGAGCACAATGGGACCAACTTTGAAATGGCAATAAAAGTGTATTGTGGCAAAATTTGTTTACTGAGGAAATCTCTTGCAAATTTTCAACTGGTCATATTATGCTCTTCAATCGTAGCGTAACTAATATATTCATCTCTATAAAAAATAAACTGAATAGTGTTTGACTGCTGGAGTAAATACATACAAATACATATGTACTCATATGAGTGTTTACTTGTAACTAGACTAAAGTGACACTGACATAATATAAAGTGGTGTGTTTAGTATACAATATAAACACTGTTTAACACATGTACACATGTCTATATGAATTACAAGTCTGCCTTATTCTATCTTCTACATCTCTCTTTCTTTTAACTCATAGCTCTATATACGTTTTAAATAAAATGTGGCGCTATATGTTTATTTTTTCATTTTTTGACAGATTGTGGTTTATTAAACAAAATGTTTTAATTTTTTTTTACGAATTCTAGGAAAAAAAGTAAAACACAATAATTCTTGAAAACTCTTAACCAAAGAGCTGCTAAAATTTATGTTGTCTTAAAATAAAATGAACTCATACATTAAATAATAAGTTCCCCTTTTTAATTTCGCTTCATCGTGATATCATTATATTAATAAAATACAAATTTTTATTATGTTTATAAAATTATCTGTATCATATATTATGACCATTGTCATCGTCACCGTCATCTTTACCATAAGCGGCACAACCATCTCTAGGCATCTCTATGTATACTTAAGAGGATGATGATGTTGTTGCGTATGTACGTGTGTAAAGTTTATCTAGAGTAAAAATCAAATAATATATGAAGTGCAAACTAAATGGCCTAAAGTGTCGCAACAATCTTCATGTTACTTGTTCTTTAAAATATGGCTCATCAATAATTGTAATTGTTACAGCAACAACAACTTTAATAAAAAATATTAAAACACTTTATTCTGACAAATAGAAAAATATCTTGGGGTTGCAGGTATTTTTTTAAAAGAAGCGAATAAACAATGACAGAGTAAGGGCAGTACTGCACTAAAATATATAGAACATTTGTCAAAAAAACTTTTTCTATAGAAAATTTATCACAAAATTTTTTTTCTAAAGAAAATTTGTCGCAAAAAAATTTTTTAGAAGGAAAATTTTTCACAAACAAATTTTTTTCATAGAAAATTTGTTACAAACTAATTTTTTCTATAGAAAATTAATCACAAAAATTTTTTTTTTTATAAAAAATTTGTCACAAATTTTTTCTATAGAAAATTGTCACAAACAACTTTTCTTATAGAAAATTTTTCACAAAGAAATTTTTTTTATAGAAAATTAATCACAAACAAATTCTTTTCATAGAAAATTTATCAACAATTTTTTTTCTATAAATAATTTGTTACAAACAAACTTTTTCTATAGAAAATTTGTCACAAGTAATTTTTTTCTATAAAAAATTTTTCTATAGAAACAAGCAAATTTCTTCTATAGAACATTTGTCACAAACAAATTTTTTCAATAGAACATTTGTCATAAACAAATTTTTTCCATAGAATATTTGTCACAAACAAATTTTTTCTACAGAAAATTTGTCAAAAGCAAATTTTCCTGTCGCAAACCCATTTTTTCTATAGACAAATTTTTTCTATAGAAAATTGTCACAAACAAATATTTTCTATAGAAAATTTGTAACAAACTAATTTTTTCTAAAGAAAATTTGTCTAAAACAAGGTTTTTCTATAGAAAATTTGTCACACAAAATTTTTTCTAAAGAAAATTTGTCACAAAAAATTTTTTTTCTTAAAAAAATTTGCCACAAACCTATTTTTTCTATAGAAAATTTGTCACAAACAAATTTTTTCTATAGAAAATTAGTCACAAACAAAATTTTTTCATAGAAAATTTGTCACAAACAAATTTTTTCAATAGAACATTTGTCACAAACAAATTTTTTCTGTAGAAAAATTGTCATATGCAAATTTTTCTATAGAAAATTTGTCACAAACAAATTTTTTCTATAGAAAATTTATCACAAACTAATTTTTTTCATAGAAAATTTGTCACAAGTAATTTTTTCTATAGAAAATTTGTCACACACAAATTGTTTCTGTATAAATTTTGTCACAAACAAATCTTTTCTGTAGAAAATATGTTATAAACAAATTTTTTCCACATAAAATTTCTCATAAACAAATTTTTTCTATAGAAAATTTATCACATTTATTATTTGTCACAAACTAATTTTTTCTGTAGAAAATTAGTCAAAAATAATTTTTTTTTTATAGAAAACTAGTCACAAACAAATCATTTCTATAGAAAATTTGTCTTAAACAAATGTTTTCTGTAGAAAATTTTGTAATTTTTTTTTTATAAAAATTAAAAAAAAAAAAAAAAAAATTGTTTCTATACAAAATTTGTCATAAACGAATATTTTGTATAGAAAATTTGTGTTTAACTATTTTTCTATAGAAAATTTGTCACAAACAAATTGTTTCTGTATAAATTTTGTCACAAACAAATCTTTTCTGTAGAAAATATGTTATAAACAAATTTTTTCCACATAAAATTTCTCATAAACAAATTTTTTCTATAGAAAATTTGTTACAAACAAATGTTTTCTATAGAAAATTTATCACATTTATTATTTGTCACAAACTAATTTTTTCTGTAGAAAATTAGTCAAAAATAATTTTTTTTTTATAGAAAACTAGTCACAAACAAATCATTTTTATAGAAAATATGTCTTAAACAAATGTTTTCTGTAGAAAATTTTGTAATTTTTTTTTTTATAAAAATTAAAAAAAAAAAAATTGTTTCTATAGAAAATTTGTTTTAAATAAAATTTTTCTATAGAAAACTTCCTATAAACTATTTTTTTTCTGTAAAAATTTGTCTTTTATTTAATTTTTTTTTTTTTTTTTTTTTTTTTTTTTTTTTTGAAAATTTCTCTTTAAATAACTTTTTCTATAAAGAATTTGTCTTTAACTAATTTCTTCTATAACGAATTTTTCTATAGAGAGTTTGTCCCAAACTGATATTTTTAAACAAATAGAACATTTTTGTTAAAAAATATATAAAAAATTTGTCCCAAACTAATTTCCTCTTATAAAAATTTTGTCTCAAGTCTATTTCTTTTAAAAATAATTTGTCTAGAATTGAATTTTGTTTACGAAAAATTGTCCTAAAGGACCGATTGCTTTAGAAATTAATCCTAATCAATTTTTTTTTTAAATCAATTTGTCCCAAACAAATTTCTTAAAAGGAAAATGTGTCCCTAACAAATTTCTTTTATAAAAAATTTGTCCGAAACCAATTTATTTTATAAACAATTTCACCCAAACTAATTTTTTCACTAGAAAATTTGTTTTAAATTGAATTTGTCTCCAAAAAAAATTTGTCTTAATGACTTTTTCTTTAGAAATTAGTCCTAATGATTTGTTTTATTAACAATTTTTCTTGTTTTATAAAATTGCATCTAGAATTGCTCTTATTTTTAGCCGTTTACTATACCTGCTGTAGGGCACTATTATATTATTATGATTATTATTAAAAATGAAATGGATAAGAGGAGGGAGGCAGAAGAAAAATCTTTACGTCTAGCAATTTGATAGTGTAGGATTAAGTTATATTTACTGACATGTTTATACATGATCATTTATTACATCTCTTTATATCACACTCAATTTGTACGTTTAACATTTTGTTCACGTTAATGTGGCTGGTCGCTATGTTGCTGCCGTCTAAATTCTGTTGGCGTTAGTTATATCTGCCATACGAGGTGTGACATAAACATCACACTTTACGGGAAATTCATACATTAATTTTAAGCCTAGAGGGTTTAAGATTTAATTTTTTGTTGCTCTTTTCTCGCTCTCTTTCTCTCATCCTCTTATTTTTCTTAAAACTCACTTTCGTATTGGTAAAAAGTCATTTGTATGAAATTTATTTTGTATGACTTTATTAAGCCTTTCGGCTGGAAATTTGAAAATTGAACTAAGTCATAAAAATGGTTTGATGGTGATTAGATAAATATTTATGTTTGGAAATAAAGTAATGGAAAATGGTTTTATTTCACTCTATTTATTGATGGCAAATTTTTGCAATCACAAATAATGGTTAAATATTTATGACTAAAAAAAGAAAGAAAAAACAAAAAGAAGATACTGAAATAAAATATATATAATATCATAAACATAATTTTGCGGAAATAGAAAATTATAAGGATGAAAAAAATAAATAAAGAAGAAATAAAAGTGTTATTTTACAAGGCAAATAAACTGTTTGCCAAAAATTCCATTAGTTGTTCGAAGAAATCAAAAGGAATTGAGTGATTTGTTAAACATTTTGGGAAATTTGAAATTTGTATAGTAAATTTTTTTTTTTAAATCAATAACATCTTTTATATTTCTTTTAAGTTTAACCTCATTTAATAAAATATTATTCACCCCTTTTTCTTTCTGGAATAAAAACTTTTATACTTCCGTTTTTCTTGCTTAAACTCCCCAGCTGTTTAAACCAAAAACAAGAAAAACTTTTCAAAAACATTTTCATGTTTCTTAAAATCTGTATAAGATGGAGGAAATTTTGATTTAACATTAAGTTGTATTTTATGTTCATGTTTATTCCCTTCATCATTTCTTATCCTTTTTATATTTCATACCTTTTCCAAAATATTTGAACTTTTTTTACTCTGGGGAATCCTTACTCATCAGTTTTTTAACATTCACTACACTCATGTTAAATGTTTGTTTTTTATGTTCTACATCTATGTGGTATGCGAAAATTGTATTAAATTTAAATTTTGTGAATTTATAACGAACAAATTCATACCTTTTTATGCCATTATCAATCATTTATTTTATTACAGGTATTCATTCGTTTTTTAGTTTTGCTAACGAAAAAAAACCTTTTAAACTTAAGGGTAAGAAGTTGTTTTTTTTTAACAAGAAGTTATAAAATTTTATGTAAGTTGCAGGAAGTAATTGGAATTCAATTTGTTTACTTCGTGAAATCAAAGAAATTTTTGATTTTTATTTGAAAAATATGCAAATGGAATTTAATGAACTTCAAAGGCAAAAGGTTTTTATACAGAATCTTTATGTTAACGAAATTTTTGAAAAAATGCACCAATTTAATATGTTAACGATCCAGACCCCTTTGGAGGTGATTAATTCAATTGAAGATTTTTTTGGGTGTAGGTTGCAATCACACCTTTATTGTTTGTTATTGGCAGTGTTGCCAAGAGGTGAAAAAAAGAGGCTAAATTGGACTTTAAAAATGCAGCAAAAAATAAAGGTAGAAAAAAGCTAATATTATTTATTCCAAAACTTATTATTATTTATTTATTATTAGTGAAAAATTTGGGTTATATTTTATATAAAAAAAAAATAATCTAATGCTTTGAAGAGATTGTTCGTCATTATACCCTTCACCACAGGTGTAAAGGGTATATATAAGTTTGTCATTCCGTTTGTAATTCCCACAATTTTCGTCGGAGAGCAAAAAAGTTTACATTTTCGGGATCCTTGTAAGAAAGGATGACGATAGGACCATGTCCGTGTGTCGGTTGAAATGGCGTTTATGAAGCCCACCGATAACTGACATATATAATATATATATCAAACGATCGGAAATGCTTTCGAGAATTTTGCTATTGGAATTAAGCAAGATCGGTTCATACAATGCGGAGATATGTTAAAAAAACCGGTTTTTAGAACCGGTTTTCCAGTTTCTGAAGCCTCTGTATATACTAGAGACTTCGTTTTTACAAAGAAGTTTCGGACATTTTTTTCTGAATTTTTGTTCTGAAAAAATGAAATAAATAGGTTCAGTAATAACTGAGATATCGGGGAAAATGAATTTTTTATTTTTGAAGCCCTTGTTCAAGCTACAGATTTTTATTTCTATATAGATCAGTCATAAATATTTTTATAAAATTTCGTTTTTTTTTAATAAACCAAATTCGTTCATAATCAACAGAGTTATGGCCCAAAAACTAATCTGTTAAGAATATAAATACACCAACAAACATGTATATTAAGCATTGTAATGACTATTAGTGACGTTTTTTTTTTTTTGTTTTTTGTATAGACAAGTAGTTTAGTTAGAAACAGCAGTAATATAATGAATAACAGTGTTGTTGTTGTTCTTTGTATATGCAGTCTGTACAAAAATAAATAGATATGGAATTGTTGTTGTTTATTTTTAAAAACTAAAACATATCTGTTTAGAATATACATAAATACATATACAAACATATATATTAAGCATTGTAATGACTATTAGTGACGTTTTTTCCTATAAGACAAGTAGTTTAGTTAGCAACAGAAATAATATAATAAATAACAGTGTTGTTGTTGTTCTTTGTATATGCAGCCAGTTTGTATATACACATAAAAAAAAAATAAATAAATATGGAATTGTTGTTGTTGTTTATTTTTTAAAAGCAAAGCCTGCTATGATTGTTTTTTTTTAATATATTCAAATTTTCGTAGTTTGAAAAAAATTTAGATTTATATATGTGAAAATATGAAAGCATACGTTAAGGCGAAAATTTTATTATTTGTCGGTAATATGGTAATATGATGTCGATAAGATAGTAAGATGGTAATATGGTGAAGGGTATCAAAGATTCGGCACAGCCGAATCTTTTTTCAATTTAATTTTTTTCTTTGTTTGTTATAATTTTAAAATTTTTAGTGATTTATTAAAAAGCACAGCAAATTGGATCAGATAAGGAGTGAGATAGAAGAAATCTTAACATATATAAAATTCAATAATTTTGAAACACTTTAACTTTAAATGATTTTTTTAATTGATATTATACACATCACAGAAAAATATTACTTTCATAGTTTTAACCACTACTTATGAACTCGTGGAACTTTTTCGGTAAACATTCCATTCGAGATTTGATAGTTGTTTGAGTCATTTTTGGACACCCTGTGTTTATACACCTGGACACCCTGTGTTTATAGTATTTCGCCCATAACAATCCTTATATAAGATAAATATTTGAGCCAAATTTCATTTCCGTAGGTGGTCCCGTTAGAGCCCTATCCTGCTTTCAACAGACAGACAGACGGACGGACATAGCTAGATCGGCTCAGAATCTAACCAGGACCCAGAAAATATATACTTTATGGGGTCTTAAATGATTTTTCGACATGTTACACACGGAATGACAAAATCAATATACCCCCCATCTTTTTGATGGTGGGTAAAATAAAAATACAATTCTAATTAACATTTAATAGATTTTGGATCTTCTGGCTTAATCTGTGGAAACAAATTTAAATAAGTATACGTTTACAATGAATCTTCATTGAAATAAATACTGCATAAGTGAATTTGTAGGGCTACTTTCGTCTGTTCATCTATCTGTACCAAATTATCAAATTATTGTTTGCAATATTAAAAATAATTTAGCAAAATTGTTATGGAATTTTATAGATAATTCCAAAAATCGTTTTATCTTTTTTCTTACCCTATATGGATATAATTAAAGTAATTGATATTTTTATAAGCGAACAATTTAGCGCTGTCCGTCCGTCCATGTATTCAAAGATATGAAGATAGTTTTAAAAGCTTTTATCGATTTTTTTTATATATTTTTGAACCAATTAATTTTATTTAAACTAAATAAAATTGCTGAATTGTATTTATTTGTCCCCTTCCAGTAAAATGGCAAAACTACATATATATTTTCTTTAATGAGAACAATTTAATGCTGTCGGTCTTTCTGTCAATTTCGTAATAAAATTGAAGATAACTTAATAAAACTTTGACCTTCTTGCGGTTTAGGTAAAAATTTTGGGATGTTAAATTTTAGGATTTACATTATGACCTACCTACTTTTAATAATTTTATTCAAATTTAACTTTGTTCAAGGAAGTACTTTAAAATATTTCCTTGTAAATGAATTTTCCAAAAACATCTTTTGCTTTAAAAAAAAAAGTATAACAATTTTAATTTAAAAGAACAATGAACTTTATAATTCATACAAAATTAGCTTAATAATCAATAAAAAAAATCTTTTATGAAGAATATAACAAAAATCCAATTCAAAAAAAAATTAAAGAATTATAATCAACTTAAAGGCAACCTAAACAAATAAAATTAAAAAATATAAAACGCCCATACAACCTATAAAATTAAGTTTAAAACTCTTGTTAAGAGGTATAAAAAAGTTAGGCAAAGAAAAAGTCATTAAACGCACATGAGAACTAAATAAAGAAAAAATTAAACAACATACCTAAAAGAAATTTAAAAAATGTAACTAAAAATATTTGCGAAACAAAAAAATTTATATTTAGTGAGCTACTTTAATGGTATAGGCCATAGATATTTTTACAACTAAGAAAGCTTTTAGTTGAGGGTTTCCCAAGAAAGAGTACTTTAAATTCGTTTTGCTTGTTATATTGAATTTTTCATTCAGTTTTTTTATTTTTATTTTAAAGTCCCTTTTTTTCTGTTTTCTCTTTAAACACAGCTGTGTTTGTTTGGAAAACAACTTTTCGAAAAAATTTTTGTAGCAGCAAAATTTTTAACGCAACTTTTTATTTCTGTTTACCAAGGCTAAGACAATTTAAGCCTTTATTCATTGTTTACTGTTCGACAAATATTGAACCCGAAAAAAAGAAAAAACGCAGACTTTTCCAAAAAAAAAAAAAAAGGAAAATAAAAAAAAAGCTGTTTAACCCCACCTTTCCATTTGTACCCACACACAAAAATCCTTTATAACGCTTACACACATAAACACAAATTTACGTGCCAAATATGTTTGCAAGTTAAATTACAACTTCGTCTACACGAGTGCGTATATATACAAACGTAATCTAAACACAAACACATGCGAATATACATGTGATTACAAATTTTTAAAAATTTTTCGTTTATATTTCTCCTCTTACTGTAGCAACAATAACACGCATTTATTTTTTTGGTGGTCGTTTAAAAGAAAACTGCACGTGATTTCCATACATTTCCCACTAGAATTAGGTCACATAAAGGATTTTTCACGTTTTTTTTTTTTTTTTCATTTTTCCAACTTTTTGTTTTTAATACGTATAGTATTTTGCCATTTTCTGTTTTAAATTCTCCACACACTTTCATTAAACGACTTCATATGAAAAATATAAAGAACTTTTGCTGTTTTTGGGAATTGCACCAAATCGGGGATTTAAAAATGTTTAATGCGAAATGAAATGAGTTGAAAATGGTGAAAATATTAAAAGCGAAAACTACTAGATAACAAATGGGTTGGGATTAGAATTTTTGGGAAAACATATTTTTAGCAAAGTGTACGTATGGGTTTGAATTCTGCCGAACAGAATTGTAATTTTTTTTTTTTTTAATAAATTTCAAAGTAAAATTTTTAATTAATTAAAAATTTATTTGGCAATTCCTTAAACTGACATTTGAAAATTTTAATTTTTGTTTGAAAATAAATTTTATAAACACTTTTTTTAAGTCTTGGCCAAAGATCGAACTTAGGACCAAAAGTGTTTCAGTCAAAACCCCAAGCGGTATACCACATCGATTGGATGTGATTTACTATCTTTATTGCTTTTATAAAAAGCATAAAATGTAACTCAAATCTAAATAATAATTTGTTATAAAAAACACATCAAAACGTGCTTAGAAACCTTATGTCAAATCATTATTTTTCTATTATTTTTTTATTCAGAAAAAGATTAAATTTGCAAGGTTTAACGGTTTGTACTCTAGAACACATCCTCTATACTATTCAATCTCACAACTTTCAAATAGAATTACATTTACATACATACATCTATCTTCTATATCAGGGGTTCTCACAAGACCTTGCTTCGCGACCCACTTTTGACATTGAAATGGAACCGCGACCCACTACAACTTTGATTAATTTTAAAATCAGATAAGTTGTTATGGAAAGATTAAAATATAAGACAAATAATATTATTAGTTACGACGTTGTTTTTGCTTCATTAGATTTGAAATACTAAGAAACTTTTCGCATTTTATATCAATCTCTTAAATATGCTCAGTAGCCCTATGCTAAATTTTATTGTTATAGGTAGCAAAGTTAGTTTTTCTTAAAATTGGAATTAAACATAAAAATATGTAAATGCTATAGGGAGGAAAAAAAATTATTTTAGGAAAAAAAAGACAAGAAATTTGACATGAAGACATACAAGGTACAATAAGTTCCTGATAGGAACGCAAGAAAGAATTTAGAGGCAAAACAGAAGGCGAAAATACTTCAGACGAAATTTTTGTAGAATTTGATTGTTGCTAATGGATGATGAAATATACGTACTGGCATAGTTTTTGCAACTTCCTGGCCAGAAAAATATTGTGTACAAAAATCAAAATTTTTAAGAAAGTTTTTGGTTTGGCAAGCCATTTGTATATACTTCATTATATACGTGAATAAGTGCGTTGAAAAAAAACTTCTTCCTTTCCTAGGAAAACACATTGAGGCCGCATTTGTCTGACGTTTTGTGGCTACTTCTTAATGTAGCCACAAAGCGATGGAATGGTATCAAATAAATAGTGTTGTGATTGTATTGAAAGACGTTAATCCAACAAATTGTCCAGAATTCCGCCCAATTGAAAGATTTTGAGCCCTAATGAAAAATAACTTGAAGGAAAAGCTCAGAAAAAAAAAAATTGTGTTTTAAAAAAGTGAACTTACTCCAGCAAAATAGTAGCTGAAAACACAATAAAGACTCTAATGAAGGTTATTCCGGAAAAGATCAGATATTTTTTTCAAAACAAATTAGAAATAATTTATTCTTTTAAATTTCGAATTTGAACGTAATAGTTATTAATAAAAATATAGTTTTAAAAAATTCGCCCTTTTGATTAGTTTTTATAACCAGATTTGTATTCACAAATTTTTTCGTCCGCAATACTCATTTATAATTTTTTAAATCTGTTGATTCAAAATTAAATTTAACACATGAGTTACATTTTATCTCATTATAAAATGAACTTCATAATTTATCAATATTCTCATTGAAAGACCTTTTCTTCTTTAAATTATAAAATTGCAGAAGCATATTTTCTTTATATAGCCTGGAAACTTCTCCATGCAATAGAAATTATATATACTATATTTGTGTGTACAAGAATATTTTTTCGGGATCCCTTCGCGACCCCCCATGAATGTCCTTACGGACCCCTTGTGGGTCGCGGACCCCCATTTGAGAACCGTTGTTCTATATAATTAATAGGCAAACACATTTCCTTAAAAAAAAAAAGAAAAAAAAAAACTACAAATCGGTTAAAAATAGAATAAATAACACTGGTCAACAAAAAAATCCTTCCCCCTAGACGAATAGTTGGACTTGATGTATTTTGATGTGCTAAATACGAATCTGCTTTCAGTTTTTTTCCATCAGGTCTGGATTTCTTTTTATGGGCGTGTCTAATATTTCGCCCATATTAAGACCATTACTTTAGTATATTTCCTCATAACTCAAGAACGGTGTGTACGATTGACATAAGTGATACACCAGAAGATGCGTACTAAATAATATAATAATATCTTCAAATTCCCCAAACTTAATTTTTTTATGTGCTCAATAGTTTCGGAGTTATTCTGAAATAAGTGTCCAAAAAAATAATTTTTATGCAAAATTTTAGATTTTTTGTTACTAAAATTTCATATTTTTTGTTACAGTTTATCATATTTATCTTTAAGCTGGTAATGCTGCGAAAAATATAACGCAAGTATCTTCAAAATTGATGCACAAATCGCGATTTTATTCACAGTTAAGTAAAAATACCCATGTTACATACAATTGAGTAGAAATAAAGCGGTGGGCAAAAAAAAATAAAAAAATAAAAAAAAAATTATTTTTTCTTGAAACAATAACAGGTGGAATAGGTGGATTTTGAAGAGTTAAACAAGAATCTGCATTCACTTTTTTTCTACCGGGTACTGATTTTTTTTATGTGCATGACTAATATCATAACCTTATTCAAAGGTTACACTATAAAATTCGAGAATGGTTTGTCAAACTTAGGCTATAACTCAAGAACCGCTTACACGATTTTAATAAATGATACATCAATCAAGATGCATACGAAAATTGTCTTCAAGGTATATCAACAAAATTTTTTATTCGCTGAAGAATTTCAGAGTTATTGATCAAAATTTTCACCAATTTTCAAAAAAATAAATTTTAAAATTTTCGGTACTAATTACCAAATAACTACAGAAATATTAACTGGACAAAAAATTTTATAAATTCAGCTCAAAGAGAATTTAGGTCGCCATATACTAAAGTTCAATTTATCTTAATTGGATAAACTGTTCTTGAGTTATACACACGCAAAGAAAAAATATGGTTCGGGTGACCATAAACTAAGAGCAACATACTATGATTGTAATATATGATCCTAGGTTATAATAAGTATATTTGTACGTAATCATTTTTCTGATTCCATTTAATCATTTTCTCATCATTTAATGATTCGGTTTAATCATATTTATAACTTTTTTTTATAATTTTTCTTCCGATTTCCCAATTTTTTTATCATTTAATAATCCCATTTTATCATATATATAAACCAATTTTATCATTTAATAATCCCATTTTATCATGTATATAAACCCATTTTATCATATATATAATCCCTTTTTATCATATATATAATCCCATTTTATCACATATATAATCCCCTTTTTGTAATACTGAATATATTTAAAATAAAGCACATTTATCTGAAATTTTTATTTATTTTATTTATTGAGAATATTGAACAAAAATTTTTCAGGTATAAAAATTGATTAATTTTTAATTATAAAATTATAAGTTATTAATAGTTTTTTATATAATATTTATACTCTACATATTAATTTTTTACATATTCATTGTTTATATATTATTTACATATTATATTTTATAATATTTACATAAGAATTTAAATCAACAGTTTTATGTTTTCTTTGATAATGCAAATATAGCCAATAAGATTTGATTATAAAATTTTATTGGCTATAGAATAGATATTAAAAAAATCCTCATGATCCTGCTCAAAGGCTTGAAAATGTGAGTTAAATCCATGGTTTGAAAGCCTTTGACCGCAAAGATAGTAAGATTCATTAGAGCAATATATGTGGTTTATATGACAAAATAATGGAACGTCATTTTCATACATTTCAATATGGGAAACCATTCCTGCATATCTCAGAACAGGACATATTTTTTATTTTTTTTTTTATTTTGTGGTTTTATTTCACAATTTTTTAAACTTAGAACACAAATAAATTGAACACTTTTCTAAAAACACACAGCTATACCGTTTGCCTTCTAACAAACTACTGAACTTATACACAAAAATGTGTATTCAATAGTTATGTAGAAAATAAATATGATTAACGATAAAAATACAATAGTTGTGTCAAAAACAAATATTTTATATTTAAGAAAAACATAAACATTTTCAAATACAAACATTCAACAGTTGTGCAAAACAAAATATGACTTAAAATCAAATAAAAATATTAGCTAAATGGTTGTAGAATTGACTAAATTTGTAAAATTAACTTAATGATTATAGAATTAACTGAATAATTGTAGAATTGACTAAATGATTGTATTTATTCATAAATATGATTTCATATAAACATATTTAAAAACATATTATAATTCAGTGAACCATATTAAAATTTTGATTGTGGGTAATCATTAAATAATAAAACAGAATCATAAACGTTGCTATGATGATCACTGTATATTTAAATCAACGAGAAAACGGCTATATAATCATTGAATAGTTGTGGTGATCATGCTGTAACCATGTTTTTTCTCTGCGTGCAAGTGTGACTTCCTAAAGGTGGGATCATAGTAGTCATGCCCATAAAAGAAATCAGTACGTGATAAAAAAAAAGTAAAAGCTGGTTCTTATTTAGCACATTAAATTCCATCTAATCCACCTTTTTTTAGTTTTTATTTAAGACAAAAAAAAAAAAAATAAATTTTTTTTTTTTGCCGACTAGTGTATTTCCACTTAACTGTAGGTATGCATGGGTATCTTAACTTAACTGTGAATCCAATCAAGATTTGTTCATCAATTTTTATGACACGTGGATATATTTACTCGCAGTTTTGCCAGCTTTGAGATAAAGTTGATAAACTGAAATATTTTTTATGTTTTATCTTCTAAAAAGAAGTTTTAATAAAAAAAGTAATCTTGAATTTAGCATGATTTTTTTTCGGACACTTATTTCGAAATATCTTCGAAACTATTGAGCAGATAAAAATTTGTTAGTACAACGACTTAAAGGCAATTTTATTCCACATATTTTGGTGTATTATTTATATAAATCGTGCATACTGTTCTCGAGTTATAATGAAATATACTCGAGTAATTGGCTTATTTAGGGCGCAATATTAGACACGCCCATACAAAAATCTTGACCTGATGGGAGAAAACTGAAAGCAGATTCGAGTTAAGCATGCGGAATTCCATCTAGGCCACATATAATTTTATTTTTTTTTTTTTTTTTTTTTTTTTTTTTGAAGGAGCACGAAAAAAGTTTTTTTTGTTGGCCAGTGATATTAATACAAACATTTTTCTAAATATTTTATAGACTTTTATGAAAAAAGTTTATACTTTTATTAAATTTTTTTTTAAGTTTTTAGTAAAAATATACCAAAAATTTTTGACCCATAAAATGAATTTATAGAGACAATTTTTTAAACACAATATTTTTGTAGCTGAAAATAAAGAAAACTTAAATTATTTTTTGAAAATTTATTAAGAAGTTTTCAAATAATAGTAATTAAATCTAAAAATCTGTTTAGCTTTGTCATCAAAATACTGAAAGGGTTAAAAAATCTACGCTAACGAAGTAGCGGGTATAATGCTCGTATGTAATATTCTATTTAGGCATAGGAAATTGGAAAAATGATTGAAGCTGTTCTAGAAAATCGTTTATTACTCCGCCATTCCTAAACAGATTTCGCTGAATTTCAATACCAATATTTTCGAGACTATATGCCACATTTGTGCTAAAAGAGAAATGTATTTTTTGGAATATAGGTTTCAAAAAAACCCATTTAACATATAGATGGACAAACATTTATTTTCAAAAGTTATTTTTAATCGATTTCAGGTCATGAATACATTTTTAAAAATTTTATGCAATTCTTGCGAGTAAATATTTTATCACGCTACTGAAATTTTAAAATGTAAAATATAAACCTTTTTCGATCCCGCTGTAATTTAGCTTCAATGAAATTACACTGTGAATGTGCCTCGCGCAAATGGCACCTCTTAGAGCCATTCATGTTTTGTCTCCCAAAGTTTGGGCACCTCCTGTAGCGTTACCATTGAGGCACATTAACGAGATTCTATATCTCAAATGATGCATAATTACACAGAAAATTAACCTTTATCCTATATTCTGTGATACATGGAACTGCACAAATTTTCTAAAATTTTGGTTTCACAACTTATCGAAATGTACCTTAACAATGGTCAACGACAAACTGATTGAACACACTTTGGACTATTTCTACAAGTATTTGGAGTTTACATTAGAAGAATTAAAAACATGTGCTAAAATACGTTTTCGCTTCAGGTGTTGAATTTCTACGAAGTGTTGTTAACATAATTGGAAAAAAGTTATTTAAAAAAATCGGAAGTTAAAAAAAATATTTGAGGTTGAAGGTCGGTTTCATAAAGGTAAACGTAAACTCAGAATTTCCAATATATTCTCAGAAGTTATTTTTAATCATAACAATCACAAATATTTTTTTAATTTGAGACCCTGGATCTTCAACAAAAAATGCATTTTTGGTGGGGAACATAGGTGATTATAGATAGAGATCTATTTCCTTCTACACCTCATATTCAGAAAATTAAAATTTTCTTAAAAAAAAAAGATTTCTGGTAGGAAATATAAGAGATCTCAGATTGAGTCTTATTTCCTTCTAAACCAGTTAATAAGCATGAAATCGAGGACTTAAAAATTTTATCAAAAAAATCCATTTTTTTTTTTAAGAAATATAAGTAAAACTTATTCTTCTCTGACCGCAGATTGAGCTCTTTTTATTCTTAGTGAGAAATTAAAGATTTAAAATTTTCCTTAAAAAAAATATATTTTTGATAGGAAGTATAACTGATCACAGATTGAGCCCTATTTCCTTTTATAACAGTTTATAAACAAGAAATCAAGGACTTAAAAATTTTATTAAAAAAAAAATTATTTTTTTGTTATTAAATATAAGTGATCATAGTTTGAAATCTATTTCCTTATAAGTCTGTTATTTAGCGAGAAATCAAAGACTTAAAGTTTTTATGGAAATAATAGGTTTTTGGTAGGAAATATAAAATATTACAAATTAAGCTCTACAGATCTGTCATTTAGACAGAATTTCCTAAAAATAATCGATTTTTGAAGTAATCAAAAATAAAGCTCTCTATTTTTTTAAGAAGACTTTTATTTAGCATCTAATTAGCGATTTAGCAAGCAATTTCTTTGTCCTATATACTTTTATATAATTTTTTTAAACTAAATTACCATTTAATTTTTCTTCAAAGTTCTCAAAATTTTAATATTTTATCTTAAAAAAAAAAAAAAAACTGTTAAAAAATCTTTTTTTGGAATATTTTCCTTTTTATTTAATATACCTCAAAGGAAATTCAATTTGCTTATAAAGTTCATTAAAATAAGAGCTGCTTAATTGAAATTTACCCTTGAAAATTTGCAATTTTATTGCCGTTTTCCTTTTTTTATCCTCTTTTAACCTTTAACACTTTATTTTCTTAATGGTTTTAAGAAAAAGTAAAATAAAAAAGAACCCAACGATAAAAAGAAAGTTGGAAGAAATTAAAAATAAGAATAATTATAATAATTTTTATGTGGCAGAAAATTTATGCAACAGACTTTGGTTAAACAATTAAAATGAAGAGTTTATGAGCAGAAAAAAATAAAATAAATAAAGAGCAAAAGGAAATATCGAGTTAATTTTATAATAAAACTTTTTCTAGGAGAAAAAAAAAAAAAAAATAACAAAAGAAAAGATTTTAATAATTGAAAATAAAAATGTTAAATAGAAAAGTAATAAGTAGGAGCAATATGAAAAATCTGGGGTAATTAAATTAAGCTACATTTTATCAAAATGTTTAGGAACTTTTTTCGGTTACAGATAAAAATATATAAAAAGAAAAAATTTTGGGATAGAAAATAATAATGTTTAAGATATAACAATATTTGTTACTAACTTTTAAAATATTTTACAACATTTGCCTAAATAAATTATTTCTTTTTTAATAGTCATTAACTTTGTGTAGATTTATTTGATATAAAGAATTTATTTTTATTTTTTCAAGCTAAATCTTTTGGGTTTAATTTAAATTTAATAAGTTTATTTAATAAATTTTGTGTTCTTTTTTAAGAAAGTTCGTCTAAAGAAAATACCAATAATTAGTATAATACTAATCCTAAGTAAATAACAATTAACTTTGAAAAAAATATAAAAATACAAGAAAACTTCAATAGGTTAAAACTTGTAATTCTCACTTAAGAACTCATTTAACACAAGTTAATTACTTAAGAAAACTATATTTTTATAACAAACATACAAACATAAATATATATAACATATAAGTTACTATGAAATTCCTACTATCTGTTCTTGTTTTACACCCTTGTATTTTTCTTTTTTTTTTTTTATTTAAACAATCGTAAATCCTTAGAAAAGTTTCTAAGGTAATATAACAACTATAACACTATGTATCTTTGGGGGGAAGATAGAAGTTTTGTAAGAAATATATCTTAAGAATTTGTTATTTTTATACTATTCTTTTAGAAAAGAAAAAAAAAAGAAAAAGTCAAAACTATATTTGCTGTAAATATTTAGAAAATAGTTATAACAACACACAAAAATGTTAATTTCTTAAGTAATAAAACTCTACTACTTCACATCACTGCTGTAAAAGCAACTCCATATTATTTTTTATATTTTTTTCCACGTACGTGTGCTACTTCATTTCAAACTCAATAAAATAAAGTAAAACCGAAATGTAAAGAACTCCCCTTAGACTTAAGTTAGCAAGGAAAAATTTAGTATGAGTAAAAGAAACTGAAACAAGAGACAGATTGTATTTCGAAGGAGGAGTAAAGAAAACGACTTTGATAGACTCTATAACAAATAACTTAAATTTAATCTAAAAACATCAAAAAAAAAAAAAAAAAAAAATATTTTCAAAAATATGACAATTAAATTATTAATCAAAATTTTCAAATTATGAATCAAATATAAATAAAAGCATGAGATGATTTGAACACTTGAATAACGTTTTAATTGTTCAAATAAACACATGTTCTTATTTATATTTTATTAAATAATTAATTAATTGAATAATTGATGCAATTAAAAATTAACTGGAATAGTTTTTATTTTTGATAAATCGTCTGATAGAATATATTCTTCCTGCAAACCACACAGAAAATTTACTTTCAAAAATTTCAATTAAATTATTAATCAAAATTTTTAAATTATTTTTCAGTATTTTTATAGTGAAATAGATTACTCAAAATTAAAGTATTTTAACAAAGTAAATTCAAGTCTTAGACAAAAAATCTAAAATCCAATTTCAATTATGAATAAAACATATTTAATTATTTTATTAATTGAAATTCAGTCTATTAAAAAATTTGTATATTCAGTTATTTAAATTGTCACTTAATTTTATTTAAGTTTGATTAAATTATTAATTGTTACAATAAGAAAAATAACTGATAACCGATAAATTGTTTTTTTTTTTTAATAAAATATAAGGAGTGAGATCGAAAAAATCTTAACACACATTTTGCCTCATAACTTTTTTCGGAATCAATATTCAAAATTTTTTTTGATCTAGTTATCATGGAAAAATACTTCAGTTATTATTTTTAATAACAACCATGTTAATTTGTCATTATTTTCATCAAAATAAGTGACGAAATAGATTTACGTCCTACAAGTTATTAAAAAATTTCAAAAAATCCAAATAGGGCTTACAAATAATTGGCCACAGAATTAAATGTCGTCTGTAAAACCGTTTCTAATGTTATTAAACAGTATCAGGAGAATTTGACTATTGACGTGAGAAAAAAGGACCACATGATATTGGAAAGGCCAGAAAATTGAAGGCATATTGAAAGGAACTCCAAACACATCTGGTAGAAAATCAGCTCAGTTTTCTCAGTGCTTCGATTATTTGCTGCGAAAATTTAAAGCTAATGGGAAAGTTGATAAAGTTAAAAAAATTCCAAACAGGAATTCTGCAAAAAAAATTACAAGCCAAAAATAGGACTCGGAATTTAAAACCAAATTTCAAACAAAAATACTCAAGCTGTATAATTGACGAAGAAACGTAGGTGCTGGCAGAATCTTCGCAGCTTGTGTCTCAGAAATTTTTATTGCTAATGCTCGAAGCAATGTTGGAGATAAGTTTAAGACCCAAAAGCAGCAAAAATTTCTTACAAAATTCATGGTATGACAAGCTTTTTGCAGTTGCGGCAAAACAGAAAAGTCATTTGATACATTCGGATCTATAAATACCAAAATATGTATAAAGGAATATTTGCAAAAAGGACTTCTTCTTTTCTTAAGAAAGCACAACGTGTCCACATATTTTTGGACCCATTTGGTATCATGTCACTCTGGAGTGGTATCAAATCAATAACATAGTTTTAGTACCAAGAGAGGTCAATTTTCAAAATTGTCCATAGCTTAGACCAGTGGAGATATATTGAGCTCTTGTGAAAAGTGAATTCAAGAGCACAAAAAAGGTGTCCCAAAATACCGAAGATTTTAACAGAAGATGTGCACACTGTTGCAAAAAAGTAACTGAAGCAACTATCAAAGAAAGGGTTTTCATGGTCCACAATTTTATAATTAGTGGTTAGAACCATAAAAAGAATATATATTTCTGTGATCTGTGCTAAATTATCAAATGATTAAAAAAAATAATGAAAACTCTAAGATCAACCGTTTCCATGTTATTGAATATTATGTATGTTAAGAATTTTTCGATCTCACTCCTTATATTCGAAAATTTTAACTCTGATTACTTGAATAACTGATACAATAAAAAAGTAATTTGAATAGTTTTTATCTTTGATAAATTGTTTAGTATATCATTTTTTCTGTAAACTACTCAGAAAACAATAGCTTCGAATAAATTTTTATTAAATTATTACTTAGAATTTTTAACTATTTAATTACTCAAAATCAAAGAATTTTAACGAAGTAATTTTAATTTTACATAGAAATATCTAAAATCCAATTTTAATTACAAATAATACATATTTAATTATTTTATTTATTGAAATTCAACCTATAAAATAAATTGAAATAAATTGTTCAAATTATCACTTCTTTTTATTTGATTAATTTATTAATTGATACAATAAGAAAAATAATTGAAAACATTAGAAAATTTGAATATCGATTAATTGAATAATTAATACAATTAAAAAAGTAATTGGAATAGATTTTATCTTTTTAAACGATTTAAAAGACTATATTTTTTCTATGTAGTAGATTCCAAATTATTGGATATATAGTATAATTATTTTGGTCTATATTAGGCGTAGTGGGAAAAAAATTCTTCAAGACCTATGACAATGAAATATAAAAGAAAAAGTTGAACATTTCAACTGCAACATTGCTATGCTATAGCAAGGACTAGATACATATTTTTCTATAATCTTCTGCCTTTTATGATAAAAGTCTTTTAACCCTTATGTTGATAACAAAAGTTTTCATAGCCAAAGTTATAACCAATTTTGTGACGATACCCCTTACGTTTACAACCAGCATACCCGGGTATGTATAGAGCAATTTATGAAAATATTCTACACAGAAAAAAGTAAAAATGGACTTCAATTACGAAATTTGTAATATTAATTAATTTTTAATTGATTTTGCTCCAATCATCAAAGTGATAATATTAATAACTAGAATAATTGATATTATTATTACTTCTTTTCCTTAAATAGATGCAATGAGCTGGGAATTTTGAAAATTTACTTAAATTTATTTTATTTCTGTACTTTTTTAGACAAATATTTTATTTTTCTTTATATTTTATTAACAGCTGTCAACTTATTAAAAAACAAAACTGTAAACCAATTAGAAAATTAATTGTATTAATAAATCATATAATTAAATTTCAATATAAAGTTAATTAATAATATTATTAAAAAATTATTTGGAATATTTTTTTTCTGTGTATCGAATACAAGTAAAATATTATTTACATTAGATTATAATAAACTTGACAAAAATTTTATTTTCGGCTCCACAGTCCTTACATTCCGTAATATCTTCTGCACATAATGGTTTATGCATTTGCCACAAGCCTCGCGTGTTGGCCTTCTTCTAGAATAAATAAAACAATTGACTTTATTATTCATTCTTCCATTAAAGTCTCGAACTTATTGGCTTCGGTTAAAAAAAAAATGCATCCCTTAATCTTACTGGGCTTTCCAACATGCTTTCGATTCCACTTCTAGAGTAAAGATTTAGCATAATTTGTAAATTTTGCTATCTTTTTTGAACACTCTATAGTTAGTTATTGGCTCATCTGCAGCATAAATAATCTTCTACGATTTGTTGAAGTTTTTAATTGTGAATTGATTTCCATATATATAATATCTGTAGCATAAGCGGCTACACTCAAAATGTTGTAAAAAATGTTAAATAACATTGGTTTTTTCTCCTTTTTTTAATATTCGCCAAGACATTTATCCATGTTGTTCACTCTTTCTTGGTTCTATTGTAATCTAATATGATTCGTGGTTTCCTTTTTCAACTTTATAATGTGATATAGAAAGCAGTATATCCGACTTGTTCCTTTTTGGAACACATGCTTATGTTATTAGTAAAGCCAAAGATTGATGTTTCCACTAATCTTCCACTTGAATTAGAAAAATGAGGTGGCATAAATGTTCTCCTTTTGTTGACGGTTCCCAAAATTGACAAATTGTAGTCCAGCAACAAATTAAAGGCCAAATTGTAACTTGTGAATAAGTTATCATATACCACGTTACATCCACTTCTGCAAAACAAATTACAACATAAATCTTTGACCAAACGCTCACCTTGGTTTCTTTTTCGTTCTCCAGAGAATGCCATATCTTCCAATTCATTGAGGCTTCAAGTGCATCTGCATCCATTTCGTCATCCGAATTAGTGTCATAGATTTTAGAATAGAGAGTTGCTTGGTTGCTGAGATATTTGAAAAAATAGTCGCAAGTATATAAAACATTGTATTCATTTTATTTTTTTCTTTAAGACATTTTTAACAAAATACACTTTTCTAAATGTTTTTTGCTGAATTGAATTGACCCACCATAATATTATGTTTGGATTTAGTGATAACATGTTGTTTTCCATTAAATCTATGAATTTTTTTTGAAAAATCTTAAAATAAAATCTTCATGTCTCTCGGCGGGAGCTAGGTTTTCATTTTATACCCATACTTTCTTTGGGTAATTTCCTTAGAATTTTATGTAGATTTCGATACGCCTGTTAAGTTTTTTCTCACTCGAACAAATTGACCCACCCTAATATATACATTTAAAATAAAAACAAGCGCGAATGTTATATTCGGCCCGGCCAAATCTATATACCCACTATCAACTTTTTCAAATTTTACGTTATATGGGAGGGGGCGGGTTTACGAGTTTACGTTGGTCCTTGAACTATTAGAACACAATTTCGTTGATTTTCACCTTATATGGGAGGATTTTCACCCTAACTATACGTAAAAAATTTCGGTTGTCATACATGCTTTTGTTGAAGAAATATCAGCAAAATAGTATTTAACGGACACCCTGTTTTTAGCCCATAACTTTTTTGTTTATTAACTGATTTTCAATACCAAAAAAACCTTATATAAGATAAATATTTGTGCCAAATTTCGTCCCCCTACGTTTTTCCGTTCGAGCCCTATCCTGCTTTAAACAGACAGACAGATGGACGGACATAGCTAGATCGACTCAGAATCTAACCAGGACCCAGAAAATATATACTTTTTGGGGGTCTTAGATGATTCCTTCGACATGTTATACACGGAATGACAAAATCAATATACCTCTCAGCTATTTGATGGTAAAAAAAATAAATAAAAATCAGATGCACACTATCATAATAGGTGTTATTCATTTCAGAATCGACCTGAATTATTAGAAAACCACATATTCCCATCACTATTTAATCATCTTATGGGACATTTTTAATAGATTTCTTTTTATAAAAAAAATTGCCATTAATTTTTGTTTTAAAGAAAATTTTCTATCAATTTTGTTTACATAGAAAATTTTTGATTACTTTATTATAAGAAACTTTCTATCATAGAAAACAACTAGAAGTCTAACTCTTTTCATTCACTCAGAAACAAAAAATTACTCTCTTCACACGTATAAATTTGTTCTGTAGAAAATTTTACTAACACATACAAAGAGTTAGGTTTTATTGACAATTGAGTTAGGTTTTCTGTGAGTAAGTTGGAGTTCTAGTTGTTTTCTATGCTTTCTATAATTAAAAAAATAAAAAATTTTTGAATAAGTTTTCCTTTTAGGAAAACTTAGTTTTTATAAGAAATTTTTTATAAATTTGCATTTTCGCTAATTTTGGTCTGCGAATTTATTCCTTAAGGTATCGTATGAGTTATTGAAAATAAAAACTGGGATATAATATGTTTTTATTTTAATTATTTTTAAATATAATTAAAATTTATGCGATAGACATTAACCTTTATTACCAAGGTAGGGTATTCTAACAATAAAACTAAACATGTTTTTATTTTTACCAACATCTACTTGTAAGTTTTATAAAACTAATATATACTACAACTAGAAGAACAACAACAAAAACAATAATGTTTGGGTATAATTGTTCAGTATGAAGTGGAATAAGTAACAAATAACTTAATTATGAAATACAAAACAACATAAAGGAATAAAAAAAGAACAACATAAATAAATATAAGAGTATGTTTTTAAAAGAAATATTATAAGTCTGTACTTATACATATAAACCTACAAACACATGTAAGTAAATGTTTAAAACTAAAGCTAAATTACAACGGAAACGGAAATTCATAAACATACTCGAACTAAAACAAGTACTTACCCTCATACACACACACTCCCTCTCTCTTTTATTCGCCTGTACTAGTTCTCATACATACAAACAAAAGTAAAAGTTTATTATACTTGAAACGTGATTGTATTTTTGTTTTATTCTAAAAACACAACTAGATACTTACACTCATATATAAATTAACTTATTGTATAAAAGGAAAAAAAATATATATATTTATGAAACTATATTATAAGAAGTATTACCATATAAGATTAAGACCAAAAGTTCAGAAAAAAAAAAAAAAAAAAAAACAAAAAAACTTGTAATTAGAAGTTGCTTTAGTCTCTTTGACTATCCAAGTCAAAATAAAGTATTTATGTCTCTTAAGATAATTGTAGAAATATGATATTTAAAATTTTGGTTTTTGTTTCTTAATATTTTAGTACATTTCTTTTTGAAATGTTGGTTATATGTATACATATGTGTATGTGAGCATGTGTATGTTTGCATGTGTAGCAGAAATACATACATATGTATCTAAATATTTTGTTAAAGTTTTGCTTAGTGATTGTAATTAGATAATTGTAGGTTTATATACTGAATGACAAAATATTAGACTTTCAATTAAATGAAGAAGGATAATTCATAAAAGTATTAGTTATGAGTAGCCATTCTTCTACTACTTCAGAGATGCTACGACCAGCGCGAGTATAAGAATAATATCAATTATTTATTGGTCCAAAATTCTTAAAAAAAAAATATAGCTTTAGTGGCAGGTTTTGTAGTTTTAGAAGACTTTATTCCCATGGAGAAACTATTTGTTTAGTCCAGGTTAAATTGTAAGGAATAGATGCTTCAAAAAGAAAAGATTTATTTCATATTATCCGACTTAATGGTATGATCTGCTTTATATCTCATTCTATTTATAACATATCCAGCTTTATGATACGGTCATAATTATATAGTTTATAATACATTTTTTATACCCACCATCTAAAAGATGGGGAGTATATTGATTTTGTCATTCCATGTGTAATATGTCGAAGGAATCTTTTCCCACAAAGCATATATATCCTGGCTCCTGGTTAGATTCTGAGTCGATCTAGCTATGTCCGTCTGTTGAAAGCAGGATAAAGCTCGAACGGGATAACGTAGGGGGACGAAATTTGGCTCAAATATTTATCTTAAATAAGGTTTGTTTGGTATTGAAAATGGGCAAAATCGGTTAATAAACCAAAAATGTATGGACTAGAAACTAGAAACTCAGGGTGTCCGTTTCATACTTTTCTGCTGATATCTCTTAAACAAAAGCATGTACGACGACGAAATTTTGTATAAATAGTTCGAGGGTCGATATAAACTTGAAAACAAAAAATGGGCGTGGTCCGCTTACCTCCCATATAAGGTGAAACTTCAACGAAATTGTGTTCAAATAGTTCAAGGATCAATTCATACTCGGAAACAAAAAATATGCATGGTCCGCCCACTTTACCACCCAAAATAGTTTTAGATAAATAGAAAATAATAATATAAATATAGTTGGAAGCTAAAATATTTAAACACTAATGTTTAGAACATTTAAGTGGCAGTATTTCATTAGAACCTTCTATTCATCTATCTCTGATTATATGGGGTCATTTCTAGTCCGCTTGAACAAAATTAAGCAAAAGTCCATTAGAACTTAAGTTTAACTAGGGGTTACCGAAGGTCCAAAGTTCATACGATGAAGCGTTTATCCAAAGAAATTAAATTGATGAAATTATTATTAATTTTTTTTTACGATCTGTACAAAGCTTTTAATTTTATGTTATATTTCATTGCCTACTTTAAGGAGTTTATATAAGAAATGCGGGAAAATTTCATATTTTTATATGATTATACATATGATAAGTCGGATGAATTTTTTATCATTGGAGACCCCTAGTAAAATTTGAAGAAGAAAATATCTGTAGAACATTTTAAACCATTAAACTCAAGTTTAAATGGACTTTCATTTATGCAAAAATTATTTTAACTTCGAACTAAATTGATATCATTTTTTTCGATTTATCGGTAACTACATTGGTGCAAAAATAGAAAAGTTTAAGGGGTCATAAAACAAAAATTTTGCCTACCAGCTAAAACTCCTTTGGAGGGTTTATTACACATATCAAGAGCTATCAATTGCAATTGGAATGATTCCGCCACCAAAATATTGTTGCATAGTGTAATCTGTTAGACGATTTATCAAAGGTATCCAATTACTTTTTTAATTGTATTAATTATTCAAGTGATCAAATTTCAAATTCTTTCATGAATAAATTAATCAAATACAAATACGAGGGGTGCTTTTTATATTTTGCGAAACAGCAAAACTACGTCACCTATGTTAGATCTGTCAACGGAATCATAAACTATGATGTTTTAAGATAATTTTTTACTTAAAAAATTGCCTTCGACAAAAAATTTAATTTTACAATAGAATATTTTCATGCAATAATTTTTTATAGCTTTCAATGCGAATTCATTAAAAACCTATATCTTTTTAAACTTCATTTAACTTTTAGAAATTAAGCTCTAAAGGAGGCCATTTTATATCGCTGGTATGTGGAGTTTATACACGGATATTATTGGCTCAAGACTAAAATTTGTAAAGGTCTTCTAAAAACGGTTGTTTTGTTAAAAAACAACAACGTGTGATCGAGAAATTCTTAGGCATTAATTCCACAAAAAATAAAAGGAAGAAAAATTGGTCCTATATCCTTGAAGTCGTGTATTCAACATTTCATATATATTTGGGCGACCGGAACAGTTTTTCACTTTTTACCCCATATAAGTTTAAAATTGTTTAAAAAAGATGTGTGTTGATTTTTACCAGAAAAGGAAGAAGTAATTGGTCCTATGTCCTTGAAGTCGTGTTTATGAGATTTTCATATATGACAAAATTTTTATCTATGCGAAAGATTCCGAAAGAAAATATCAGTGAACAATATTACTCCTTCAAATATTGACCAACCCTATAAAAGTTCCACCTAAAATCAAGGCGGAAAAACTGCCTTAAGACTTGGTTCAAATGCATCAGAAAAGGTATTGACTATAATTTATACTATTCTAGAAAACAATAATATCCTTTTCAAAAAAAGATATTAACGTTTTATACATTTCTCGAAAAATATAAAAGGCACTCCTTGTAAAGTTAAAAGATAATTTCAATAAATGATAAGGAATTTTTTTAATAAAACAAATTATTGGCGTTAATTTTAAAAAAATTAATCAAAGTCATTTTAAAACACTGATTAATAATTTAATTAAAATTTTTCGTTTTAGTTTACAGTAAGAACTTATTTTAATTTATTGTAATTGTAGTCTAACGACACAGGATTTTCAGAAAGATTTTTTGGAAATCTGACTACAGTTTCAAATGACTATAACTAAGGTACTTTCGAGTTAACTTGAAGAAGTGGACATTCAAATTTTGTCGTCTTGGATATATATATCCTTTTTTTTAGTCGATACGAATTCAATTATGATTTGATTGTACCTATATTCATTTAAACACTATATCCTTACAGATTTGTACAAAAAGTCACTTACTAGTGTAATATATTTATTTTAGTTTAAGAGATGTATAATTTGACATATAATATCGACAAGGAATAAAACAGAAGCCATAGTTAATTATAAAACTATACGTAGTTAAATTTTTTAAGTATGAATATTAATAAAATTTAAATATTTCTGTTTGATATAAAAAATAATGTAATTTTTTCATGGTTTTTAGAGAACTTTATGGACACAAACCTTAGATCCTCTTACAACATTTTTGTATGATTAATGATTATATTATTATTAATTGTGCCAAATATGAACTCAATGGTAATACATATTTATATAATAAATGTTTTTGCCTTTTTTCTTGCCACTCACTGTATAAACATACAGGTCTTTAATGGCATAAATGACTAGTTTTATATCACAAACGTGCTAAGAATGACAAATGATTTTAAAACATTCCTACTTACTTACATTTGACTACTCATATTTATGTAAAATAACTTAACATTTAACAAACCAAAACTTAAGAGTCATTTTGCGTTTGTCAAAATACTAAGATTAACTTTTTGCTAGCATAAGTAAAATTTAATAATACCTTTTTCGTACACTTTTAATTTAAGGCGTATTATAGAGAATTTATTTAAATAAAATATAGCAAAACTAAAAGCTTTTAAGGTAAAAACAAATACCCAAAAGGATTAAATAAAAAACAAAAACTAGAAACTTAAGTAATATTAAAAAAAAAAAAAAAAAAATAAAAACTTTTTAAATAAAGAAATATTTTTAAATTAAAAAAACAACAAAAGTTCAGTAGCAATATTTATTAATAATTAAATGGAGTTTGAAAACAATTTTAAATAAATTTTTAAACAAGAAGTAACTAAAAAATACCTTAAAATACTTACTATACCGTTATAAATAATATAGTAGTTAAAAGTAAAACAAAAAGTTTATCTAAATTAAGCTCATAGCTCCATAGTGTATAATCATCATTAATTAATCAACATAAAATAAAAAAATAAAAAAAAAACTGAATAACATTGTTTTTGTATTAATATTTAAAATAATTTTAAGCAAAAAAAAAAAATACAATAAAAAATACAAAAATTTCTCTTTGTTATAATCCTGCAATGTCATAATTAATTGATTAATGATTTTCATTTTACCCCAAAGTTAACAAGTCATTTTATTTAGGTAGAAAAGGGTATACAAGGATAGAAGTTTATAAAAATAACTTTTTGATTTTAGCTACAAATCCATCAAGGGATTTTAATTATGACCCTTAAAGGGTTTACAAGCTTAATTTTCAAAGCTGTTTAATTTCTTAAATTGGTAAAAGCTAAAAGCATTAATAAAACCAAATGGCTTGTGTGTGTGTGTGTGTGTGTGTGTGTAAAATAAAATCATTAGAATATTTAAAATATTGTGGCAAATTAATATTGTCAAATGGTTTAAGGAGAGAGCAATCAAAGTAATTATTTATTGAATAGAATAATAGATTAATTATGTTTAAATCTATAAGAATTTTTAGGTACAAAAATTATTGGCATTTAAGAAAGATTTTATTTAAAAAAAAAAAAAAAATTATAATACAAATAGTAGATCTCCATTTGTTCACTTAATTTAATGGCTTCAATAGTAATACGGCTTAGTGATGTTACTATTGAAATGCAGTCTTCTGAAATCTTTCAATGACTCCCTTCAGAAAAGCTGTAGTTTGAACTACTTTGTATAAACTAATTAATATTGTACAATTTTTGGTTATAAATCTGTTACTCCTAAACTACTGGTCGGATATAATTTATATGTATAAAAAGTTGTAGGGAGGATCTAAGCTTTCAGAAATATCATCTTGTAGTTACTTTGTGATAATATGAGATAAGCTACAGAGTGTCAAAGTTGACCGACCACCTCCAGTATGCAAGTTACAAAAAATCGTAACTTCTACAAATGAACTTCGATTTTAAAGATTTTTATATTTCTAAAAAGTGTTGTTAACAATATTAAGAAAAAACTTACCCACCTAACTTATATTTTACAGTTATAAAGATATTTACGCTTGAATGTTGAATTTTTTATTTTTTGCCTCGATTTTATTTCGTTTTTTGGGACGTATATTATGGATATTTTTTTTAATATTCTTTAATTTCCAACAAATTCTGAAATAATATGCTGAACAAAAATGTACACATCTCAATTCGTCTGTACGAAAAAATTAAATTTTTAGATTTGCAAATTATTTTTAATCTTTGTGATATAATTTATACAGACTTTTTATCTTTTTTTTTTTTAATTTTTATGTAAACTGACCAAAGACGGACAGATGGATGGACATCATTAAATCATGTAATCAAACGATTTAAAGTAGAATAAAACTTAAAATCATGGATATGGGTCTATTATTTGTGGAGTTTTTTAAAACTTGTATCCTTAGAGAAAAAAATATAAAGGTGTAGAACTCACAATTTTATGTATATTTAGTTTGATTAAATTTTTTACGTAAACTTAACAAAGACGGACAGATGGACGGACATTATTTAATTATACAATTGAAAATTTTTTAGAAAAATATAACCTAAAACTAATAAGGGACCTATTTTTATGGTTTGTAAAATTTTGAAAACAGATGTTAAGCTCACATCAATATGAGAATTGGTGTTTTTAGTATAAACTATTGAAATTAACTGTAAACATAGGGAAACTTATGTTTAAGTCTGGCCAGGCTCAAGTAGTAATTATGTGCACAGATTTAAAATTAGTCTTCTAAACTTCCAACATATTTAAATACATTAATTTTCCATCTATTAAAACTCTTTACTTTATAAATACACTACTTAGTTTTGTTACTTTTATAATAAAACAGTCTATCATTCCATCTTATACTCTATACAGTGGACGTCCAGTAGTACGAACGCTCTTTATTACGAATTTCCAATAATACGAATGGCAAAATTTTGGCATTGGCTACTCTATAGTACGAATAGATAGGCATTTTTCTATTCGATAGTGCGAATGGTGGTTTGTTATAAGAATTTTTGTTTTATTTACGTATGAATGAAGTTTTTATTAAATTCTTTATTTCATTCTTTCGCGGTCATCCACGTTTAGCGAAGTTATTGTGAAGTTTTTTTATTTTTCAAAGTGTTTTGTGTTTTTAACTGTCAAAATGTTGCAAGTAAAACGATGTAAAAAAAAAAGACAATTTCTTTGCAAGATAAATTAAAAATTATAGCAGACCACGAAAATAAAACATCGTTGTTTGAAATTTCAAATAAATATGGATTATCCAAATTCACAATATATACAATCATTAAACAAAAAACGCAACTGCTGGATAAATCCATGAGTTCGTTAAAAAATCGGTATAGACTTACAAGTGGTGAATTAAAAAAAATGGAGGATGCACTTTACGAGTGGTTTTTAGCACAAAGAAAATTCCATATCACAGTCGGTGGAGAACAATTACAATGCAAAGCTGTGGAGCTGCACAAAAAATTCTACAATGGTCAGTTTTGTGCCAGTGATGGTTGGCTAACAAAATTTAAAAAGCGTTATGGAATACGATTGTTAAAAGAGTCTGGTGAGAAATTATCTTCTTCTAAAGAACTTGTTGCGCCATTCGTTAATAAGTTAGCGTCTACCATTATGGAGCATGGGCTATCAAACGAGGCAAATCTTTTCGGAACAAAATTCTTCCTGTTAAGTACGGAAACTGGGTTTTTGATAAATTTATTCCAGAAGTAAGTTTTAGTAAATTGTTTTAATGTTATTAATGATTTGAAAAAAATTCAAAATATATTTACAGGTAGAGACATTTTTAAAAGAAAAAAACTGCCAATTAAGGCTCATCTAATATTAGACAACGCTCCAAGTCATCCACCGGCAGATGAACTGGTACATGATACTAAAGATGGACAGATTTGGGTAATGTATATGGCCCCCAATGTAACTCTAATACACTAATACAGCCCATGGACCAGAATGCAATTAGGCTCTTAAAACTCCATTACTATAACAGTTTACTGTCAAAAATTGTATCTTCCAACGAAAATTTAGAAACGTCCCTCAAACAAATCACTTTATTTGAAGCCGTTTCATTGGTTGCCTTCCATAAAGAAATGTTGGAAGAAAATTTTGGGCGATGACAATTTTGAGGACGAGGATGATATTCCACTATCAGTAGTGCGTGACAGTGAGGAGATAAGAACAATTTTCAAAATGCACAATTTACTACATGCAAATTTTCCAAATTCACAATTTGATTTTCTTGATTTATTTGAATGGAATCTTGATGATCCAAGTGAAGAAATTGAATTGGATGGTGATGTCGATGAGGATAATATTTTATTAGTTCCTGACAATAACTCTACAAAAGTAAAACATGCGGATGCAATAAACTGCTTTGACACATGTATTAAATGGGCTGTTGAGAACAACATTGAAACCTCGAAAATACTATTATTGAGAAGTCTTCATGAAAAGGCTGTAGAAATCAGTTTAAAAAGTAATAAACGTCAATGTTTAATGACGGATTTTTTAAATAAGTTATATGTATATATACATACATTAGTATGTTCTTTCATGCCTGTTTAAGTACAAAAAATGAATTCAAAATAAAACAAATTAATTATATATTGTTTTGTTATGTAGTTTTTTATAAAAAAAAAATATATATATTAATAAAATCTAAAAATTGTATGTGAATTATTTGAATTGGAACATAAAAATGCGTTGCTCAATAATACGAATTTTTCGGTACTACGAAAGTGCCTGACAATACATAATTCGTACTAGCGAACGTCCACTGTATATATCTTTAAATCTCTTATCTTTGTTAAAATTCCAAATGTCTCTTAATTAAATTTCTAACCTAGTTTTTTCTTATTTTAAAATAAAATGTCAACACTTTTAAATGTTATTTATAAAAATATCTAAATATTATTTATCTTAATATCCTTAGAAATAATTAATAGTTTTATATAATTTTCTCTACAAAAAAATAAAGAAATTTCTTAACAAATATCCTTATATAGTTTATGCAATTTGTCAAAATATTTTAACAATTTATTTATCAACTTAATAAAACTGTAAGAATAAGTAAAACAATGTGCTTTTAAAAAAAGTTTTATTTAAACAAATAATAAAAAAATAAAAAATTAGAAACATTTTGCAATACAAGAATCTAGTTGAAAAATAAGTTAAATTTAGTTGTAGTGAATTTGAAAATAAATTGCAAATAATAGTAAAATGAATATTTTGTTGCTAAAACATTGTATGTTTTATTATAGTGCATATTTGTCTTTTACGAAAGCAAAATAGTAAATATTGCCATAAAGAAAATTTTATTTATGCAATTTGTTAACATAAATAATATATGTAGAATGTAGGGTATAAGGGCAGGTCAGAGATTATAAAATGGGGGATACAAAAATTTATAAAAATATCACAAAGTCTGCAGTAACTTTCAATGTTTTAAAATAAATAATTTTAAAATTAATTCTTTAAGAATTTTTGCCTGAAATATAATTTTTTTTTTTATAAACTACTTAGAGTATTTTAAAGAATACAAATATTATTTTTCTAATCTAATAATATCAAAAACTTTCTTTTCAACTCTGTAAACTATAATTATCCTTAAAAATAATAATTACAAACATAACCTGTAATTTAATTTAGATTTTTTAACAACTTTTAAAAAACTCTTTTATTTTCCCTAACAACCTGTGACTAGCCTTAATATTTTACTGCAATTGTGTGTATATATGACTGCATTTGTATTGCCATTATATACTTATACTACAACTTTATTTGTATTCCTTATTACAAATAAACAAATTTATTTTATTTGAATATTTTAAGATTTTTAACATGTTTTATTGTTTTACTTAGTTTTATTTGTATGTTGTTTTTTTTTCACTTCTCTTCTTTTTCTTGCTGTAATGTTCATTTTCTTCTAACTTCTTTTGGTATTGTTTCTTTTGCCATTTGTTTTTTGTTGTTTATAGTAAATTTTGTCATATGTAAAGTATTTGTAAAATTGTTTAAATGTTGCCATATAAACAATTCTTGGCATTCAAAATATAAAAAGTAAAGTTTGTCAATTTGTACGAGCATGTTGTTTTATTTTAATTTGTATGAGCATCAAGATTTCTAAGAGAAAGTTGTGTAGTTAGAAAATACACTCGAGAAAAAGTATTAAAGAATATGCGATTTTTAAAATATTTGCGATAAACAGCAATTAGAAAATCTAATTGGAAACAATTATATCAGAATCGTTTTGGATTTATTTCGACTGTGTATGTAGGTTAAACTGCACCAAAATTTTTTAACCTTCGAATTTTTACTGCAAATCCTCAAAATTCAAATCGCAGTTACGGCTTAGTCATACAAGGTATTGACCGAATTATTTTTTAATTTTATTTTTTATGGTGTTGTCTATAAACCTGCAAAGTTTTTTTGTAACTTTTTTGAAATTTGTTTAACAAACCTTTTTAAAGTTTGAAAATGGAGTTTTAAAACAGTCTTATAAAATTTAAACAATTTTTAACCGAGCTTGGAAAGGTTTTTGGTTTATCCTGCGAAAACAAAAATTTATTTTTCATTAATTATTGTGGAAATTGTATTGGAAGTTGCTTTTTAGTGAAATATTTATCAAAGAATTTAAAATTTCGTTGTACACTTCTTACACAAGTGTAATAATAAGGAGTGTGATCAAAAAAATCTTAACACACGTTTTGCCTCATAACTTTTTTCGAAATCAATATTGGAATTTTTTTTTTTAACTAGTTATCATGAAAAAATACGTCAGTTATTTTTTTGAACCATGTTGATTTGTGGTGATTTTCATCAAAATGAGTGACAAAAAAGATTTAGGTCCTACAAATTATTAAAAAAAATCGAAAAAATCCAAATAGGTCCTACAAATAATTGGCCACAGAATTAAATTTCTAACGTCAAACTGTTTTTAATGTTATTAAACAATATCAGGAGAATTTGACCATTGATTTGAAACCTGGTTCGGAAAGAAAAAAAAAAAAAACAGAACCATATGATATTGGAAAGGTCAGAAAATTGAAAGCATATTGAAAGGAACTCCAAACACATCTGGTAGAAAAACAGCTCAGTTATCACAGTGCTTCGAGTATTTGGTGTGAAAATTTAAAGCTAATGCAGAGCTGATAACATATAAAGTCCAAAAAGTTCCAAACAGGAATGCTGCAAAAAATTTAGAAGCCAATAATAGAACACGGAAATTAAAAACAAATTTCATACAAAAATACTCAAGTTGTAGAATTGACGAAGAGACTTATATGCTGGCAGAATTTTCGCGGCTTATGTGTCAAAACTTTTAATTGTTAATGCTCGAGGCAATGTTAAAGATATGTTTAAAACCCAAAAGCAGAAAAAATTTCTTACAAAATTCCTGGTATAACAAGCTTTTTGCAGCTGCGGCAAAACAGTAAAGTCATTTGATACATTCAGATCTATAAATACCAAAATATACATCAAGGAATATTTGCAAAAAAGACTTCTTATTTTCATGAGAGAGCACAACGTGTCCACAAAATTTTGGTCCGATTTGGTATCTTGTCACTACGGTAAAAAAAGCTCTGGAGTGGTACCAAAACAATAACAAATAAGTTTTTGTACCAAGAGAGCTCAATTTTTCAAAGGGTCCATAGCTTAGACCAGTGGAGAGATATTGAGCTCTTGTGAAAAGTGAATTGAAGAGCATAAAAAAGGTGTCCCAAAATACTGAACATTTTAAAATAAGATGTGCATACTGTTCTAAAAAAGTGACTGAAGCAACCATCAAATCTCTATCGGAAGGGTTACCAAAAATGATCCACAAGTTCATAAGTAAAGGTTAGAACTATAAAAGTTATATTTTTCTGTAATCTGTACTAAATTATCAATTAAATAAAAAAATGAAAACTCTAAGATCAACCATTTCCAAGTTATTGAATATTATATATGTTAAGATTTTTTTCGAACGCACTCCTTAATAATCTGGGAAATTCGTAATAACTTTAAAATTTTTTAATCGGATTTTATATCTTATTTGATAGATAAATATGTATAAATTAATTTAATTTGTTTACACATAGGTACAAAACAAAGTATTAAATAGCAAAATTTTGCAAAATCAAACTTTTTCCCATATAAGCGCACCCTATAAACTTCAGGTCCGATGCGGAATGGATTAACGTTATCTGATTTCACTTATATTTCACATCGTATGAGTTTGCAATCCAGAGAACAATTCTAGAGGGAGAAGTTACTATTAAAGGTAGGTACTTATTTAATAAGAAAAGTTAAAATTTTATTATCTATAAAAAAAATATTTAATTTGTTATTTTTTCGAACTAAATTAAGTCAAACAATAAGCTTTTAAAGTTTTTTGAAAAAATTGTGACAACGCATCGATAAGTTTAGTTACACAATCCAATTTTCTGAAAAGGCGCATATTTTCAATAAAAAACTTTAACCCTTATGTTTTCATTTTTAAATTAGCATAATTGAAGTTCTATTTGTCATATTAAATTGAAAATTTAGATATTTGTCAACAATATTGTTAGCTATGATATTCTGAAAAAAAAAGTTAAAAGAAGTTTTTATAGCCAAAGTTATAAGCGTTTTAGTGACGATACCCCTTACGTTTACAACCAGCATACCCGGGTATACACAGAGCAAATTATGGAAATATTTTATCGAATACAAGTAAAATATTTATTATGTTTTATTTTTTATAAATAATAGATACATTCGCTTATAATAAATTTTAAAAAAAATTGTATTTTAGGCTGCGCAGTCCTTACATTCCGTAATATCTTCCGAATATTCAGCATATACTGGTTTATGGCATTTCCTACATGCCTTTCGCATTGGTCTTCTTCTAGAACACATAAAACAATTCACTTTATTCTTCATTCTTCCACTAATGTCTCGAACTTCTTGGCTTCGGATAAAAAAATGTTCATCTCCTAATCTTACTGGGCCTTCCAACATATTTTCGATTCCACTTCTAGAGCAAAAATGTGTCATAATTTGTACATTTTTTTTTTTAAATTTCCTCTATAGTTAGTTATTACCTTCTAAAATATTTGTAGCAAAAGTGTGACTACTTTTTCGAATATTCTCCTTTTGTTGACAGTTCCCAAAATTGACAAATTGTAGTCCATCATCAAATTAGAGGCCAAATTGTATCTTGTAAAGAAATTATCACATACGTTTTCGTTCTCCAGAAAATGACATCTCTTCCAATATATGTGTTCGTTGAGGCTTCAAGGGAATCTGCATCAATTTCTTCATCCGAATCGGTGTCATATGTAGGATCATATTCTGGTTACTGTATTTCCTTTGCATCTGAATCATCTACATTTCTCACGCAATCTTCAGCATCTTCCATCTATTGATAAATGTTCCTGTTCATCTTCACTTTCTGTATTTCTAACTTTCTTCAGCATTCGACTTATGTACTCCTCTTTTTAAAGGAAAACCAACAACAGGTGCATCTCAAAAGTACTATTTCATATGAATTGGAAAAACTTTAAATTAGTTAACAAAAACCCTTTTTAGTCTTGTTCTTGCATTTTATTATCATTCATTCAAGATTAGGTGATAACGGTTATATAATAATTAGCAAATTATTATAAAAATGTAAAAATCTCAAAAAATTTCATAAAAAAATAATTCGAATGAGTGAATTCTTCGGGTACTTAGCAAAGATCAATAAATGAATTGCAGAGGTTTTTTAAATGCACATGGAACAAATGAAACCGTTATACTTTCGAATAAATTGATAACCAGATTATTCTTGAATATGAAAAAACATAAGGGTACTATAAAACCTTTTAGATCTTTCTTTTTGTATTTTTAGTAACACTCAGTCAAAATTAGGTAAAAACGGCTGTATAATAATTAGGAAATAATCATAAAAATTTAAAAACATTAAAATTCTATCATAAAAAAACACTTAAAAATGTGTAAACAAATCATATAGGAATAATTTCCATGAGTAAAATTTACAGGTACTTTTCAAAGATCAATAAATGAATTGGAAACGTAATCTGAAATTTGAATGCACGAGGAAAAAATAAAACCTTTATGCCTTCGAATGATTTTATTTAAGAGGGAAAAATTCAAATGGTTTTAAAAAAACTTATATTTTTAGCTTCACTCAGTCAATATTAGGTAAAAACGGTTATATTTTTAGCAAATGATAATAAAAACTTTAAATTATATAATTCCTTACAAGAAATTATTATTATCAAATACCACGTTTTTTTCTTTCTATCGTAAAAACACTTGAAAACATTAATGTGTCAAATATTGCATACAAAATGTATGACATACCCAGGTATGTTGGTTGTAAGGATACGTATAAATTTTTGGTTGTAAACATAAAGGTTAACCTACAAAAATATATGTAATAAAATTACATATAAGGACTGTACACGGAAAAATTAGTGCAGTTCAATGTTAATATTTTTTAAATTTTGTTTCGTTAAAGATTGTTCTATTCGAGTTTTAAATTTAAAATAAAAAATATTTTTTTTCGTTTTTACTAAAATATTTTATATTAAATGTTAGCGGGGAAAAATGGCCTGCCAGAGCAAAAATTTGCTCGACAATTTTGATTATTTTTACACTATATTTATCTGCTTCATTTCCAAAAAACATTTGTGATATGGAATTCCTGACCAGGATCCTATAAAAGGTTCGATAGTATGTAGATTATTTTCGATAATATATTTCGATAATTATTTTCAATAATTTTCGTCCTCTCCTTTACCTTTATACTTTTTAAGCGTTCTCATGGCAAATTTTTATTTTTTTTACTTTATGGGTCTTCAGGCTACCTTTTCGAAACTTTATTGATAATAGATACAAAGCAATTTAGTAGTTGAGTCCCATTTCAATCTCAGATATTCGTATTTTTTCATAAAAATACGTATTATTTTTGTGTGCGATCCTACAGTCTGTAAATCAAGTTTTTCTTTAGTTATAAACTGCTTTTCCCAACTCTCCTGCACTGCTAGAAATTGTTTTGTAAGGTCAACATGTATTTTAGTTATAAATTTGAGTTATGCGTAAATAAGAAAGCTAGTTCTTTACATAAAACGTGCATGGTATTTTTCGTAAGCAGTCCTTATTTTTCTGAAATTTACTCTTTTAAATTCTTAAATAACTGCTTTATACATTTCATGAAATATGTTTCTATAAACTTGATTTCCATTTTTATATCTACCATCAAATTAGAAGGGGGTATATTTTTTGTAATTTTAAGTTTAATATTTTAAAATATTCGTTTAAAATCCCATAAAGTATATATATTCTATTTAGCTTTGTCCGTTCGTCTATCTATATGTCCATCTGTCTGTTGAAAGTACTCGAGCGGATTGCATAGGGGACAAAATTAAGGCTCAACTTTGTACAAATAGATCAAGGGTCGATGTAAACTTGAAAACCAAAAATTTGAAGGTCACGAACTTAATAGCGGTTAACTTTAAGAATGCATACAGCCAAGTAGGGCTTGGTCAAGTCTAATTTAGTAAGAGACTCTAGACCCACTACTAAATAATTGGTAATGAAATACGAGGGCGGATCAATAAGTCCGTGACTTTTTGAATGAAACACGGTGTTTTTTGCAAAACAAACATTTATTTTTCAACATAATCTCCTTTTAACTCAATACACTTAGTCTAAAGTTTCTCCAGTTTTTGTATCCCTTCCAAAAAAATAGGATTTTTCGAGGTCCTTAAAACAGGCATTTGTTTGGTCAATAATTTCATCGTTGGAGCTGAATCTCTTTCTACCGAGCCATTTCTTTAGGTTTGGAAATAGGAAGTAGTCACTAGGGTCTAAATCCGGAGAATATGGCGGATGAGGTACCAATTCATAGCCCAATTCATAGAGCTTTGCCATTGAGATTGCACACGTGTGCACCCGTGCATTATCTTGATAAAAAAGAACTTTTTTTTTGGCCATATGGGGTCGTTTTGTTTTTAAATCCTCATTAAATCGGTCTAATAAGTTGGCATAAAATTCGCCATTTATTGTTTTTCCCTTTTAAAGGTAGTTGATATGGATTATCCCGCGTGCATTCCAAAAAACTGTTGCCATCACCTTATTGGCCGACAAATGGATTTCACCCGGAGAAACACATTGTTTAGACTGCTGCTTGGTCTCCGGAGTACACTAATGGATCCACATTTCATCCACAGTTACAAAACGCCGCCAAAACTCATTCGGATTGCGGTTAAACTACTCCAAACAATCCTTTGAAGTTGTCACACGTTTACTTTTATGGTCAATTGAGATCAAACTCGGCACCCATCTTGCATACAACTTTCTTAAACCCAGCTGATTACTTAAAATCGAAACCACACTGCCATATGAAATGCCTATGGTATCAACAATCTCACACACTTTTACTTTAGGTGAGTAATTAAAGATAATGAAATTTCCTTTAAAATGATACCAGAAACATGTTTTTGTGTTGAATTTTATTGGTAAATAATTCGTGATAATTCGTAGAGGATGGAACCATTCTGAATGCTCCCTGTAAGTATCGCAATGGGACTCCTATTTATCTTATATATTTTTCAAGTTATATGCATTTTAATTTTCAAATTTTTCAATCTCAATTTTTTTCCATATATAGCCTAACATTTCCAACCGATTTTAACTTATCTTCTTGTAATTGGTTAAAAATTAAAATTATCTATTGAGTGAAAGAACCTTGAAGTCGATATTTTTATTTAGTCCAATAATAAAAGTTTTTGAATTTTAAAATTTGAAAAAAAATAACAAACAGACGGTTCTGAATTCGCACAAGAAAAAATCTTACAATTTCAAAAATACTTTTTTTACTTTTCCATCAATATTAAAACCAAATGCAATTATTAGAATATTGATATCATCTTTCCTTGAATTAAGTGCACTTTTCGGCCTATTTAACCCCAAATAATTTTAGAATTCTCGTTTCCCTGAATTTAGCGCCATTATCGACCTTTAACCCTAATGTATATATGGACGGACACTACGTATAATTATAAAAATGGGTTTTTTAAATAACAATATATAAAAAATGAAATTGAAAAAAGATTCGGCTGTGCCGAATCTTTGATACCCTTCACCATATTACCATCTTACCATCTTATCGACATCATATTACCGACAATTAATAAAATTTTCGCCTTAACGTATGCTTGCATATTTTCTAATGAATATGAAAAAAAAAAACAATCTTAACAGGCTTTGCTTTTAAAAAAGAAACAACAACAATTCCATATATATTTATTTTTGTATGTACAAACTGACTGAATACACAAAGAACAACAACAACACTGTTATTCATTATATTACTGCTGTTGCTAACTAAACTACTTGTCTATACAAAAAACAAAAAACGTCACTAATAGTCATTACAATGCTTAATATAAATGTTTGTTGGTGTATTTATATTCTTAACAGATTTGTTTTTGGGCCATAACTCTGTTGATTATGAACGAATTTGGTTTATTAAAATAACCGAAATTTTATAAAAATATTTATGACTGATCTATATAAAAATAAAAATCTATAGCTTGAACAAGGGCTTCAAAAATAAAAAATTCGTTTTCCCCGATATCTCAGTTATTACTGAACCGATTTATTTAATTTTTTCAGAACAAAAATTCAGAAAATAATTTTCGAGCCCCCTTTAAAAATTCGAAGTCCCTGGTATATGCAGAGGCTTCAGAAACTAAAAAACCAGTTCTAAAAACCGGTTTTTAAAGCATATCTCCACCATTTATAAACCGATCTTCCTGATTCAAAAAACTGAAATTTTATAAAAATATTTGTGACCGATCTGTATAAAAATAAAAATCTATAGCTTAAACCAAGGCTTCAAAAAATAAAAAATGCGTTTTGTCCGATATCTCAGTTATTACTGAACCGATTTATTTCATTTTTTCAGAACAAAAATTCAGAAAAAAATGTCCGAGAATTCTTTGTAAAAACGAAGTCCGTAGTGTATACAGAGGCTTCAGAAACTGGAAAACCGGTTCAAAAAACCGGTTTTTTGAACATATCTCCGCATTGTATGAACCTATCTTGCTGAATTCCAATAGCAAAATTCTCGAAAGCATTTCCGATCGTTTGACATATATATTATATATGTCAGTTATCGGTGGGCTTCATAAACGCCATTTCAACCGACACACGGACGGACGGACGGACGGACGGACGGACATGGTCCAATCGTCATCGCTTCTTACAAGGATTCCGAAAATATAAAGTTTTTTGCTCTCCGACGAAAATTGTGGAAATTACAAACGGAATGACAAACTTATATATACCCTTTACACCTGTGGTGAAGGGTATAATGAATCTGGTTCTGCAAATTTTGTTTTTTTTATTCCTCCAAATAATTGCTATTTATTACATATTATTCTTCGAGTGTTTTAAAATATTTACAAAAGCTTCTTATAATATAAATGTTAAAAAAATCTCTTAATATTAAGTATGCAAATGTATTGTTATTTACTTATACTCTTGTACTAAATTTTTGCTATGATTTTCTTAAAAAAAAAGAAATAACAAAATTCATTGACTTGTACCAAGAATACGAATACTTTCTTTTATGCCAAGTCTTACTTTGCAAACTTTTTATGTTGCAAATAAATTTTATATTTAAAGCTACACACACACAAAACATTCCCTTTTCATTAAGAAATTATTTACTTAACAAACAAAAAAAAAAAAAAAAAAAAAAAACATTAAAATAAATAAATAAAATGAAAATAATTTAAAATATCTTTTGTCCTTTTATATCTTCATTTCAAAAACATCAAAATGTTTAAATTACTGTCATAATAAAAGTCATTTTAATAACATTTTTGTTTTTCAGATTTCTCTGTATTTGCTGACGTTTATTTTTATTCTAAAATAGGTTTTAATATATTTGCGACTAAATACTTTTATGTTTTTAAATGTGTCTGTTGTTATGCTTAATAAGTCAATGTCTTATTAAGACAAAAAAAAAAACAACAATTTTGCCCTTTAAATGAAGCAAATTTTTCTATTTATTTCAGCGAAAAAAAAAATGAGAAAAAAATTTACTGAACGCATACATTTGGTTGCCAATGACATTTGGAGGTTTTTTAATTCAATCAGCATTTTTACCAAAAAATACTAAAGGGAAGTTCCATTAAACAAAGATTACAAAGAAAAGCAATGTCTTAACAAAAGCTTTTAATTTGAAGAAAATTTTAAATGACACTTAACTTACACCAAGTTCTTTTAGATATTTTACATATCTTTAAAACTTAAAGTTTATTAACTTCTAACCAAAGATTTTATCAAAGGTTTATCAAATCTACTTTAATATCTTTCGTATTTCTTTAAAAAATATATATAATTTCCATCTCTTTTTCAAATATGAAACTCCCCTCAAAAATATATGTTTTTCTCTTAAAGTATTTCCCGATAATTTATTGCTTTTATACTTACTCCACTAGTTTTTTTCCAAACACCAGCTGTAACTCTCACAAAACAAAGTCTGCAAATTTTTCATTTTTTTTCTTCCTGCATGCGAGTTAGGCACCACTTATACGAGTGTTAAAAGATATTTGCTGCAATATACCAACCAAAAGGATAAAAGCAAAAACATAAAACACCAAAACATCAAATGCATTTTTTTATGTCTTTAAGGAATTTCTTTTGATCGCACCGCTTAGTTTCACACTGACAAGTGTCGAAATATAATTCAACTAGACATTGCAACAGATTATATGTTGTAAATGAAACAAAATTTTCTTGTTTCTTGCATCTACCTTCTGTAAAGATGACATTTTTTGTAGTTTATTCTTTCTTTATTTCTTTAAACTAAGAGCCAGACACCGAGTGCTTATTAAAGGCAGATGGTTGAAAAATGCGAGCAATAGAAATTTATCAAAGAAATGAACACATTTTTTAAAGAAAGAAAGAAGCCAAAGCAATAATAAAAGAGAGATACAAGAAGATTGATTAAGCACAATTACAGTGGGATGGAGAGGAAAGAACTGTAGTTTATAGCCCAGACTATATTCTAGTATATATTACAGTATAATGTCTAGTCTATAGTCCAATCTATAGTCTAGTCTATAGTCATGTCTATAACCTAGCTTAAAGTCTAAAATATACTCTATAGTATATTCTAAAGTCGAGTTTATAATCTAGTTTATATTCTAGTGTATAGTTTAGTCTATAGTCTAGTAATAGTCTAGTTTATAGTCTAGTCTATATTCCAGTCTATAGTGTAGTCTATAGTACAGTTTACATTATATAGTCTAGTCTATAGTAAAGTTTATAGTCTATAGTATAGTCAAGCCTATAGTCAAGTCTATAGTCTGGTCTATAGTCTAGTTCATAGTCTAGTATATCCAATAGTCTATTCTATAGTGTAGTCTATAGTCCAGTCTATAGTCTAGCCTATAGTCTCTAGACTATGCCATAGTCTATTCTATAGTCAGACTATGCAATAAAATCTTGTCAATTTTGTAGTTTGGTATTTAGATAATACCAAATACTAAACTAGAACTGAACTAGAACTGATCTGGAAGAGAACTAGAATTGAATTGGAATAGAACTAGAATTGAACTGGAATAGATGGAACTGAACTTGAACTACAACCAAACTATAACTGAACTATAACTGAACTATAACTGAACTAGAACTGAACTAGAACTGAACTAAAACTGAACTAGAACTGAACTAGAACTGAACTAGAACTGAACTAGAACTGAACTGAACTAGAACTGAACTAGAACTGAACTAGAACTGAACTAGAACTGAACTAGAACTAGAACTGAACTAGAACTGAACTAGAACTAGAACTGAACTAGAACTGAACTAGAACTGAACTAGAAGTGAACTAGAACTGAACTAGAACTGAACTAGAACTGAACTAGAGCTGAACTAGAACTGAACTGCCTAGAACTGAACTAGAGTTGAACTAGAACTAGTTTGACCACTAGAATATAGTATGTTCTATTCTGTAGAGCAGTTTATAACCTAGTCAGTAGTTTAGTCTATGTTTTCATTTATGTGGATTGTCAATAAAATTATTTATTAGAAATCTTCTTAAATTAAAATATAAATTTGCAGCAGTTAGTTTTAACAAAGGAAACAGCACCCTTAAAAAAGAAAAACCATAAAAACAACTTGAAACAAGAGCATAAAATGTTTTTTAGGCACGCGACCTGACTAAAGTGTCCTTGTGTCACAAACAATAAAAATCTTTAAAAATGTTCAACTACACAAATATACATACCTCTACAGACATACTTACATATGTGGAAAACAGAAATGTTTACATGACCATTGTGTTGAGATGGTGACATAAAATGTCTTATTTTTTTTTTCCTATTTGTTATATAGTTTTTCTACATGACATCTTAAAATACATACTACAACAATATTAACTTATAGGGAGAAATTGAGGTGGGCGGAGGTTTGAATTTTAAGAATTTATATATTTAAAACATTTACTTGTACCTTAAGAGCAACAGTAAAAAATATTGTTGTTTAAAGCTTATTTGTCACGCACACTTTTCAAGCTTTTCTTTCATTTTTACTTTTGTTATTCTGCCACATTTCGTGGCATTATTACTGCTACATTGTTGTTATTTTTTTTAGCCACGTGTTAGTATGTGTATAGTTATAATTTTTTGTGGCAAGTTTTATTGTTTTCTATGTTAGTTTTTGTTGGTTGGTTTTCATTTATTTTTGCAACCTTGTTAACACGTGAGTTTATGTTGCACTTGTCTATTTAAAAAAATGTTTATGTTTAGTTGTTGTAGCTGTTGACTGTTTCGTTATTTAATGCTTGAATGTGTGAAGGGTAAAAATAAGTATTTTGCAGCATATTTTTTTTTTTTTTGTGGCACAGTTTTTTTTTGTTTGTTTATAAAACTATCAACAATATTTGGGTGATAAATAAACAAATTATGGTGATAATATTTAGATAACAAAAGAGAAAATAATTTCAAAGTTTTAAAACCATTAGGAAATTTAATAAAAGGTAACAATGTTTCCTTTTCCTTTTTTTTTTTTTCAAAGCTTTAATACATTTAAGAATATTTCCGTATATATTCCATTTAATTTCTCCAATGTCTTTAAAACAAAAGTAAAATAATCTTAAACCAATATTAATTTTTAATAAACTTACGAAAACCTTTTACAAACAATTGACAAAATAAACAAAATGTTCAATTTCAAATGTTCAATTTTTGGCAACTGTTTTCATTTGTTATGCTGCCTTAGGGTATTATAAATCAAATTTAAACTTTACAATACTTATATTAATATAGTAATATAATCACGTAGCTATATCGGCTTAAAATTTAGTGTTCATTGGAAAGATAAAGAATGGGAAATTATTTCACTGCTTCTTAAACATTTTTATGCCCTAAGAATTTGTGTCGTTAAAGTTAGAGTTCATAATTGTTGGATGAAATGATAACAATCAATGCCAAGAGTGACAATATTATTTTTTATTCAATTGCTTTTTGTTTCTAAAATTGGTTGAGCCATTTTAAAATAATAACAAGTTCTGTGGTTTTATTATACTCGAAGGTATAGTTAAACATAAATTGTTAAACGGAATATCAAACCAAATATAAGTTTTAAGATTTTAATATGATTTATTTATATTTGGCAAATGAATAATACTCATGGTCGAAAGAGAGTAAATATCTTGGAAAAACTGAACTAAAACTGATTTAAAAATTAACTAGAACCGAACTAGAACTGTACTAGAACTGAACTAGAACTGAACTAGAACTGAACTAGAACTGAACTAGAACTGAACTAAAACTGAACTAGAACTGAACTAGAACTGAACTAGAACTGAACTAGAACTGAACTAGAACTGAACTAGAATTGAATTAGAACTGAACTAGAACTGAACTAGAACTGAACTAGAACTGAACTAGAACTTAACTAGAACTGAACTAGAACTGATCTAGAACTGAACTAGAACTGAACTAGAACTGAACTAGAACTGAACTAGAACTGAAGTAGAACTGAACTAGAACTGAACTAGAACTGAACTAGAACTGAACTAGAACTGAACTAGAACTGAACTAGAACTGAACTTGAACTGAAACAGAACTGAACTAGAACTGAACTAGAACTGAAGTAGAACTGAACTAGAACTGAACTAGAACTGAACTAGAACTGAAATAGAGCTGAACTAGAACTGAACTAGAATTAAACTAAAACTAGAACTAAACTAGAACTAAACTGAAACTGAACTAGAACTGAACTAGAACTGAACTAGAACTGAACTAGAACTGAACTAGAACTGAACTAGAACTGAACTAGAACTGAACTAGAACTGAACTAGAACTGAACTAGAACTGAACTAGAACTGAACTAGAACTGAACTAGAACTGAACTAGAACTGAACTAGAACTGAACTAGAACTGAACTAGAACTGAACTAGAACTGAACTAGAACTGAACTAGAACTGAACTAGAACTGAACTAGAACTGAACTAGAACTGAACTAGAACTGAACTAGAACTGAACTAGAACTGAACTAGAACTGAACTAGAACTGAACTAGAACTGAACTAGAACTGACCTAGAACTGAAATAGAACTGAACTAGAACTGAACTAGAACTGAACAAGAACTGAACTAGAACTGAACTAGAACTGAACTAGAACTGAACTAGAATTAAACTAAAACTAGAACCAAACTAGAACTAAACTAAAACTGAACTAGAACTGAACTAGAACTGAACTAAAACTGATTTAAAAATTAACTAGAACCGAACTAGAACTGTACTAGAACTGAACTAGAACTGTACTAGAACTGAACTAGAACTGAAACAGAACTGAACTAGAACTGAACTAGAACTGAACTAGAACTGAACTAGAACTGAACTAGAACTGAACTAGAACTGAACTAGAACTGAACTAGAACTGAACTAGAACTGAACTAGAACTGAACTAGAACTGAACTAGAACTGAACTAGAACTGAACTAGAACTGAACTAGAACTGAACTAGAACTGAACTAGAACTGAACTAGAACTGAACTAGAACTGAACTAGAACTGAACTAGAACTGAACTAGAACTGAACTAGAACTGAACTAGAACTGAACTAGAACTGAACTAGAACTGAACTAGAACTGAACTAGAACTGAACTAGAACTGAACTAGAACTGAACTAGAACTGAACTAGAACTGAACTAGAACTGAACTAGAACTGAACTAGAACTGAACTAGAACTGAAGTAGAACTGAACTAGAACTGAACTAGAACTGAACTAGAACTGAACTTGAACTGAAACAGAACTGAACTAGAACTGAACTAGAACTGAAGTAGAACTGAACTAGAACTGAACTAGAACTGAACTAGAACTGAACTAGAACTGAACTAGAACTGAAATAGAGCTGAACTAGAACTGAACTAGAATTAAACTAAAACTAGAACTAAACTAGAACTAAACTGAAACTGAACTAGAACTGAACTAGAACTGAACTAGAACTGAACTAGAACTGAACTAGAACTGAACTAGAACTGAACTAGAACTGAACTAGAACTGAACTAGAACTGAACTAGAACTGAACTAGAACTGAACTAGAACTGAACTTGAACTGAACTAGAACTGAAATAGAATTGAACTAGAACTGAACTAGAACTGAGCAAGAACTGAACTTGAACTGAACTAGAACTGAACTAGAACTGAATTAGAACTGAACTAGAACTGAAATAGAACTGAACTAGAACTGAACTAGAACTGAACTAGAACTGAACTAGAACTGAACTAGAACTGAAGTAGAACTGAACTAGAACTGAACTAGAACTGGACTAGAACTGGACTAGAACTGGACTAGAACTGAACTAGAACTGAACTAGAACTGAACTAGAACTGAACTAGAACTGAACTAGAACTGAACTAGAACTGAACTAGAACTGAACTAGAACTGAACTAGAACTGAACTAGAACTGAACTAGAACTGAACTAGAACTGAACTAGAACTGAACTAGAACTGAACTAGAACTGAATTAGAACTGAACTAGAACTGAACTAGAACTGAACTAGAACTGAACTAGAACTGAACTAAAACTGAACTAGAACTGAACTAGAACTGAACTAGAACTGAACTAGAACTGAACTAGAACTGAACTAGAACTGAACTAGAACTGAACTAGAACTGAACTAGAACTGAACTAGAACTGAACTAGAACTGAACTAGAACTGAACTGGAACTGAACTAGGACTGAACAAGAACTGAACTAGAACTGTCCTGCGTTCTAGATCAGGGACAGTGATTCTTTGATTTTTTTCCCTCTATCATTCTCTACGCAATTATCATCCTCTCGTAATTGTTTTTTATGATTGTTTTCGTCAAAAACTACAGCTTGATACAAATTATTGGGGGATCTACTTGGAGTTTTGCATACATGGCACCTCCATTTGACTTTCCTCTGAAGTAGCACTAAACTATTTCTAGAGTTTATTGTACCCGAAATTTTATACAATGTAGCGTTTAAGTGATGTGTTCTTGCCGAATATGTAGCACTCTTTTACCTTTCTTTAAATAAAAATGTCAAAACTTTTGTTACAACATGTTTAATTTTTTTTATACTTTTTATCTTGGTTTTTTTTTATTTTCTGTTTGTTTAATCCGCGTTTTAACATTTTGTAATAGATATTCCTTATAACCGTCCTGTCATGCTGTCTTTTGTTTATTTGTCTGTCTTCTTATCGAATTCTTATGGGAGCTTTAACTAGGCGAATTTACATGAGTTTATAATAACCTTCTTGAAAAATACAAAAATATTTTTTTTTTTGTACCTTCTTTTTTGCGTATAGAGTTACAATTTTTGCGTATAGAGTTACAATTATTTATAAAATCACACACACATACGCTTATACCTTCTAGTTAGTTGTCAAGAATTGTGATGCCTTAAAGATGTTTTGTTGTTTTTAAACTTTTTTTTTTAATTTTTTTATTTTCTTAAGTTGTTTCGTGTGTTTTTGTCGTGAAAATGTGGCAAATCACCTGTAAAATGTAAATTGTGACACGTTTTCGTAAAATTTCACAGCGGTATGAGTTAATGTAGTAGACTTTTAGGAGTTACTTTTTTTCGTTTTTGCTGTCATTTTTTTGTCTTTAGATTTAAAAGTATTTTATGACAATTTTTGTATTGTCTACGTGATGTTGATTTTTGGATAACTTGATAACTTTGTTTTGTATAAGAACAGGAAATAAAATGATTTTTAGGAAAAAAAAACAAAAAAAAAAAAACTGCGCAGTGAAAATGAAAACAATCTTGTTTAATAGGTTGTTAAGTGGTTCATTCTGCCACAAGATATTTTGGTAGTTGTTGTCTTTTTGGTAATGGAATTTTTAAATTTTTGGAAATACATTCATCGTTTATTACAAATTAGGTAGAAATATATGAAAATTCTTTCTGGGAATTTGAATTTCCATGTTACAACATTTGTCTGAAAGTTATATTTAATATTAACTTTATTTATTTAAATGTTATATCGCGTAGGAGAATTTAAAAAAGAAAAAAATTCCGATGTAGATAAAATTAAAGGTTTTAAATCGTAAACGTTTTTAAATAAATCGGTAACTTTTAATCCGCTTGATCGATTTACATACCATTTTACATAGGCGTAGCCTACTTTCCGTAACATTTTAATTTAAAAAAATCGTAGTTTCGATTCTACTCAAGATATTGATTTCAGTCTTTTCCATAAAATGAAGAATTATGTCAGCAAAGCCATATAATTTAGTCGAAAAATATCAAGCTTATACTTTTTCTGATTTTTGAAATTGAAGTAATATTTTTGTAAAAATAGTTTTAGGGAGAAACTATTAATATTTTATCTGTAATAAGATCTTTGTTAGTTAAGATATCTTAACGAAATTTTCAGTGATTGTAAACTTAATTGTGTAAAATAAGAAAGCGCAAAAATCTTTACGATTCTGGTAAAAGGGCTCCCACAACTCTCCAAAAAAAATCTCAAAAATGTTGTTTTTTTCACATTTTCCTATAAAATTCACATTTCTCCAACGTGCCGTAAATTATGATTGAAGACTAAGAGCCTTTATATCATAGATTCCTAAGTTGCATTTTGTTTGCAGATTCATGCTTTGAGATTTTTGAAAATAGAGACTAAAATCAAAACATTGATCTAAAATACATACGTCAAATTTGGGAGGGTGTGTAGCTATACTGTTTGAGTTATTGGTATTGTTTTCTATTTTATAATAATTTCTGTGAAGATACCTTTCACTAAACGTTTGTTAAAGGAAGTTCCGTTTTAATTCAAAAAAGTGTGAAGAGACTTTTTCGGCAACAAAAAAAAAATATAATAATAATAATTTTTGAAATTCAAGATTGTTTATTTTTGGACTCGATAAAGACATCAACTTCAGATTTTTTTATGCAATAGATAATTTTGTTCTTTAATTACTTAAAGAAACAACTAATGAGATTTGTTAGAAATACCGGGATCTATATGAAAAGAACTGAATCAAGAATTTGCAAAATTTCAGTAGCAAAAATTTCAAGTTTCAAATGCAATTAACTCGAAAACTATAACAGAAAATTAGCACAAATAAGTACATTTTTTATATTTTTTATTGCTTTTATAGTCCACTGAGGTAACTTAGTTGCCTCCAGGGTCTACTTACGAATCCACAAACCTTAAGTAATACGAGGGCGGATCAATATTTCCGTGACTTTTCGAACTTCCCTCGTAGTTATTTGAATTGCAACACTGTTTCCATAAATTACCACCTGTTAATAGACTACTGTCAAATTTTGAGCAAGTGTCGTCATTTACTTTGCGTTTAACAGCTGTTCAAAACATACAACCTCGTGTATTTTTCTAAAAATGGAAAAAAGTGAATTTCGAATGCTTATTTTTGCGAAAAAAAAAACCGTCAATCAAACCTAGGAAAAGCTCGATAAATACTATCGATTTCAATGGTAAAAAAGTGGTTTACTGACTTTCGTTGTGGTTTCGATTTTTAATGATCAGCTGGGTTTAAGAAAGTTGTCTGCAAGATGGGTGCCGCGTTTGCTCTCAATTGACCATAAACGTAAAAGTGTGACAACTTCAAAGGATTGTTTGAAGTTGTTTAACCGCAATCCGAATGAGTTTTTGCGGCGTTTTGCAATTTGTGGACTCCGGAGACCAAACAGCAGGTAAGTTTGTTGGCCAATAAGGTGATGGCAACAGTTTTTTGGGATGCACGCGGGATAATCCACATCGATTACCTTCAAAAGGGAAAACAATAAATGGCGAATATTATGCCAACTTATTAGACCGATTTAATGAGGATTTAAAAAGAAAACGACCCCGTATGGCCAAGAAAACAGTTCTTTTTCATCAAGATAATGCAGGGGTGCACACGTGTGCAGTCTCAATGGCAAAACTCTATGAATTGGGCTACGAATTGGTACCTCATTGGTACCTTATTGGTACCTCTCCGGATTTAGCCATTAGTGACTACTTCCTTTTTCCAAACCTAAAGAAATGGCTCGATGGAAAGAGATTCAGCTCCAACGATGAAATTATAGACCAAACAAATGCCTATTTTAAGGACCTTGAAAAATCCTATTTTTTGGAAGGGATACAAAAACTGGAGAAACGTTGGACTAAGTGTATTAAGTTAAAAGGAGATTATGTTGAAACATAAATGTTTGTTTTGCAAAAAAACACTGTGTTTCATTCAAAAAGTCACGCACTTTTGATTTACCCTTTCTGGGTTTTAAAATAATTATTATCTTTATTGAGTATTTATTTAATTCAAATATCCGTGTGTACAAATCTGCTTATAGAAACTAAACCAATGAGCAAAATTTCTTTTGATTTATATTTTTATTAATGACTGTTATGTTCAAGATCTAAACCTAAAAGAATAAATTATTTTCCCAAGGGTTTTGAATAAAATACCGGATCTTTTCTGGCTAGATATCCTTTTAACTTTTTCGAAAAAGATTCAGAGCAATTAACTTTTTGTGACACTTTTCTTTCAGAGATTTTCTCTTAAAATCCTTTTTATTTTGTCTGAGTTTTACAGTCTGAGGATACTATTTTTTTCATTGTATAATATTGTGCTACTGAGCATAATTGCAAATGTAAACCTGTTACAAAATTATTTATTTTTAACATCAAAAATTTTTTAGCCTAAAAATATGCACAGATTTTTTCGTGCGCAGTCGTTATTTAGTACAAGAGAATAACTTCCATAACGCTGAATCATATTCTATCGGCTTCAATCTCTTCTTCTTCAACTAGGCTTCAGTCTCTTCTTCTTCTTAAACTAGGCTTATTGCGGTTATTCCTTCTTCAACCAGGCTTATTATGGTTCTTCTGTTATTTTTGGAATCGGTTGATCTTAGAGTTTTCATTATTTTTTTAATCATTTGATAATTTAGCACAGATCACAGAAATATATAATTTTTATGGTTCTAACCACTAATTATAAAATTGTGGACCATTTTTGAAAACCCTTTCTTTGGAGATTTGATAGTTGCTTCAGTCACTTTTTTGGAACAGTGTGCACATCTTCTGTTAAAATCTTCGGTATTTTGGGACACATTTTTTGTGCTCTTGAATTCACTTTTCACAAGAGCTCAATATCTCTCCACTGGTCTGAGCTATGGACAATTTTGAAAATTGACCTCTCTTGGTACTAAAACTATGTTATTGATTTGGTACCACTCCAGAGCTTTCTTACCGTAGTCACATGATACCAAATGGGTCCAAAAATATGTGGACACATTGTGCTTTCTTAAGAAAAGAAGAAGTCTTTTTTGCAAATATTCCTTTATGCATATTTTGGTATTTATAGATCCGAATGTATCAAATGACTTTCCTGCTTTGCTGCAACTGCAAAAGGCTTGTCATACCATGAATTTTGTAAGAAATTTTTGCTGCTTTTGGGTCATAAACTTATCTCCAACATTGCTTCGAGCATTAGAAATAAAAATTTTTGAGACACAAGCTGCGAAGTTTCTGCCAGCACCTACGTTTCTTCGTCAATTATACAGCTTGAGTATTTTTATATGAGATTGGTTTTAAATTCCGAGTCCTATTTTTGGCTTGTAATTTTTTTTTGCAGAATTCCAGTTTGGAATTTTTTGAACTTTATATGTTATCAACATTCCCATTAGCTTTAAATTTTCGCACCAAATAGTCGAAGCACTGAGAAAACTGAGCTGATTTTCTACCAGATGTGTTTGGAGTTCCTTTCAATATGCCTTCAATTTTCTGGCCTTCCCAATATCATGTGGTCCTTTTTTCTTACCGAACTAGGTTTCACATCAATAGTAAAATTTTCCTGATACTGTTTAATAACATTAGAAACGGTTTTACGGACGACATTTAATTATGTGGCCAATTATTTGTAAGACCTTTTTGGATTTTTTGAAATTTTTTAATAACTTGTAGGACGTAAATCTTTTTCGTCACTTATTTTGATGAAAATAAGGACAAATTAACATGGTTGTTATTAAAAATTAATAACTGAAGTATTTTTCCATGATAACTAGATCAAAAAAAATTTTGAATATTGTTGAGTTTCTGGAGATAAGCCATATTATTTTAAGTGTTTTCAGTTTCATTTGTGACAACTTTGCATCAATATGGGATTTCCATGTAAGACGTCGATCAAGATGAATACCGAAGTATTTGACCTCTGATTGCTGGGAACAGAGAACAGTATCGGCGGCAGCTTTTATGTCGGCTTGTTGTTTTTCTTAAAAAATCAAAAATTATTTTGGGAGCAAAAAAAAAAAAAAAAATAGTTTAGTACGGTAAACATATGTATAGGTGGCAGTAATGTATTTAATGTATCATAAAATACAAAAAAGTAAAGTGTGTTTTAAAAGTACGATACACCGAAAAATATGTATTCTTGAATATATTTTGACAGAAAAAAAATTAATTTAAATAAAAAATGGCTCTGAAGTCCAAACATACAGAAAATAAAGTATAAAATAGTGTTTTTATCTACGGCGCAACCGACTGTATCAGCGGCTTACCTTGAGTCGGCTTAGCTGTTTAAGCCGATACATACCGACGGCGGCCACAGCTTGAGAAATTAAGCGGCGGTGGCTAGCCGCCGATTTTGAGCCGGTCGGCTTGGTTCTTTGCTGGGGAATAACTTGGTTGTTAATAAGGTTAGGAGAGCACGTTTCTCCACGTAATGTAAACGTTATGTAAATGTATTTTTGTTCATTTACCTTTATTTTCCATTTACGTAACCATCTTTCTATGTCTAATATATGGTCTTGCAAGAGCCAAGATGCATCTTCATTATTATTAGTTGCCATATCAGAGGTGTATATTAAGTACTACAAAGGACCCAGTATACTACCTTGGGGCACTCCTGCTTTAATAGGCTGTGGATTACTTAATAAGTCTCCTTCTTTAACAATAAATTTTCGATCAGTTAAATAGTTTTCCAATAATTTATGTGTATTAGTGGGTAAATTTAGCTTTTTCTTATATATCATGCCATAGTGCGTAAAAATATGACTTAATTTTACCTTCGCAAAATATAGTCTGCTCTTTAATTATATACAATAATTTCTTACCCTTATATGGCGTGTTCTTGTCTTGTTTGAATCGCCCCTACTGTAACCAAACCTTGTATAAACTGAATGAGAATTATATCAACTTAACAAGGGAGCTAAATACAATAGCCCTGCGGGAAATTTGTGGTAATTGCAGTAATGGACCGGTTTCTCTGTACCAGTTGAGTACCAATTAACACCTAACTCGTCACCAAAGTTCCAATTGAGAACTAGTTGACACATACACACTCACTATTAACATGCTCCTTAAGTGCGCAAATAGCAACTCGCGCGCAATAACAATCAGTGGCTGAGTGGTAAGCGTTGAAGACTATAAAACATAACATCCCTGCGGGAAATTTGTGACAATTGCAATAATGGTCCGGTTCCTCTGTACCAGTTGAGTACCAATTGACACCTAACTCGTCACCAAAGTTCCAATTGAGAACCAGTTGACACAAACACACTCACTATTTAACAGTTGAGAGTTAATTTATAACATGCTCGTTAAGTGCGCAAATAGCAACTCGCGTGCAATAACAATCAGTGGCTGAGTGGTAAGCGTTGAAGACTATAAAACATAACATACGTCAGATGAACATGGGTTCGAGCCGGGGTGCCGCCATCGACATTAACGAAAAATTATAAAATTAAAATAAACATAATTTAATAAAGATAATAATAAAAATAATGTTTAAAAAGTAAACAATTACCGAATTTTTATAAAATTTTTATTAGAATAATCGTTACTGAACCTGTCCTCTTGGACCTGTCCTAGGACCTATCCTGTGACCTGTCCCAAGGGGCTAATTAGCCAAGTGACAGGTTCTTCTCATATAAAGTTCCGGAACTGGGACCGGTCACTAGCCCTGAGAACCTGTCACGTGACTAGTTTTGAACCGGTTCTCTTTACTCTAGGGATACGTCAGATGAACATGGGTTCGAGCCGGGGTGCCGCCATCGACATTAAAGAAAAATTATAAAATTAAAATAAACATAATTTAATAAAGATAATAATGAAAGTAATGTTTAAAAAGTTAACAATTACCGAATTTTTACAAAATTTTTATTACAATAGTCGTTACTGAACCTGTCCTCTTGGACCTGTTCTAGGACCTATCCTGTGACCTGTCCCAAGGGACTAATTAGCCACCTCCAATGACAACCCCATATAAAAGTGACTGGTTTTTCTCATATAAAGTTCCGGAACTGGGACCGGGCACTAGCCATGAGAACCTGTCACGGACTAGTTTTGAACCGGTTTTCTTTATTCTAGGGAGGTTACTCAATATTTTAGTATGCCAATGAAAATAATAAATATTTATAAAAACAATTGAAAATGCAATAATTCATTAAATAAATAAATCTATTACGAAATATATACGTGATAGTAATGATGAGTGTACTACTTCAAGGCTACAAGGGCTTTAATAAAATGTAAAAATATTTAAAATCGAATAAGAACCAAGAATTGGCAAGCGTTTAAAAATTTTTCTATGTCAGAAGTACTCTAGTTTGAGACCCCATAGCTCTGTTCCTGAGGGGTGTGTAGGGTCCCCCTTCTAAGCTTAAAATTTTACACTTCTCTGCTCTGCCTATGTGAAATTTTATATAAATCCAAATAGCCTATTAAAAGTTACAGACTTATTTTCAAAAAATTTTCGATTCTGCCCCACTGTTCACTGTTTGATTTTTTTTTTTTTTTATCAATAGTTGTAATTAGGACTATCTTGATCTCGTAGTAGTTCCTATACATTACAACAAATTCTACATTATGATCTACAATCCCATATATTCTACTTCAGCTTAAAATTTCCTCATAAACATTAATTAGACTTAAGTCTTAAACAAATTTGTTATAGTAACTTAAAAATTATTACACTACTTTAGTTGCTGTAAAAAAAAACTCCACATTTTTTCGGCTTCCTTTTGAGCTAAGAAATAAAATTTTAAAAAAATAGTTTCCCAATATCAATCTTAATTGCCTTATTTCTGTTTTTCTTTTCTCTACAAAATTTCAACTACAGCAAAAAATACAGTCCGTTTGAAAATAAATTTTTTGGTGTAAATCTTCTTAAACAGCTAAATCTTTTATCTTACTTAACACTTTTTTTTTTTGTACTTATTTAAGTCATATAAATGGCCAAAATAAAGCAAAACTTAAAGAATGAAATAAAACTAAATTCATATGTTACATATGTACAATTTAAATGGCTTAAATAAAAGTCTGTCCTTTTAACTCTCTATTGCTGCAACAGCTTACAGCCTTAAGAGTTTTGTGGTATGTCTGGCCATTTGGTTGGTTCATTTTTCTTTTTTTTTCAAGTTTGTGGTGGTGGTGGTGGTGGCGTAGTTGAAATTGCAATTGCATTATAGCCAAAGGGCTTAACTGATTTAAAAAGGTAAGAAAAATCTTAAAATTGGCTCTAAATCAAAAAGCCAAGTATACAGCATTAAAATATATAGCACAAGAAGAACTACACTCATTTAAAGCAATGATCTTGTAAAAATAAAAATATATTTGGTAGTAATCTTAAAGCCACATATTCAAACCCAATAAGGAAGCTTAGCCAGCGAACAACTGCTTATAGTCAAGATTTTTTTATAAAAAAAAAAAACGACCCAAAAATGTAAGAAAAACTAAATGTAACTATTTCATTTGTATAAAAATATTGCATGTTGGTGTAGATAAATAACTAAATAATAGAATAATAGTATAATTGATGGACTTTAAGTACAGCCACTTAAAGTTATTCACACCTTAAGGTAACAACATTAAAAACTAGTTGAACCAAAATCCAAAAAAAAAACCTTATGATATAGCAAGTATAAAGTTATCTTTAAAAAATTTTAGCTTTAAATAATGAAAGTAAGCGGGTGTATTTTAATTTTTTGTAGTCTTTTTACTTTAATGTTCCTCTTTTTGTATCAATTTTACAGCCAATTTAAGGCAATATTTCTATATGTACTTGTATATATTGGCTTAAAGCAATCAAATTTATTAGAGCACAAAATTGGGTGATTGAGAATTACTTTGAAAATTTACACCTTTAATGCTTTATTTTCATCTGTGCTTATTAAACTAATAATATGATGTTTAATGGTGAAATTTTGTTGTTGGATAGAAAACGACTAGGAAATGCTTTTGCTAGAATAAGTTATAGAAACTGTAGACTAAACTATAGACTAGAATTGCGAATACATTAAGGACTATAATATATTATAGAATTTACTGTAGAGCGGGTTTCAGATAAGAGTATTAACTTAACCATACACAGAAAAAAGTAAAAATGGACTTTAATTACGAAATTGCTAACATTAATTAATTTTTAATTGATTTTAATTCAATCATCAAAATGATAATATTAATAACTAGAATAATTGGTATAATTATTTCTTTTCCTTAAATAGATGTAATGTGATGAAGATTTTTGTAAATTTACATAAATTTATTTTATTTCTATATTTTTATTGACAAATCTTTAATTTTTTCTTTATATTTTATTAGCAGCATAATTTTAAATATTTTTTTTTTTTTTCTGTGTATGCTTACTATAGACTTGGCTATAGATTAGACTATAGAAAAAACGACAGTCTAGATTATAGTGTTAAATTCTTGACTACAAACTTGACAATAGTCTAGATTCAAGTGTTAACTATATAGTCTAGACTATAGTTTAGATTATAGTCTTGACTAAATACTATAAAATAGTCTAGACTATAGTAGACAAGGGTCTGTACCATAGTCTTGATTAAAAACTAGAAAATAGTCTAAACTATAACCTTGCTGTATATTAGACTACATTCTTGAATATACTATAGACCAACCCGTAGTATAGACTAAAGTTTTGACTATAGACTAGTCCGAAGTCTAGACTATTGTTTTGACTTGAGACTGTTTTGACTAGATTAGACTATTGTCTAGACTACATTATTGAAAATAGTCTTGTCTGTATACTTGATCACAGTCTAGGTTTTGGTCTTGACTTTAGACTAGAGCGCAGTCCAGATTATAGTGTTGGCTGTATACTTTACCACAGTATTGGTTGTAGTCTTGACTATAGACTAGACCAAAGTCTTGATTATAGCTCTTGACTATAGACTAGACCACAGTCTAGATTATGGTCTTGACTACAAAGTAGACCACAGACTTGCTTGTAATCTTGACTATAGACTAGATCACAGTCTATGTTATAGTCACGACTATAGACTACACCATGGTCTAGGCTGCTGTTTTGACTATAGAAATGATATGTTCTTGGAATTTTTTTTGCAGAAAAATTTGCTCTTTAATTTTGATTTAAAGAAAAAATGTGGTCGAAATTTTTTTATAGAAAAAAATCTTGTCCTATATTTTCTTCTATAGAAAAAATGTGGTGTTAGATTTTCTTCTACGAAAAAATGTGCTCGCAGTTCTTTTTCTATATAAAACATGTCCTCAATTTTTTTTTCTTTAGAAAAAATGTCTTCAAATATATTTTTTCTATAGAAAAAATTTATGTGCTCTAAAATTTTTTATATGAAATTTTTTTGTACCAACAAAAAGTGCTCTTTGTTTGTTTTTTCTTGCTCTCAGATTTTTTTCTACTGAAGTTATGTCCCCTCAAATTTTTTGTTTTTAAATTTCTTCTCAGTTTTTTTCTACAGAAATAATGTGCTTATTTTTTTTTTTTTTCTTTTTTTTGTAGAAAAAATTTATTCTCAGTTTTTTTCCATAAAAAATGTGCTTTTTTTTCTATAAAAAAAAAATGTCCTCTTAGGATTTTTTCCTATAGAAAAAATGTACTCTCAATTATCTTCTATAGAAAAAATGTGCTATTAAAAAAAATGTGCTCTCAGATGTTTTTCTATAAAAAAATTCGTCTAAGGATCTTTTCTATAGAAAAAAAGGTGCTCTTAAAATGTTTTCTATTGAAGAAATGAGCTGTAAGAATTTCTGCAATAGAAAAATTAAGCTCTTAGAATATTTTTTAAGGAAAATATGTGCTGTTGGAATTTTTTCTATAAAAAAAAATGTTATCTTAGAATTTTTTCTATAGAAAAGATGAGCTCTCAATTTTTTCCATAGCAAGAATATGTTTTCACATGTTTTTCTGTAGAAAAAATATGCTCTTACAAGTTTTTCTAATAAAAAAATATGATCTTACATGTTTTTCTATTGAAAGAATATGCTCTCACATGTTTTTCTGTAGAAAAAATATGCTCTTACAAGTTTTTCTATTGAAAAAATATGATCTTACATGTTTTTCTATTGAAAGAATATGCTCTCACATGTTTTTCTATAAAGAAAATATGCTCTTACAAGTTTTTCTATTGAAAAAATATGATCTTACATGTTTTTCTATTGAAAGAATATGCTCTCACATGTTTTTCTATAAAGAAAATATGCTCTTACATATATTTCTATAGAAAAATATGCTCTAAAATGTTTTTCTATAAAGAAAATATGCTCTTACATATTTTTCTATTGAAAAAATATGCTCTCACATGTTTTCCTATAGAAAAAATATGCTCTCAAATGTTTTTCTATAAAGAAAATATGCTCTTACATGATCTTACATGTTTTTCTATTGAAAAAGTATGCTCTCACATGTTCTTCTATTGAAAAAATATGCTCTCACATGTTTTTCTATAGAAAAAATATGCTCTCGCAAATCTTTCTATAGAAAAAATATGCTTTCACATATTTATATATAGAAAAAATTTGCTCTCAATTTTTCTTTATAAAATAAAGTGCTCTCAATTTTTGTCTTTCGAATAAATTTTCTATATTTTTTACGACAAATTTTCTCTCAAATGTGCTTTAAAATTTTTTTCTGTAGAAAAAATATCCTCTCAAATTTTTTTCTATAAAAAAAGGTCGCCTCAAATCTTTTTTTTTTTTATAGAAAAAATGTACTCTAAAATATTTTTCTTAAGAAAAATTTACTCTCGATTAGTTTTCTTTAGGAAAAAGTCCGCTCAGATTTTTTTATAGAAGAAATATCCTCTTAGAAGTTTTCCTCTAAGAATTTGTCCTCTCAGCTTTTTTATAAAGTAAAAATGCTCTCTCGGATTTTTTAATAGAAAAAATGAATTTTTAGATATTTTGACAAAAGAAGAAATTTGCTTGCAAATTTTTTTCAAAAGAAATAACGATTTAATATTTATTTAAGACGATTTAAAAATTATTTAATTTTTTTTCTATAGAAATAGTTTATTTTAACTATTTGCCTTAGTAGAATATATTTAGACTATGTAGAGAATATAGTCTTGTTTATACACTATACTTTATTCTAAACTATAGACTCAAAGATCTTCTAAACAATAGTATTGAATGTAATCTAGGCCATAGACTGGACTATAGTTTAGACTGTATTCTTGCTTATATATTAGGCCAAAATTTAGTCTATAGCATAGTTTTGGAACATAGCTTTTTGTAAATACGACTATAGTAGTAATTCTCTTAGAGAAAATCTACTATTATTATATACATTTTAAAGAAAAAATTCTTTCTTTTCCTTAAAAATAAATTCAAACTTTAAAGCAATTTAAAACACACCAATCCTTATGTACTTTAACTCTTCAATACAAAAAATACAAAATTACTTAGCCTTAAGGTAACTGCAGGAAAATTATATTAAAAACACATCCACATACATATTATTCACTTACTTACTTACATACCTTCTCCTAGCATCTATCATACTATAAATCTTCTAATAAGCAATTTAAGGTTTACCAACCACAAACTGTATAACATTTTCATTTTCTAATTTTAAATTGATAAAAATAAAATAAAAATGTAAAAAGTAAATATTTGTTACACAGAACAAAGACTTAAAGTATTAAAAAGAGCCTGGCACATCTGGTTAACCAAAAAATTATTGCTACTTATTGGTTTTTATCATCATCATACTCATCATTAAATTGTAAAGTAAAGGGGAAAGAAAGAGAAAGACAAATAGAAATACAGAAAACTTAAGGTCTTCACCTACAAGGAAATCTATTGTATTTTTAATATTTTTATACTTTAACAACTTAGAGAGCATGCAAACACAATAATAATTTTTGAAAAGATGTAGCAGTAGATTGAAAATAAATACAAATATTGAAATTTGGTAACATCAGTTTTATTTGAATATTTATTTTCATCTTAGGCCATTATAATATTTCTAATTTTGTTAAAAGGATAAAGAGGAAAATTTTGTGATACTGATAGAAGGATATATATACAGTGGGAAGGATGAAGGAGAAAACTGAAAATGCACATGAAGAATAATTTTGTTTCAACATATTAGTATTTTACATTTATTTTCCCACAGTGTGTATCACATATTTCAACATATATTATATTCTTGTTGCTAAATCTATTGTTGGCCAACAAATATCATTGTGTCCTAGTGTGTGTGTATTTACATATTAAGCTATTTATAATTTACGGTCATATGCCTGAATAAACACAAGATAAGTATAACTTTTCAAACAAACATATGTTTGTAGAGAGGATGTCACAAATATATCTATGTAGATATGTTGCTTCCTTTTGCTGTTGTGGGTTGAATATTTGAATGAATATTTGTTTACTAGGATGTCTTTGAAAAGACCTTAAACATTGTAATTCCTATCTATCTATGTCTGTCTGTCGGTCTGTCCTTCTTTAGGTCTGCATATATCTTACTATGACACAGAGTGTTAAAAAGCCAAAGTGTTAACAAATGTTGTATTGTAATCCTTTTCTATTTTTATCTGGTTTTGTGTTGTGTTTGCTCGTTATGGGAAAAAGTCTCAAAGTTTGATGACAAGTTTTTCAAGCTGAAACTTTTGCTTCAGATAAAATTGAAAAAAATAAAACAAATACTTAGTCAAAACATATGTAAGTTTTAATCAGTAAAAAAATCTTATAAAAAGTATCCAAAAACTAAATTTAAATATCATGGTTATATAGCAAATTAGGCTAAAAGTTTGGTTAGTAACCGATACTTGTATAAGAAAACAATTTAATTCATTAGAAAAGAAAAAAATCTAACTAAAAATTTCTTATAATTTCTTTAATATCTTTAAAATCTTGTAATTTTAATCATGACTTTTGTTTTCACCTGTTGCTTTGCTTGTCAATAATATTCATTAGACTCATTAGAGTTTCAACACTTTTAAAACTTATTTTACTAACTAAAATACCTTTTTCAACTCTTTAACGCTTGATTAATTTTTTAAGTTTTATTACTTTTAAATACAGCTGCATTTAAGACATTTGCTAAATTCTTATAAACTACTGCATGCACAAGCAACATCCCTACATATACTTACATACAGTGCTGTGCAATATAATAGGCTGTTGTATATTAAATATTTTCTCTTCGATTTAACACTATTAAAAAAACAATTTCTTAGGAATTTTTGGTACCGTTATTTTTGATATTGTCAATACTAATGAAATTGAAAAAAGATTCGGCTTTGATACCCTTCACCATATTACCATATTACCATCTTACTATCTTATCGACATCATATTACCATATTACCGACAAATAATAAAATTTTCGCCTTAACGTATGCTTTCATATTTTCACATATATAAATCTAAATTTTTTTCAAACTACGAAAATTTGAATATGAAAAAAAAAAAACAAAAAAACAATCATAGTAGGCTTTGCTTTTAAAAAATAAACAACAACAATTCCATATTTATTTATTTTTTTATGTGTGTATATACAAACTGACTGCATATACCAAGAACAACAACAACACTGTTATTCATTATATTACTTCTGTTGCTAACTAAACTACTTGTCTTATAGGCAAAAACGTCACTAATAGTCATTACAATGCTTAATATACATGTTTGTATATGTATTTATGTATATTCTTAACAGATATGTTTTAGTTTTTAAAAATAAACAACAACAATTCCATATCTATTTATTTTTGTACAGACTGCATATACAAAGAACAACAACAACACTGTTATTCATTATATTACTTCTGTTGCTAACTAAACTACTTGTCTATACAAAAAACAAAAAACGTCACTAATAGTCATTATAAAGCTTAATATACATGTTTGTGTGTGTATTTATATTCTTAACAGATTTGTTTTTGGGCCATAACTCTGTTGATTATGAACGAATTTGGTTTATTAAAAAAAACTAAATTTTATAAAAACATTTATGACCGATCTGTATAAAAATAAAAATCTATAGCTTAAACCAGGGCTTCAAAAAGTAAAAAATGCGTTTTGTCCGATATCTCAGTTATTATTGAACCGAATTATTTCATTTTTTCAGAACAAAAATTTAAAAAAAAATGTCCGAGACTTCTTTGTAAAAACGAAGTCCCTAGTTTATACAGAGGCTTCAGAAACTTGAAAACAGGCTCTAAAAACCGGTTTTTTTAACATATCTCCGCATTGTATGAACCGGTCTTGCTGAATTCCAATAGCAAAATTTTCGAAAGCATTTCCGATCGTTTGATATATATATTATATATGTCAGTTATCGGTAGGCTTCATAAACGTCATTTCAACCGACACACGGACGGACATGGTCCTACCGTCATCATTTCTTACAAGGATCCCGAAAATGTAAACTTTTTTGCTCTCCGACGAAAATTGTGGGAATTACAAACGGAATGGCAAACTTATATATACCCTTTATACCTTTGGTGAAGGGTATAAAAATAATGGGTATTTTTAAGAAGTTTCTTTCTTTCCTTTATGCTCTTTCGTAAACATTTCAAGAAAAGTTAAAATATAATTTGTGCAAAATAATAGACTTATTTTAAAGAATTATATTTTTACGAAATGATGGGTCATAATGTACATAGCACTCCTTAAGAAAGGCGAATAGTGAAATAATTACGTGACCAAGGAAAAACACTTGATTTTATTGCGGAATTGCTTGGAAGGTCTCATCATTTCGTAAGAAACGCGATCAAGTGGAAGCCATCAAAAGAAACACGTGGTAGACCTTGCAAAATAACCGCTACCACGGCTTCACAGATAGCTCTTCTAGTGAAGAAGCAACCATTTCAAAAGCCGTTTCTGAAGAAATAGGTAACATAATTAGTGCTTCAACAGTCCGACGAAAACTTTTAGAGAAAAGTTTGTCAAGTAAAATCGCCAGGAAGTTACCATTTTTAAGCTCAAAAAACTAAGCAGCTCGAAAAAAATTTGTTACAAAAATTAAAAATAGTGGAACGACGAGACAAAAATTAACTTGTTTGGGTCAGATAGTCGCAGAAATGTTAGATGACCAAATGGAAAGGAACTAGATGATCGTTATACAAAAAAGATTGTAAAACACGGCGGAGGAAGTATAAGGGTGTGGGGTGAATTTTATTGGCATGGTGTTGGCCCTCTTTATTAGATCACAAAAATAATGAACCAAAAAATGTACCGTGATATTTTGAAGGATATTATGCTACCCTATGTGGAGAACAATATGCCACTAGAATGGACTTTACAACAGGACAATGATCCTAAGCAATCCTCAAAATTTGTTAAATCTTGGCTAAGTGCTAACAATGTATCTGTTTTAGAATGGCCTTCACAGTCACCGGATCTAAATCCTATTGAGAACCTTTGAGTTGAAATGAAGAGAGGTCTAGATGGGAAGACATTTCGGAATAAAAATCAACTTTGGAAAGATGTTAAAAAGAAATGGGGGGCAATTTCTATAGAAAAATGCAAAAAATTTATAGAATCAATGCCCAGAAGAGTTCAGTGCATTTTAAACAATAATGGCGGTCATTCAGGTTATTGAATTAACTTGGCATATTATTATAATATACAATATTAGTAGAAAATTTAATTTGTTTTAGTCTTTAATGAAAAAAATATATATTTGTTTAAGAAATATTGAATAAGTCTATTATTTTGAATCATAGGAAAATGATTTTTTTTTTTATTTTTTATTTAAATAAAGTCATAAAAAACAAAAACATTTGTGGATGGTGTATCTTTTAGTACAGTTCTTAAATAAATAAAAAATAAACTTAAATATAATTCATAATGGAAAATATTTACCAAATAAAAAAAAGTATATTATTTTGCACAGCACTGTATATATATACATCTGTTTACACGTACATATGTTTGGATAGTATATGTGATGTATGCTTTTGAACGTAAGTTTATATGACAAGCGTTCATGCAGTGAAGCAGCTAACAACCTTTTGGATTTAAGTTGCTAACTTTATTTAATGTCATGGTTGATTTATGTTTATTACTCTCTGAAACAACAACAAATACAAAAATAAAAAAGAAAAACATGTCATGTTGCTGTTATGGGTTTTAGTTTTGAATTGTTTTTTTTTTTTTTTTATATTGTAACTCTTATTTTTGCACTTAAAATTAATTTCGTTTTCAATAAACACTGAAAGAATTATTAGACTATTAAAATGTTTAATGACAATAAGCATTAAGATTAATAATTACATCGTGTAACAATTTCCTTATAACCTTATATCTCCCAAACTAATATAGATACAAAAAAAGTTATTCATTTAAAAAATAAACAGACAAGTGTCTGATACTTTTTTTCAAAATCGTCCCTTTTGGGCAGAAAACGGGTTAAAAACTATATTTTGATACTTTTTTAGCACAATATGCATCTTTGAAACCAATAAACATACAGATAAAATTTCGATAATAATCTATCAGAAAAACACAACATTCGCTTTAGTCGCGAATATCCTTATTGCTAACATCCTTACTAGTCATGAATACCCTTATTGTTATTCTATTTCAATTTGGTATACGTACTGATTACACCACTTTATAATTCTCATTTAGTTTATAGCATTCTTCATACATATACTCCAAGGTTTGATGTTGTGATGGCGGTTTGATAATCACGTAACGAAACCGACTGATACGAATCGGTAGCCACTGAGACGAATAAAAGCAGTTTTTATTGAAATAATACATTTTACCAGAGACTTCGGCCTACTGTTCAATACGGAGACTTCGGCCCACTGTTCAAACCGGAGACTTCGGCCTACTGTTCCATACAGAGGCTTCGGCCTATTGTTCCATACAGAGACTTCGGTCTACTGTTCAATACAGAGGCTTGAATTTCCTGTCTATTGTTCAATACAGACGCTTCTTCCTACTGCTCAATACAGAGGCTTCGTCCTACTGTTCAATACAGAGGCTTCAGCCTACTGTTCAATAGAGAGACTTCGGTCTACTGTTCAATACAGAGGATTCAGCCTACTGTTCAATACAGAGGCTTCGGTTTACTGTTCAAAGCCAAATTAACCTGCTAAGCCCGAACTATCATCCGAATCCGACGCAATCTCCTGAATCCGAAGCCAAATAAATCATAAAGTATTATCGAAGTTTTTCGTAATTTGTTATTATGCAGATGAAGGCTAAATAAATAAGGCCTGCGCACGAAAAAATCCGTGCATGCAATTCTGCTTATAGAAACTAAACCAGTGGGCGAATTTTTTTGAAGTGATATTTTTATTAATGACTGTTATGTTCAAGTACATAAACATAAAAGAATAAATTAGTTCCTGTTGGTCTTTAAGGAAATATCTGATTTTTTCTGGAATTATTCTAATTAAAGGTTTTATTGTGTTTCGTTCACTTTTTTGCTCGAATAAGTTCACTTATTTTTAAACTTCGTTTCATTTTATGCTGAGCTTTTAATGTCCTTTAAATTACTTTTTACTAGAGTTCCATATCTTTCAATTGCACGGAGTTTCGGACAATTTGATGGACTAGACTCTTTCGATACAAACTCTTACAATTTCTTTGTTACAACTCCATTGTTTTGTTGTTGTAATGAGAAGAAGCGGAAAAAAGAAACGAAATTTTTCTTGCATAATCCCTTTAGCATTTGCGACATAGAATTCCTGGTTAGGAAGTTGAAAAAAATCGATCGTTTCATCGTCTACTATACAGAAATAAAATTTCTTAAAAAAATCGTCCGAAGTACTTTCATGTTATTTTTTACCTCCAAATTCTTTGCATTTCTAATATGATTTTTGTCTTACTTTATAAGCCTTCAGGCTAGACTTCCTTTCAAATTTTCTTATAAAGATACAAAGCAATTAACTTTTTGTGACATTTTTCTTCCAGAAATGAGGTGAATCCATTCTATTTTGCCTGAGTCCTACAGCCTGAAGATACTATTTGTCTTCCATTACCAGCTTATCATTCAGTGACCATGACTTCTTTGTATAATATTATGGCACAAGAAACATGAAATTACTAATATGAGGCCATAATTGGGTGAAAATTCATTGAGCGGACTTTTTGATACCTTTTTGTTCTTCTAATGGTGTTTTTTTTTTTTTAATTTACCATCATATTTAACCTAGAAACATTAAATTAATGATATGTGGTCCCAAGTGAATGAAAAACCATAAGAAGGTACTTTGTGGTACTTTTCCTTACTTCTAATAGTACTTCTTGAATGTTCTGTAATATTCATCCTTAGAAACATAAAATTAAAGATGTAAGGTTCAAAGTGAATCAGAATCCTTAAAAGGGATTTTATGGTACATTTTCGTTATTCTAACATGCTTTTTCGTTATTATAATATTTCTTTTTTGTTATTCTAATATTGGAAACATAAAATTAAAGATGATGAGAATTCTCAAGCTCTATTAATCAAATTCTACTATAAAATAAATAATAAGAATACTTTGGTAGTTTTTCAACTTTCAAACGTTAAAGATGTTAAAAATTGGTACTTTATTGGCACCCTGCGAACTTTCTAAACCAAAAGCATAAAAATAAATTTAAAATATTATCTTTTTTATAAGATGTACACATAAATCCTATTTTTTTATTGTAATTTTTGGTACTTTATTATTTTAATTTTAACATTTAAAAAGTTTATCGTTGTTAATGCCGATAAAACACCATTATTAAAGATTTTCCCATGGGAGATAAGAATCTTAGTTTAAATTTATGGCTTTTTAAAAATTTCCGCTAACGAAGTAGCACATTTTTTTGTGCTTCTTCAAAAAAAAAATATATAAAATATGTGGACTAGATGGAATTCCACATGCTAAGCTCAAATCTGCTTTCAGTTTTTTCCCATCTGGTCGAAATTTTTTTATGGGCGTAACTAATATTGCGCCCTAAATAAAACGATTACCTGAGTATATTTCACTATAACTCGAGAACGGTATGCACGATTTATATAAATAATATACAAAAAAATAAGTAAAATTAACTACTAACAAATTTCAATCCGCTCAATAGTTTAGGAAATATTTCGAAATAATGATCCGAAAAAATTGTTTCATGCTAAATTCAATTTTATTTTTTTTTCCTTAAACTTCTTTTTAAAACTGAAAACATTAAAAATATTTCAGTTTATCATCTTTATCTCAAAGTTGGTAAAACTACGAGTAAATAATGCTACGTATCATAAAAATTGATGCACAAATCTTGAATGCATTCACAGTCAAGTTACCCATACATACCTACAGTTAAGTGGAGTGGGCAAACAAAATTTTTTCATCTTAAATAAAAAAAAAAAAATAGGTGGATTAGATGGAATTTAACGTGATAAATAAGAATCAGCTTTTACTTTTTTTCTATCACTTATTGATTTTTTTATGGGCATGACTACTATGACCCCGCCTTCAGGCTGTCTCACTTGTATAACTTGAGAACTGTTTGTCCTATTAATATAAATTAAACAATATACAGCGACTTAAATTGTACGTAATTTTTTGTTCAGTTAATAATTCCGTAGTTATTTGGTAATTAGTAGTTTTTAAATGGTGAAAATTTTGATCAATAACTCTGAAATTCTTAAGCGAATAAAAAATATTGTTGATATACCTTGAAGACAGTTTTTGTATGCATCTTTTGGTGTATCGCTTATCAAAATCGTGTAAAAGGTTCTTGAGTTATAGTCTAAATTGTACAAACATTCTCTAGTTTTATAGTGTGACCGCTAAATAAGGTGATGATATTTTTTATGTCCATAAAAAAATCATTCTTGTTTAACTCGTCAAAATCCATCTAGTCCACATAAACTAAGAGCAACATACTATGATTGCGATATATGATTACAGGTAACAATAAGTATATTTGTACGTAATAATTATTATGATTCCATTTTATAATTTATTAGTAAGGTTTATAACCTTTTCTTAAATATTGCTTTCAATTTAATCATGTTTTTATCATTTAATAATCCCATGTTTTCATATTTATATTCATTTGTACCACGATATGTGGTACATTCATCATACTGAATAAAATCAATTCTAGTCAATTTATATTTGTTCATATCTAAACTAAATGAGAATTAATATACTGACAAGCTACTGGACTAACACACAAAAACGTGTGTTCAAGTTATTAAAAGCAAATAAAAATACGAGAGAAAAAGACATATTCGGTCAAGCCCGACCATATGATACCCTACACCATTGTGTACATTATAATAGGGACCTTTTATTAGCTTTGGAGCCAAATGTGGACAGATACTCATATTAAGTGTAAAATAAAACATACGAATACAGAATATTGCGCCGATGCTAACAATTATATGAATTTAATCAATTTTGGGTGATTCCCGAAAGAGGGCCTTATATGGGAGCTATGGTAAATTATGGATCGATCTTTGTAAAATTTGACACTATCATTTATGTTTATATAGAACTTATTTGTGTCGAATATTAACTTGATACTAACATTTTAATGGAACTTTTTCCCGTTAAAGTGATTTTCTGAAAAGGGGCTGATATGAGAGTTGTGATCAATTATGGACCGATCTTTGTAAAAATCGGCACACAGATGTAAGCTTATATAAAACCTATATATGTGCCAAATAAAAAATATTGCTATATTTAAGGGATTTATGATAGTTAAATTCTTTTCCGGTAGGACATTTGTATGTGGGCTAGGTGAAATAATGGACCGATCATAACCAATTTCAATAGGCTTCGTCCCTGGACTATAAGAAGCCAGTGTACCAAATTTTATTAATTTTGGTTCAAAATTGCGACCTGTAGTTTGATTACAAGGTTTACATGGACGGACAGACGGTCAGACGGACAGACGGACATCGTTAAATCGACTCAGAAAGTGATTCTAAGCCGATTGGTATGAATTAAGGTGGGTCTTAGACCAATACTTTTGGTTGTTATAAACATCAGCACAAACGCATAACACCCTCCCCACCTATGGTGGTGTAGGGTATAATTAGCTTAATGGTTGTAGAATTAACCAAATTTGTAAAATTAACTGAATGGTTCTAGAATTAACTGAATAATTGTAGAATTGACTAATTTTTTTGATTTTTCATAAATATGGTTTCATATAAAAATATTTAAATACACATTATAATTCAGTCAACCATATTAAAATTTTGATTATGGGTAATCATTAAATTATCAAACAGAATCATAAACGTAGCTATCATGAACACGGTATTATTTAAATCAATGAAAAACGGCTATATTCTATACAAACATTGAATAGTTGCAGTGATCATGCTGTAACCATATTTTTTCTCTGCGTGTATGTAACATTGGTATTTTTACTTAACTGTTACTTAACTATTTTATTCGCAGCATTACTTGCTATAAGATAAAGATGATAAACTGAAACATTTTTGATGTTTTCATTTATCAAAAAAAAAAAAAAAAAAAAAAAATTGTAATAAAAAATCTAAAATTTTGTAAGAAAATGTTGTTTTTTTTTCGGACACATATTTCAAAGTATTTCCGAAACTATTGAGTACATACAAAAATTAAGTTTAAGTGACTTGAAGATATTTTTGGTCTGCATTTTTTGATGTGTCAATCGTACACACCGTTCTTGAGTTATGAGGAAATATACTAGAGTAATAGCCTTACTATAGGCAAAATATTAGACACGTCCATAAAAAAAATTCAGACCTGATGGAAAAAACTGATAGCATATTCATGTTTAGCACATCAAAATGCATCAAGTCCATCTATTCATCTTTGGTGGAGGATTTTTTTTTGTCGACCAGTGTCGTTATCTTCTGTATATATAATTTGCTAAACATTTTTCCACTTTTCAACGGTTTCTAAAGTTCCGAGATGACGCATGATGGGGAAAGATGTGTCAAAAGTGAATTTTGAAATTTAAATTTTTATTATAAAGTTGGATTAAAATCTTCAAGCTAAGTTGTGGTGTTTTCTTATAAGAAACTGTCAAAATTAAAATTTTTTTTACATTTTTTAAAAAGAGTAAAAAAAATAAATTTTCATCAACTTCCACTGCATTGATTTTTAACAAAAAGTCCTTTAAAGTAAAAATTTGAAAGAGAACCATCAACTCCTGGTATTTAAGTGTACTTTTCTTCAAGTATTTGTAAATTATATTTTGTTCTAATATTTTTTGAAAATTTTTTGAAAATTGTCCTAAAATACATACATTTTCAACTTTCATGGAATGCAACTTAAAATGTTACAGGATGTTTGTCCTGAAATTTTTTTAAAAATAATACATATTATCCACTTTAATACTATGAAAAAAATCGTGCGCATATATAGTCCAATTTGAGAATTTTTTTTTTTTTAAACTGCAGTACATTTCATACAGTAAACAGATGTGCAGACATTTTCTTTGCTTTATCAAACATTAAACAGTGGGTTAGAATCGAAATAAACCTGTAACTTCTAATCGGATAGTTGGATTTATATGAAATTTCACATAGACTTAGCAGTGAACAGTAGCATTTTGAGTTTAGAAGCAGGATTCCATATACGCTTTAGGAGCGGAAAAATGGGGTTCCAAATAGGGTTCTAGTGTTATAGAAATTGTTTAACCAATAGCGAATTTGTTGTTTCTTACCAAGATTTGTATATCACATTAAAGTCCTTGATAAATCCTTTAGAAAACACGTTTGCATGTACTATTATCTTATATGTTTTTCGAGTTATATACATTTGAAATTTCAAAAATTTTAATTTTACAAAATCTTGGTCAAGATTTCAAATATATAACCAAACATTTTCAACCGATTTTATTATATTTTATGCAATTAATTTTTTCTTTCAGTGTTGTCATGTTCATTTTTCAGAAGTTAATTTAGTCCAACAGTATATTATACGAGTTCATATAAATAATTTTATGTAGTTGTTTAAATTGTATTTTCTTTTTTTCGAAAATTTACTTGGGTTATTTCATCTTGTAGCAACTACTCGAACAGTAGTAGTTATTACGATTGTTTGCAACAATTTCTTATTGATAAGTTGTCAACATGTTTATAGTAACAATTTGTTGTTTTTCTTTTTATTTGTTTCTTTTTTCTCATTATTACTACTTACACTTGCAATAGGTACTTGTAGCAGCAATATGTTTTTTCCACTCTTTTTTCTTCAATCATCTTGTTCTTCTGCTGTAAACAACTCTTTGCAACGTTTATTTAAAAGATATAAAATTGTCGTTGCATCTTCTTGTTTTATTGATTTGTTTTTCTGTTTATCTTGCAAAGTTTTATGAATGAGTTCTTGCATTTGGTTGGAGTATGTGTGTACGAGTGTTTGTGTTTATGTTATTTGGGGTTTCTGGAGTAGCAAGTAAGTTGCCTTGTTCTTTTGCTTCTTTAGTTGTACAATTAGTTCGTTGATCATTTTGAAAACTAATTATGGCAATTAATGTGTCAATTGATTGAAAATTTATAGAGTTGATTTTAATTTTAATGAGTTTTTGATTTGATATCGTAAAGGTTGCTTTAATTTAAAGGATTTAATTGCTTAAGATTTTTATAGCGGCAAAGAAAAAAAAAACTTTTAATTTAATGAATTTTAAATTACCAAGGGGAGTATTAATAGCGGGTAAAACTTTTATGGTTGATAAATTTATTCGAGAAATCTTTTCAATTAAGATTAGAAAAAATAAACAAATAATTGAAAAAGAGAAAAACATAAAAATCGATTTTAAAGCCAAACCAGCAGAGATAGAGGCCAAAGGATGAAAACCTGTGCTCACTTATATTTCCCTCCAAAAATAGAATTTTATATGAAAAACATAAAAATAGATTTTAAAGCCAAACCAGCAGAGATAGAGGCTAAAGGATGAAAACCTGTGCTCACTTATATTTCCCTCCAAAAATAGAATTTTATATGAAAAACATAAAAATCGATTTTAAAGCCAAACCAGCAGAGATAGAGCCTAAAAGGCGAAAATCTGTGATCACTCATATTTCCTTCTAAAACGCGATTTTTATAAGAAATCTGTGATCACTCATATTCCCTTCCAAAATTCGATTTCTATATGAAAAACATAAATCAATTTTAAAGCTAAACCAGCAGAGATAGAGCCTAAAGGACAGAAATCTGTGATCACTCATATTCCCTTCTAAAAATCGATTTTTATATGAAAAACATAAAAATCGATTTTATGGCCAAACCAGCAGAGATAGACCCTAAAGGACGAAAATCTGTGATCATTCATATTCCCTTCCAAAAATCGATTCCTATATGAAAAACATAAAAATCGATTTTAAAGCCAAACCAGCAAAGATAGAGCCTAAAGGACGAAAATCTCTGATCACTCGTATATCCATCTAAAAATCGGTTTTTATATGAAAAACATAAAAATCGATTTTAAAGCCAAACCAGCAGAGATAGAGCCTAAAGGACGAAAATCTGTGATCACTCATATTTCCTTCCAAAATTCGATTTTTATATGAAAAACATAAAAATCGATTTTAAAGCCAAACCAGCAGAGTTAGAGCCTAAAGTACGAAAATCTGTGATCACTCACATTTCCTTCCAAAATTCGATTTTTATATGAAAAACATAAAAATCAATTTTAAAGCTAAACCAGCAGAGATAGAGCCTAAAGGACGAAAATCTGTGATCACTCATATTTTTTTTCGAAAATTCAATTTTTATATGAAAAACATAAAAATCAATTGTAAAGCTAAACCAGCAGAGATAGAGCCTAAAGGACGAAAATCTGTGATCACTCATATTTTCTTCCAAATTTCGATTTTTATATAAAAACATAAAAATCAATTTTAAAGCTAAACCAGCAGAGATAGAGCCTAAAGGACGAAAATCTGTGATCACTCACATTTCCTTCCAAAATTCGATTTTTATATGAAAAACATAAAAATCGATTTTAAAGCTAAACCAGAAGAGATAGAGCCTAAAGGACGAAAATCTGTGATCACTCATATTTCCTTCCAAAATTCGATTTTTATATGAAAAACATAAAAATCAATTTTAAAGCTAAACCAGCAAAGATAGAGCCTAAAGGACGAAAATCTGTGATCACTCATATTTCCTTCCAAAATTCGATTTTTATATGAAAAACATAAAAGTCGATTTTAAGGCCAAACCAGGAAAGATAGAGCCTAAAAGACGAAAATCTGTGATCACTCATATTTCCTTCCAAAATTCGGTTTTTAAATGAAAAACATAAAAAACGTTTTTAAAGCCTAAAGGACCAAAATCTGTGATCACTCATATTTCCTTTTAAAAATCGATTTTTATGTGAAAAAAACAAATCGAGTTTAAAGTCAAGTCAAAGTTTGTGTCAAGTGCAGGATATGATAAACGAAAACCTTATTATTACTCCATCTCATTACACTTAATAGCACTTTAAAGCTTTTATTAAATTAATTTTCTATTTACCTTTAATTACACTTCAAAACTTCTATTTTAGTCTTTAATAAAATCTCATTAGTTCATTATTAATTCGTTACTTAATTAAACAAAATACTGCAATTGTTCTTAAACAAAGATCTCCTTTCACTATACCGCATTAATTTATAGATTTTAAGGGCTTAAATATTTAAGTGTGTAAGATTTGTAAGGACCAAAGTAAATTTTATTCACAATTATGTTGTTGTAAATGTAATAGAGTGTATGCATGTATGTGTGTTTTGGTGTCAGTAATATTAATCAAAAACCCTATTGACAAAATTTATTACATTATTTTGGTTTATATAAGTAAATACCTAAATAAAAATAGTGGAACCTTATTAAAAAGGACATTCTGTTTTTTTTTTTTTTTTTTTAAGAAATCAATAAGAAAAGTCTTTAATTTTATTTTCTATTTAAAAAATTTATATTTTATTTATATAGTAAATTTTCTTTTATTTAAACTTTTTACTGTTCATTCTTATACTTTTATACATGTAGTTGTAATAACATTAACACTATCTCATACATTCACATGCTCACATATTATATTTAAACAAATAGTTAATGTAATTTTCATTAAACAAAAACATACTTTAGTTAATATCAATAGTTTCAAACATTTCCACTAGACTATAATAAATAGATAAAGAGTTAAATTAAATTCTGGGGCCACTTTAGCATAGTGTTAAAACAACAATCTCGTTCTCAATTTATACCCAAATCTATTGACATAATGGTGTTAATGAATTTTGTGATTACATTAAATTTAATATATTATTTTAGTTTAGTAAACATTTTGGATTTTTTGTTAAAATACTAAATACATGCAATGAAGTTTAAATAAAATTTTGTTAATTAATTTAATACAGTTGTGATTTTGGCTTAAAAGCTAACAAGTGAAGTGTAAAAGTAAATGTTAAAACTAAAATGTAAAATTAATAATGAAAAGCCTTAAAATAGGATATTAAAATTGAATATGAATTTAAAGCCTTAAAATAGGTTAGAGTGAGTTTTCCATATAAAACAAATATATATAATAAATACTTATGTGTGTTAATGTATATACTTATCAATATATAAGGAGTGAGATCGAAAAATTCTTAACATACATAATATTCAATAACTTGGAAACTGTTTATCTTAGAGTTTTCATTATTTTTTTAATCATTTGATAATTTAGCACAGATCACAGATCACAATTATAAAATTGTGGACCATTTTTGAAAACCCTTTCTTTGGAGTTTTGATAGTTGCTTCAGTCACTTTTTTGGAACAGTGTGCACATCTTCTGTTAAAATCTTTGGTATTTTGGGACACCCTTTTTGTGCTCTTGAATTCACTTTTCACAAGAGCTCAATATCTCTCTACTGGTCTAAGCTATGGACAATTTTGGAAATTGACCTCTCTTGGTACTAAAACTATGTTATTGATTTGGTACCACTCCAGAGCTTTCTTACCGTACTGAAATGATACCAAATGGGTCCAAAAATATGTGGACACATTGTACTTTCTTAAAAAAAGAAGAAGTCTTTTTTGCAAAATATTCCTTTATGCATATTTTGGTATTTATAGATCCGAATATATCAAATGACTTTCCTGTTTTGCCGCAACTGCAAAAAGCTTGTCATACCATGAATTTTGTAAGAAATTTTTGCTGCTTTTGAATCTTAAACTTATCTCCAACATTGCTTCGAGCATTAGCAATAAAAATTTTTGAGACACAAGCTGCGAAGATTCTGCCAGCACCTACGTTTCTTCGTCAATTATACAGCTTGAGTATTTTTGTATGAAATTTGGTTTTAAATTCCGAGTCCTATTTTTGGCTTGTAATTTTTTTTTGCAGAATTCCAGTTTGGAATTTTTTGAACTTTATATGTTATCAACTTTCCCATTAGCTTTAAATTTTCGCACCACATGTGTTTGGAGTTCCTTTCAATATGCTTCCAATTTTCTGGCCTTCCCAATATCATGTGGTCCTTTTTTCTTACCGAACTAGGTTTCACATCAATAGTCAAATTCTCCTGATACTGTTTAATAACAATACATTTAACATTTAATTCTGTGGCCAATTATTTGTAAGACCTATTTGGATTTTTTGAAATTTTTTAATAACTTTTAGGACGTAAATCTTTTTTGTCACTTATTTTGATGAAAATAAGGACAAATTAACATGGTTGTTATTAAAAATAATAACTGAAGTATTTTTCCATGATAACTAAATCAAAAAAAAAAAAATTTGAATATTGGTACCGAAAACAGTTATGAGGCAAAATGTGTGTTAAGATTTTTTCGATCTCACTCCTTAGTAAACCTACAGTTTATATAAAATTCGTTTAACAATAACTATTTATTTTAATTTTTTAACGACTAAATTTAATTCTTGAATAAATAAAAACTCTGAACAAATTAAAAATATTCCTAAAAATATGCTTTATATTTGTATTTATTTATTTTTTATTTTATTTGTATATTTCTTATTTATTTATGTTTCGTTTTTAATTTTATATACAATTTTATTTATTTGAAGTCCACAACCATTTATTTCTAAGTATAAATTGTCTTAATCTATATAATATTTAATTTTATATGTATATATTTGCAAACATATTCTATTGTTAAATTTTCGTCACCTGTTGTGTATTCTTGTATACAATTTATTAATTTTTTTTTTTTTTTTTTTTGTGGTTATTTTGAGGTTTTCCAAAATAAATTCTTTTAACTTGAAAAACAACACAAATATATTGTTTATTATTTTGGAAAATATATTTTAAATTTTTGATAACCGAAAATCTTTCAAAAAGAAAAAAAAATAAGAAAATAAGAAAATATACCAGCAAAATGTAGGTTATAAAAATCTGGTGTTTTTTCATTTTTAACGACCTTTTTTAATACATCTTTCCCATTTATTATTCAAAATAATAAAAAAAAAATATTTTTGTTTCTTTTTGCCCCAAAATGTATGCTACAAATAAAATTAAATACTTTATCTTAAAGGAAAATTGTTGAAAAAGAGAAAATATTTAATTACTTCATTAAAAATAAATTTTTATATAAAAATTTACAAATGATTATATTTCGTTATAAAGAAGGGATTAATAAAAATTCTTCTCAAAAAATATATTTTTATACGAGGGCGGATCAATAAGTCCGTGACTTTCTGAATGAAACACAGTGTTTTTTGCAACAAAAAAAAAAAAATATATATATATATATTTCAACATAATCTCCTTTTAACTCAATATATTTAGTCCAACGTTTCTCCAGTTTTTGTATCCCTTCCAAAAAATAGAATTTTTTGAGGTCCTTAAAATAGGCATTTGATTGGTCAATAATTTCATCGTTGGAGCTGAATATCTTTCCACCGAGCCATTTCTTTAGATTTGGAAATAGGAAGTAGTCACTATGCTAAATCCGGAGAATATGGCGGATGAGGTACCAATTCGTAGTCCAATTCATAGAGTTTTGCCATTGAGACTGCACACGTGTGCACCCGTGCATTATCCTGATGAAAAATAACTTTTTTCTTGGCCATATGGGGTCGTTTTCTTTTTAAATCCTCATTAAATCTGTCTAACAAGTTGGCATAATATTCGCCATTTATTGTTTTTCCCTTTTGAAGGTAATCGATGTGGATTATACCGCGTGCATCTCAAAAAACTGTTGCCATCACCTTATTGGCCGACATCCCCTTATTCACCCGGAGAAACCCATTGTTTAGACTGCTGCTTGGTCTCCGGAGTACAGTAATGAATCCATGTTTCACCCACAGTTACAAAACGCCGCATAAACTCATTCGGATTGCGGTTAAACAACTCCAAACAATCCTTTGAAGTTGTCACACGTTGACGTTTATGGTCAATTGAGAGCAAATGCGGCACCCATCTTGCAGACAACTTTCTTAAACCCAGCTGATCATTTAACATCAAAACCACACTGCCATATGAAATGCCTATGGCATCAACAATCTCACGCACTTTTACTCTTCGGTCGGCCAACACCATATCGTGGATTTTTTCGACATTTTCAGGTGTACTGACCTCAATTGGCCGTCCAGAACGTTCAGCGTCATTTGTACTTGTGCGACCATAACGAAAGTCAGTAAACCACTTTTTTACCATTGAAATCGATGGTGCAGAGTCCCCATAGTATTTATCGAGCTTTTCCTTGGTTTGATTGACGTTTCTTTTTTGAGCACTCGAAATTCACTTTTTACCATTTTTAGAAAAATACACGAGGTTGTATGTTTTGAACAGCTGTTAAACGCAGAGTAAATGACGACACGTGCTCAAAATTTGATAGTAGTCTATTATAGGTGGTACTTGATGGGAACAGTGTTGCATTTCATATAACTGCTGAGGAAGTTCGAAAAGTCACGGAAATATTGATCCGCTCTCGTATGAACTTTTAAAATAATATGGGATCATTAAATTTCTTCATCAAGTATGTAACTTTGAAACACCATTTTAAAATAGGGGGATTATATTGTAACATATCAAAATAATGTAATGTATATTTTGGTTTTCGTGAAAATCGAAAATAATGGACAAAACACTATAAAATATTAGTGTCCGTCGTAAGTCCCATTTATATTTTTTCGTCAATATTTTTCGCACTACTCTTGACAAAAAAAACAAAAAAGCTTAATCTAGGATGAGTTTTCGATAAAGACTGGTCTCATTACGAATTTCTAATCGAATATTGCTAATCGAATATTTAATGAACTGTTACAGGGAGAGTCTTAAAATTTTGTAGAATTCATTTTCTATTGATTACAGTGGTCGGCAAAAGATTTCTTCCTTAAGCAAGAATATATGCACTAAATGGAATTTGACATTTTTCGCTTTTTTTTAATCAGGTTCTTATTTTTTTTTTTTTTTTTTTACGGTAATGTCAGTTAGTACCTAATAAAATCCTTATTTCCTCATAAATTTTTATGATATTTAGCTTATTTTAATCGCAATACTTCAACTTTATGATGAAGAATTAAATACTGGAAAAATATGTATACATATTAGATTACCCATGAATATAACATTTTTGATTTTGCTTACTCCACCATCAGTTTCCGGTAAATCGGTCTAAAAAATAATGATATTTTTTTAAACGGTTTTTTTAAATATTATATTATATTCTTAAAAAATAATTGAGATAATTTTTGTTATATAAATATTTTTAATAATTTTTTAAAAACATTCAGATCCAATTTCCTATTGTAAAATGTATTCAATTAAGCCAAAATATTAGTTATAAATAGGTGACAGCCAGACAGGCAGATGCAGGCTACAAAGCAGGCTTAAGAAAATTATATGTTTTAAAAAATGTAATCTTTTACATAAAAATTTTTATCTAAAAATAAAATTATTTTTGGTAAAATGGTTTATGGTTTATTTCCTCTAAAGTAAATAAGTAAGAATTTTCTTAGATATCACTATGTGGCAAATTGAGGATCATAGCGTGGGGGCGAAATTACACCATCTGCAATTAAAAGCTCTTGATATGTGCAATAAACCCTCCACAACTTTAATCGATATCAATATTTAAAAAAATTTTTGATCTAGTTATCATGGAAAAATACGTCAGTTATTATTTTTAATAACAACCATGTTGATTTGTCGTGATTGTCATCAAAATGAGTGACGAAAAAGATATACGTGCTACAAATTATTAAAAAATTTCAAAAAAATCCAAATAGGTCCTACAAATAATTGGCCACAGAATTAAATTTCTGCTATCAAACGGTTTCTAATGTTATTAAAAAACATCAGGAAAATTTAACCATTGATAAAAAAAAAAACACGGTTCGTAAAGGAAAAAATGTCCACATGATATTGGGAAGGCCAAGAAAATTTAAAGAATAATGAAAGGAACTCCAAACACATCTGGTAGAAAAGCAGCCCAGTTAGCCCAGTGCTTTGACTATTTGGTACGATAATTTAAAGCTAATGCAGAGTTGATAACATATAAAGTCCAAAAAGTTCCAAATCGGAATGCTGCCAAAAATTTAGAAGCCAAGAATAGTACACGGAAATTAAAACCAAATTTGGATAAATTTCCGTTACAAACATCAGCACAAACACATAATACCCCAACCACCTATGGTGGTGTAGGGAATACAAATTGGAATTTGGATTATATCTTACATATTTATGTATATATTGAGATCCATTTTCCATAATCTACCAATACTATCGGTTAAAAGTATTTCATTTGTATTTTACAATAGTAATTTTCGGTTAGAGCTATCAATTAATAGGACATTATTTATTTAAAGTCAGTTCTGTTTAACGAATTAAAATCAGTAATGACACCAATCAGTTATAGTGCTATGACATAATTTGTAACCATACTTCAATTAGATCAATGCTTTTACTATTCCACAGTGGGGCAGAATCTTTGAACTCCTTAGTAAATCCAACCAGCCGATCAGAAGTTACAGATTTATTTCCAAAAAATTTCGATTTTGCCCCACTCTGTATTCTTCATATAGATATAAAATTTTTTATTCAAATAGTATTTTAATAATAACAGTAAAATATAACTTAGATAATGAAATTATTATAGCGAGAACTATTTTCTAACCAATCTGTTTTCTGTGTATACGTTACAACTATAAAATTCAGAAATGGTTATTTTAAACTTATAAAAATAATTTTCGTAACTGTAATGGTCGTTTTGCCTGATAATACAAAATAAGAAACTATTTTTTTTATTTTTTTTTTTTTTTTTCAAATGTATTTAAATTATTATTACAATAGATTTTCATATTGAATATAAAGTTGGCAAAAACATTTTTAGTTTTATGGTTATTTTATTTCATTGAGCTCTAAAAACAGTCTTGTAGAACTTGCTGTAGTGAAACAAATTTTCCCACTGGGTCTTCTATTCATTAAAACAGTGATCTATGATATCATTTTACAAGAATACAATTTCAATTGTATGTTAAAGAAAGAAAAGAAAAATAATAACTTTACATATTTTCACATTTTAAATAAAATATAGAAATACTCTTAAAAACAAAGCAAAACTTTCTTATATCATAATAAATTATAGATTCTTGTTAATTTCTCTTTTAAAATTGTTGGTATTTGCTTTATATTTTATTTATTTTCTTATTCATGTCTAATTTACTAACAGTAGATAAATGAGATATATGTTTTTATTTTTATCATATCTGTCTCTTATTTAATGAGAGTCTAAACTTTACATAGTTGTAAAATTGCATGAAGAGAAATGGTAGTAAGGGGTTGGCGTCTGAGATGAACATCATTATCATCAATCTGGGAAAATAATACCCATAAAATTTATAGTTTTACTTATTATAGTTAGTAATGAATAAAAAAAAAAAAAACTTTAAAAATAAATAATCATTTGGAAATTATAGGTATTTGATATTTAAAAAGAATAACTAATATCTATATGTCCTATCAATAGTAATAATATGGTAATATAAAGAAACCCTACACAAGGTAACAAACCGATTGTGTAAACCTACTATGTTTTATTACAACATTTTTCGTTAAGAATTTTTCTTAATTCTCTTTTGATTAAAATTGCATAATTACACACAACGAGGTCCAAAGGTAGCTAAATTATTGCTAATAAATTCTTTTCTGTTGAAATCTTGAACTATTAACATCTTAAACCTAAAAAGTGAACATCAATTCCTAAAAGTAATACAAGTGTGTACAAGATAGTGAAATTAAGTCCAAATTTAGCATATAAATGTGCAAAATTACATCCAATTCAAGCGAAATTACAGGTAATACAAAATTTGTTAGTTAAATTAGAGTGAAACCTAAAACCATTTTTTCACCAAAACTTCTAGAAGTTATATGGCATCTAACCAATAGTAAACCTCATTTCAAATGAACCACGTGTGCATTGTGAATGCTTCATACATCCACAGTTTTCTTCATCCACGTCATAACAACTATTACCAACTTTTTACGTCATATTCATCAAACCCAAAAAAATTGGCTGAAGCTGGAAGGGATTATACCACGATTCATTAAATCGTGACTAATTTATTCCAACGCTAAAAAGCTAAATCCAAAATTACCTTGCATGGCCAATCCTAAAATTTAAATCATAAAATATACTACTCACTTAAATTAAATCATTATAACTAACCAGTGATTATGCAAGAAAAGTCCTAACAACTTGAATCATTAATTAAGATAATTTCCAAATAATGCTATTAAACTACATTAACTAAACTAACAAATACAGCAATTACCTTACTTTGCTACAAAGTTACTTATTTATATAAAAATTAACATAACCTAAGAATACTACCTATTTTTCCAAAACCCTAAAAGATTTTCCTCAGTTTAAAAAAAAAAAAATATATATGATTGCATGATTCAATATTATTCAATAACAATTACAAAAGCAAAAAAAAAAAAAAAAAAAATTATAACAGCCTCGAAAATTGTTAACCAACCAAACAAAAACTTATCTATATAGGCTAAAAGTTAGATCTACTAAAATTATTTAATCTTTTTTTTTTTTTACTAATGTGAAAATTTTATAAAATATGTGCCTAATCTAACTATTTATTATATATGATTTTTGGTTACTTTCTAAATTATTCTACCTAATTAAATTAAAATTTTTTCTAACAATATAGTTTTCAAAGTCACGTACTAATTTCTAAAGACATGGCTTATTAAACTATATTATTCATTAATGTTAGCACTGTATAAAATGGATTATCTAATAACATAAAATAACAATATTGAAAAAGAAACAACATTTATTTTTACATACTAAATATTATTACTATTATTACTATTAAAACTTAAGTTTATAAAACATACTAAAACACATATTTTAATATCTAAGTCTAAAAGAAATATACTATTAAATAACATCAGATACTAATATCTTGGCCAAACTACATGAAACTATAATGCAAGAACTTTTATAACAAACCAAAACTTCAACCTATAACACCCACATCATCAAGTACTGCTGAAGGCCTTCATCGTTACATATGTTGGGGTAAGTTTGATCTCAATTTTTGTTGTTGTTAAAAATATTTTTACTCTTGCATTTAATTTCAATAACTAAAGAAGTAACAACTAAATAAAATATTAATTGAAATAAAGAGAACCAGAATGAGAATTTTACAATAACATTAATAATTGATCTTCTCTATTTAATTTTTTAATGATGAAAATTTGTAATTCATTCATAAAGAAATAAAATAATAAAAGCAAAAAAAAAAAAAATAAATGAAACAATAAAGTATTGTGTATGTTATTAACATAACATCCAGTAAACATAATAATGAGTTATGTTAATAACATAGTGATGTTTAAATTAATAAAAAAATAAATTATATATACATATAATAACAATGCAAACGATCGCTTTTAGTATTAAGCTTTGGTTCTCTAAAGTTTTGGTTGTTGCTTCTCTAGTATTTATATTCTATTTTCTTATTTGTTTTGCCAAAAAACTTTATCATTTATCATCATATATAACCCCTTGTGGGTATAAATTATTAAAATTTTTTTTCAAGTTTTGTAATTATTAATTTTGTACTGGTAATTAATTTATAAGAAAAATTATTAGTTGTTATGAGATTCATATTAAAGAAAAATGTTATCTATTTAGTTAGAAATATGCTTTTGCTTTCACAATATCACAATAGTTTATTTAAATGCAAATTTTATTAATAAATTTATACTACTAGCATTATGAATTGCTAATTTGAAAATCTAAAGGGTGTTTTCATTCGGCATATATATAGGAAGATAGTGTAAGATATGTAAGATAATTTAGTTTAGGGGTTTCATAAAACATTAGCCATTGAAACATGGTAGGCGCGGGTTATGAGGCTTCATCTCTCAATAACACCTGAGAGAGATAATGTAATTAAAGGATTGACATTTTTGGCATCTTTTTGTTAGTTAAATGATTTTGTTTATGACTAGACTGGGGCACGAACAAGTTATATAATCTAGTCATTCTGGCCCTGACATCGTAAAGTAAAAAAAAAAATAGGGAGTCTACAATAAAAATATGTAAGGAAAATGCGGATTTATAGGAAAGGACCGAACCCCCCCCCTCACCACTGTTGCTAGCACTACATAGGCTCCCGTAGTCCTATCCCTATAAGATTCGTTAGTAGTCGTTTAGCTTACACAGGTTATTAATAGATGACTTCACATTCTATTCCTGGGTCTTGCTTTATTTTAAGGTTTGATTGACTACACGTTATATACGGTATATTACATAACAATATTATAATATTATGCTAACAACAAATTAATTTAAAAAAATTTAATATTTTGATAGTTATACTGCTTTGAATCTTTATATATTTACAAACAATGATTTACGATATTTAAACTTTACACAAGATAAACATTTTGCTGGGTTATTTTAACAAATGCATTTTATATCTTATAATGTTAGATCACATACATATATATTATTTTAATATTTATTAAATGTATCTAAAATTCTGTAGACATGAAAAATATACATATACAGAATGTAAAATGTATGTTTTGTCTAGAGCACTAACACACAGATATTTTATTATATAAAAAATATTTAATTATTAAATGTGTATAGAAAATCTTAGAAAAGTATTTTATTTTATAAAATAATATTAAATTTAACAATTTTATTTAATACTATACCTTAAAAATATCAAAAAGACTTTTAAGATAAAGTTATAATTTTATTTTATTTTAAATTGAAAGAGCAAAAACTAAGGAGTTCAAAGTTCCTTAGATAGGATAATAAGAGGCAACAAATTATTATTATTATAATTTTTTTTTTTTTTTTTGTTTTTTGAGATATAATCATCATAAGGTTAATGATCTTGAAAAATAATAAAAATTGAAGAACATTCATTGAATTTTTTTTTTATTAAAGAGCTAACATGTATATAATTCCACTTAAATACTCTTTTCTATGCCAAAAATTTAATAAAATTGTTAATACAAACTGAAATTCCTAAAATTTTTGTTATTTTAAAAATATTAATAATTATTTTAAGTTTTCTCAAATTTAAATACAATAAAAAATGTTTGCAAAATTTTTATGTTTTGTTATTTATACTTTAAACTACCACATTTTTAGAAAACCTCAATAACCAACAAACACTATCACATGTATATAAACACAAAACTGTGATATAAAACAAATTGTAAAACAAATTGACCACAAAACGCGACCTAAATTTTTTGGTTTGAAAATATACTTGGCGGGAAATATACCAACATAAATATAGCAGCATACAGAAACATAAAATCCTACAAATACTCCCACAATTATTTTGGTTGAAAGAGAAGGATAGAGAGAAATATAGAGGAAGAAGGAGAGCGAGTGAAGTTGAACAAAATATAACAATAAAACATCAAGTGATTGTTTTCTGTGATTGTTGTTGAACGATAATTGAACCAAGTGTCCAAAAAAATATCGTTATATTTGTAAACGTTAAAGGCTTTACTTAGTGGTATGAGAGTAATGGAAATGAACAAAATTCATTGAAAAACAAGTTAAAACGAATCTTTTATACACTTCACTACTTCACCCACAAATAATTTAAAAAAAAATTGCCTTAAAGTATGCAGTATTATTATTATTATTATTATTATTATTTTTTTTTCATATTTATATATATATAATTTTTTAAAAATTGCCAAAAATTGGTTGTTGAAACTAAATAAATGATTTTTGGAGGAGTGAAAGATTGATATTCATTTTATATATTACATAGAAAGTGATATTGAAGATATTATGCTAATATGTTTTTTTATGCAATTTAAATAAAGGTATTTTAAAAAATTAACTTTTTTTGTCAATAGCTCGTTTAATTATGGACCATTAAAAGATATAACATTTTTATAACCTATCTATATAGGAAAGAACTCCGTACCTTATATAGGGGCTTCAAAAAGTCCCAAGTTCAAAAAGTATCTGTTATTTATGTGTCGATTTGTTGCAGAGACCTTGGCTTATGTATGGGCTTCAAAAAGTGGAAAAAAAAGAAACGAGTGCCGAATCTTATATACCCTTCACCCAAGTTGGCATGTTATATAAAAATGAATATAAAAGTTAATGAAACAACACCAAATGATGACAACATTAATATAAATAATATTAAATGTAAAAAATTAAAATATATGAACCGATTAATTGACTTACAAATTCGAACAAATAGTTGTGACAAATCTATGCAAGAATGAAGGCTGTAGCTTATAAGTCCCAAAACTCGTTTTGTCTAATATCTGGATTAATACCGGCCAATAACTTTATTGATTTCGAACCGATTTTGTTGATTAAAAAAAAAGCGAAATTTTATTTTTTCAATTTTTTTCAAAGTAACAACAAAGTTTATATAAGAGCTGCAAAAAATCAAAAAATGCGTTTAGGCTGATATCTCAGATACTAATGAACCGATTGAGTTTATTCCTTCAGCAAAAAAAAAAAAAAATCTAAAAGAAATCAAATTGTGGAAAAACCAAAGGTTGAAAAACCAAATTTGATATAGCTTATTGTTTTTGTGGTTTTTCAGTGCCCATAAAAACACCAACAACAATATGCAAGGCAACCATTAAATAAATATAAACAAAATGATTTGGCAATACCTCGACTTGAACCGATTTGTTTGATTAAAAAAACCGAAATTTTAGAAAAATATTTATTACCAATCTGTTTAAGAATGAAACCCGTAGCTTATATAGGAGCTTCAAAATGTCTAAAAATGCGTTTTTGTCTATATTCCGGATATTAATAGAATCTGAATTTTCCATGCAAGAACGAAGTTCTTAGCTTGTATGGAAGCCGACAACAAATATAGCGATGTCACGGTTATTTATAAACCGATTCTGGTCATTTTTATTAGCGTTTTTTTTTTTAGGAATATTCCGTACAATATCCGATAACTGAGGTTTTTTAAAAACTGATTTAAATATATAGACGGACATCATTACATCGACTTCCCTATCAATAACGATCCAGAATATATACACTTTTTGGGGCCTTAGATGAATATTGTAGAAATTACAAACGGAATGACAAACTTATATATAACATTTACACCTGTAGTGAAGGGTATACACATTTTTATACCCACCATCAAGATGGGGGATATATTGATTTTGTCATTCCGTGTGTAACATTTCGAAGGAATCATCTAAAACCCCACAAAGTATATATTAGATTCTGAATCGATCTAGCTATGTCCGTCCGTCTGTTGAAAGCAGGATAGGGTTCGAACGGGACAACGTAGGGGATGAAATTTGGCACAAATTTTTGTCTTATATAAGGTTTGTTTGGGATTGAAAATGGGCAAAATCGGTTTATAAACAAAAAAGTTATGGGCTAAAAACTAGAAACACAGGGTGTCCGTTTTATACTTTTCTGCTGATATTTTTCCAACAAAAACATGTACGATTGCGAAATTTTATACATATAGTTCAGGGATCGATATAAACTCGGAAACCAAAAATGGTCGTGGTCCGCCCACTTTACCGCCCACCTCCCATATAAGGTGAAAATCGACGAAATTGTGTTCAAATAGTTCAAGGACCAATGTAAACTCGGAAACATAAAATGGGCGTGGCCCGCCTACTTTACTGCCCACTTTACCGCCCCCTCCCATATAACCAAAAATTTGAAAAAGTTGATGGTGGGTACATAGATTCGGCCGGGCCGAATATAACATTCGCGCTTGTTCTTAAATATCTCCGCAATTTTCAAACCGATTTTTCTGAATTCTAAAAGCAAAATTTTCGAAAGCTTTGCGAATCTTTTGGTATATATAACATATAGCTATGTTATCCAGGTATTTCATAAACGACATAACAACCGACACATAGATGGACGGGCAGACACACATGGTTATTTTGACAAATATTATACTTATTACAAATGGTATGATAAAATATGTATGCTTTAGACCTATGGTGAAGGGCATAAAATATTTCCAAATGAAAGCGAAAATAATTCCTTTTTTTTTTTTTTCTTTTGAAAAATTGCAATCGACAATTTACTGCTTTTTGTTTTATAGTTTTTTTTTTTGTGTTCTTAAATGCAACGAAATAAAAATAGTTTATTGTTGTTATTGGTTATAGCTTAAATAGGTCCATATACTAACATACACACAAACACTCTCTCTCTTGTAAACATTTAGGCAACAGAAAAAAATCAAAACAGAAATCACAAAAATTACTGAGATTATAAAGCTTACTCAGACAGTGGGTGAGTGGAAGAGAATTCATGAATAAAAGTAATTGTAGGCTGCTGCTTTTTGTTGTTATTGCTGTAGATGTTATAGCGAAAGTGTACATTAGAGTGCTCCAAGCTTGTATGAAGGAAAAAAATGTTATCCTACAGGCCGTACCACCCCCCCCCCCTAAATTGTACTATGGGTTATAAAAATACGTAGTGCAGAAAATTAGAGCAATAGGACTACGTTAACTGGTGCCGCAACGGCTCTGAAGTTTGAAGATGCATTTACAAGGGGAATATGCATTTTTTTTTTTAGTTTTCACAAACATTTTGTCATTAAATAATTAGTTTTGCATTTTATTGTAAATGAATCGTAATATACACAGAATAAGTGTTACAAAAAGATATAAAACATAAAAATTGGTTGAAAAATGTAAAAGTTATTGAAAATTCCCCAGGCCATTAACGTGTCTCAGAGCACTTGTATTCGAAATGTGACAAAAAAATAAATATATTTTTGAAATTATTCGAATAAAACAATTATATTACTTAAAATAAATCTTTAGTTACTTGAATATTAGTTTTTGTCCTTATAGAATAACGTAAACCTGTTCTCAGCTATGATCAAAAAATGTTGATATTTCTAACGTTCGTTTCAAAACTCAAATTTCAGTTTTTTTGATATTTTGTTAAACAAATTTCAATATTTTTGAAAGATCTCATAAGGAATAATGGACAACAGATTACAGAATAAAACAGTAAAAAAATTAGGTCAATACTTCTTATACTTTGCCTGTACCTGCATTTTGAATTCAGCGGATTTCGAGAAAAACCCATTTTTATGTAATATTTTGGCAAATCAGCCATTTTATTACATTGTTGTGTATTTTAAATGACTCTTTTTTAAAATTTTATTATCCACATAATTCTAAATATAAATCAAGAGTTTCGTACAATTTGGACGACATTAACCCATAAACTTTAAAGGTCAAAGGTCAAATTTTGTAATATTTGCAATTTGTAGTGGAAACTAGTCGAAATTTTATCTATTTTTCGGTAGATTATCATAAAATTTAAGAAATTTATTTATTAGCAACCGATATTTACAATGATAGTGAAAAAAATTAAATTAACCCTTAAACGGCCTTGGGGTCAACATGACCCCGATGTTTTGAAAACATGCCAATTTGAATATATTTCAATAAAACTCGTTTGCATTCCCATTAATTCAGCAAATTGATAAAAAAAAATTAGGCATTAACCCTTTTTAATATGGTGTCTCATTAATTCAGCAAATTGATAAAAAAAAATTTGGGTATTAAACCTTTAAATTTTCAATTTGCTGAACCTTTCAAAAAGGGTAAATACTCAATTTAAGTAATATTTATTTTTAGTTAAATTTCGAAACTTCGTTTTTTTGGAGCACTCTAGTGTACATGTATTTGTGTATATATGTTTTTGAAGTCTGCATAAATGTACTCTTTTACATTTATGTGTTTGTATTTCTAGGATATATGCCATGCAATGTACAAGCTGAATTGTTATATGTGATTGTAAATTCTTAATATGAGAGCCAACATACATGGAAACTATTTTGAATGTAACTTAATTTTTTGGTTTTAAAACTGAATATTAACCCAAAAGTATGATATATTTTAACCACATGTTTTATCAATACCCTGTTTTAATGCTATAACTACTGCTGCATTTGCTACGTATATGTATTTGTAAATGTAAGTTTTAATGATAATGGCGGTGATTTGTTGTGTTGATTAATAGTTTGACCATCGAAATAACAACAACTACTATTTTACAACAAACCAACAAAAATTTTACAAAAAAAAAAAAAAAAAAAACTACAACCTCGAACTAAAATTTAATAATGACATTTTTCAAATAAAATTGATGGCATTTGTTTGGTTGGTAATGTAACTAGTTTCGCTCTCCATACAATTTTAACATAAATTTTGTTATAATTACAACATTCTGTCGGGAATTAATTTAAGAATTTAATTTTGGCCAACTAATTTTAATAGAACATTTAGGCTAGAAAATTTTTATATAGAGTTTAAACTGTAAAAACACAAACTAAAAGATAATAAAATTATAGCATAATAACAGCAGAATTTTAGCAAAAGTGAGCAAAATTTACATCAAACAAATTGAATAAAAAAATATTTTTATTTCGCTTTTTTAGTATTCTTAGCAAAAATTAAACGTCTCCTTCAATATTCCTAATTATAGTAGAAAACTATAATTTCTCTATTAAAAAAACTAAAAATGCAATTTATATGCAACTCATGTTCAACTCTTTACTCACTCCCTATACGTAAAATTAATTGCCTTTATTATTTTCTATCGTTATTTAAAAGACTTTAGATAGCAATCTTATACTTTATAATTTTCTTTCTTTAAACTAAATAATTACATAAAACTTAATATAGTTATTTGCAATGACATGTTTTTCTTAATATGTTTTCCTCATAGAAAGTAATTTAAAATAAACCAGCATAATTACACATTATTTTTTACGCATCTACTCGTCTCTATGAAATCATGTTTGAGTTATGAATTTACATAACTTTTCCATTAGATTGAAACAATCTTTGGAGGCATGCGTAATATTAACGCAAAAAGTAACTGCTGTTACTGCTGCCAAAGCTCATGTTTTTAAAACAAAGAGGTTTAATAATTAAACTTGGTTGTTCTAACAAGTATTCTAAACGAAATGGTTTGAGTTGTTATTTTCCACTGTTTACATTAAAAATAATCTAAAAATGTAATGTTTTAATATTTTTTATGCAAAACATATTAATTAACGGTTCTTTGGTGCAGAAAAATTGTAATGAAGTTATAGATATTTGACGGATATGAGAAAGATAATATGATATATTATGATACTAAAATGCTTAAAAAAGTATAGGACAGACTATCGTTCATTCTATAGTACAGACTAAATATTCCATAGTACACACTATAAAGTCTGTGTAGCCCAATCTATATCATACTCTTGTCTACAGCTCACATTGTAGTCCATTCAATAGTTCCAACTGTAGTCTAGTAAATAGTGTATTCTATAGTACAGACAATAGTATTTTCGTCATATCAGACTATTGTCTACTACATAGTCCAGACCATAGTCTGTTCTATAGTCCAAACGATATTATATTCTATAGTCCAGATAATAGTATATTCTATAGTCGAGACTATAGACAATAAACTACTCCAGACAATAGTCCATAGCACAAAGTATAAAATAGTCTATAGCATAGGCTATTAAATAGTCCATAGCACAAACTATAAAATAGCCTATTATATAGGCTATTAAATATTCCATAGCACAAACTTTAAATAGTCTATAGTATAGAGTATGAAATAGTCTATAGTATAGACTATAAAATAGTCTATAGTATAGATTATAAAATAGTCTATAATATGGACTAAGGAATAGTCTATAATATAGACTATAAATATGCAATAGAATATTTTATATTGCATACTACAGACTATTTAATAGTCTAAATTATAGAATATTTTACAGCCTATACTATAGACTGTTTCATAATATATATTATAGACTATTTTATAGTTTGTGCTATGTACTATTTAATAGCCTACGCTATTGACTATTTTATGGTCTATACTATATTATTAATAGCCTATATCATAGGTTCATAGTCCATAGTGAAGTCTATAAAATAGTTTATAGTATAAACCATGAAATAGTCTATAGTATAAACTATGAAATAGTCTATAGTACAGACTATGAAATAGTCTACAGTATAGACTATTAAATAGTCTATAGTATAGACTATAAAATAGTCTATAGTATAGACTATAAAATAGTCTATAGTATAGACTATAAAATAGTCTATAGTATAGACTATAAAATAGTCTATAGTATAGACTATAAAATAGTCTATAGTATAGACTATAAAATAGTCTATAGTATAGACTATAAAATAGTCTATAGTATAGACTATAAAATAGTCTATAGTATAGACTATAAAATAGTCTATAGTATAGACTATAAAATAGTCTATAGTATAGACTATAAAATAGTCTATAGTATAGACTATAAAATAGTCTATAGTATAGAGTATAAAATAGTCTATAGTATAGACTATAAAATAGTCTATAGTATAGACTATAAAATAGTCTATAGTATAGACTATAAAATAGTCTATAGTATAGACTATAAAATAGTCTATAGTATAGACTATAAAATAGTCTATAGTATAGACTATAAAATAGTCTATAGTATAGACTATAAAGTAGTCCACAGTATAGTCTATAAAATAGTCTATAGTATAGACTATAAAATAGTCTATAGTATAGACTATAAAATAGTCTATAGTATAGACTATAAAGTAGTCCACAGTATAGTCTATAAAATAGTCCATAGTATAGACAAATTGAGCAAATTGTTTGTTAGGCTATACAATAGATTAAGCAAAAAACTACGGTACTATAGCTAGGGAAGGGTATATTTTCTGGACTATAGAATACACTATAATATGGACTATAAAATATAATGTAGTTTTGCTATAGAATAAACTATAGTATTATATAGATTATAAACTGGAATATAGAATAGATTATAGCAAAGACTGAAGAATATACTATAGTGAGGACTATAAAATGTAGTGTAGTCTAGGCCATAGAATAGACTATAGGCCGGACTATACAATATACTATAGTGAGGACCATAGAATGTACTGTAGTCTAGACTATGGAATATACTATAGTTTAAAATAGTCCATAGTATAGACTATAAAATAGTCTATATTATAGACTATGAAATAGTCTATAGTATAGACTACGAAATAGTCTATTGTATATACTATGAAATAGTCTATAGCATAGGCTGTTAAATAGTCCATAGTATAGACTATAAAGTAGTCCATAGTATAGACTATGAAATAGTCCACAGTATAGACTATGAAATAGTCCATAGTATAGACTATAAAATAGTCTATAGTATTGACTATGAAATAGTCTTTAGTATAGACTATGAAATAGTCTATAGTATAGACTATTTCATAGTCTACTGTATATACTATGAAATAGCCTATAGTATAGACTTTGAAATATTCTATAGTATAGACATATATAGACTATAAAGTAGTCCATAGTGTAGACTACAAAATAGTCTATAGTATAGACTATGAAATATTCTATAGCATAGGCTATTATATAGTCTATAGTATAAACTATTAAATAGTTTATAGTATAGACTATGAAATATTCTATAGTATAGACTATGAAATAGTCTACTGTATAGACTAAAGTAGTCCATAGTATAGACTATAAAGTAGTCGTTAGTGTAGACTGTAAAATAGTCCATAGTATAGACTATGAAATAGTCCATAATATAGACTATGAAATAGTCCATAATATAGACTATGAAATAGTCCATAGTATAGGCTATGAAATAGTAGACTATGACTATAGTATAGACTTCTTAGTCTGTACTATAGACTATTTCATAATCTATACTATGGACTATTTTAGACTATAGTTCATTCTATTGTCTAGACTACAGTACATTCTATGGTATATTTATAGTCTGGCATATAGTCTTTTCTATGACCTAGACTACAGTACATTTTATAGTCCTCACTATAGTCTATTCTACAGTCTTTGCTATAATCTATTTTGTATGCCAGTTTATAATCTACTCTATAGTTCTGACTATAGTATATTCTATAGTCTTGACTGTAGTCTATTCTATAGTCCGGACTATAGTCTATTATTTTATTATGACTATAGTTTATTCTATAGTAAAAACTACAGTATATTTTACAGTTCACATTATAGTATATTCTATAGTCCAGAAAATATACTCTTCTATAGCTATAGTATCGTAGTTTTTTGTTTAATCTATTTTATAGCCTAACAAACAATTTGCTCATGTATTCCAAAATCTTTTTTAAATTTTATTTTTTTATTTTGCTACAAGGAACAAAAAACTATTTATATTTTTAGCTGTAAATTAAAAAATAAACTTTACCCAATTTTTAATTACTCTATCAAAAACATCATGTTTTACTCTTTCTCTCTTTTTAGCTCTTTTTTAACAAATTGTTTAATTCCTTAAAATTAAAGATTAAAAAAAAAAACATAAATTCTAACAAAACCATTAAGAAAATATTTTAAACCTTTTTTATAAAATTTATAAAATAAACTAAATATTATCCTTCCTTCAACTGCAATATTTGTTGTTAACCTCTGAAAACCAATTGTTTACCATCACTCTCACTCTTTTTCCACAACCTTCCTGTCTTTTACATTATTAAACCATAAACTTTAAAGCAGTTGTTGTTGTTAGTTTCATTATGGTTATTGTTGTTGTCATCGTTTGTTTTTGCTACTGGTGTTATTATTGTTAAGTTAGTTAAACTCCTGACCTGAATAGTTTTTAAAACTGTCCATTCTTTATTCATTCCTTTCTAAAACATTTTATATTAAATTTTCTTTTATTTTCTAACAACACAGTGAATCCTTTACATTATTTTCTATGGGGTGTTATTTTGTATTATATTTTTTTTTTTTTAGAGTTTGTTTATTATTGTTATTGTTGTTGTAGGTTTATTAATTATTAATTTACTTGGAAAGTTTAAATTGTTAGGTTAAAGTTTATAAAATGTGCCAAGAATAATATATTAATTGTTGATATTGTTTGCTGTTACTGGTTTTGTGAATAGTTTTTTCTTTTTTTTTGGAAAATATAACAGGAAGGACAGAGAAATAAATACTGGTCAAGGGGTGGAGGGGGGTTGTAGAAAGCTTTAAAAATAGTGGCTTTTTAAAACTAAAAACATTTAATAAAAGAGTTATTTAAATGGTAACTGGGATGTGTTTTGATAAAATAAAGTTTGTTTAAATGCCAACGTGATACTTTTGAAATAAAATTTAATAAATGTCTGGATATTATTTCACAAAACTATAAGGATATTAGGGAATTGCTTTGTAAAAAATTATTAAAGTTTATGAATGTATGAATAACTAAAAATAACTAATGTATAGCGTAGCACATCTATAATCCAGAAATTAGAGTAATCTATAGCCTAAGCTATTCTATATTTCAGACTATTATATTAAATTCTTTAGTCCAGACTATAATCTATTCTATTCTAGTACAAATTATAGTATTTTCCATAGCATATCTAGTGTATAGTCTTATTTGTAGTCTAGTCTACGTTTTGATCTTTAGTTTAATTTATATTCTTTCCAGTAGTGTGTCGTCTAGTTTATAGTTTAATTTGTGCTCTTAACATTTCTAATATTTTTATTAAAAACTAAAACTTTCACTTTTCCATCATCTACTTATCATAATTATCAATTAAAAACATAACTCCTATTACTTTCTAACAGCATTTTACCATAAGTTCATGTTCCTAATATCCATGTACCCACAACCCTTTAAAAACTTAAAAAGCTCCCCATTAGAGCTGCCTTAAATGTCTACTTGACTGACTTACCGCACTGCTGTTGGTAAACGTAGTATGCCAAAATTAATACTGCTACATATTTAGGCTATAAGAAGTGGTGGCGGCTAGAAAAATGTTTCTTGTTAAGTTATAGAGCATAATTAATTTTCATTAACTTGCTTGGCAGCAAGTCAAAAACACTACTAACCAACATCTGAAATTAATCCCACCATAAACCATGCCAAACTTAAGTGGAGCATCGACTATGAAATAAAAAAAAAATCAAAACATCACCAGCCAACCTTCAAACTAAGGAAAAGAAACTATTGAAACAGCCCTCAATACACAAACTTGTGGTAAAGAGTGGCAACGTTTGTAACATTAGAAACGGAAAAGGCAGTCAAAAGTAAAACGAAAAAAAGAAAAAAACATTTGTGTGGTTTATTGAAAGTTTTGTCAGTTCATTTACTTTCATTTAATAAAATTTTGCCACTGTAACTACTTACAAACATATAAAATTTGCCAACATCTGATAGACTATATGTTTGTCTGCCTGTCCTAACATCCATCTAAACGCCCGTCTATATGTCTGGCAGTTATTGAAAGTTGACTTTTGTGTTATAAAAAAAAGAAATAACTAAAAGTAAATATGTTGTTAAGTTTGGTTGTTTTACAACAAGTTGGCGTTAACAACATCATGTCAAAGAATTTTTATACAACATTAAAGTTGTTATTAACTGCTGCTGCTACCACTCTACCAACCTCTACTAACAACAGCCACTTCAAGTGTTTGGCAATAAGTCGCTGTATACGTTTTTCTGTTATTGGTAAGTTAGTTGGTTCTTAATAATTCTCTTCATTTTAATTCTTGGCTTCTGTTGCTGCTTTTGTTGTTATTGGTTATTTGCCATTTTCATAATTACTTACGACAAGTATAGCACTTCATATACAATATTTTCAAGTGTGGGTTGTTCATGTTACAACTACATTAACAATAATGACAACAACAATAATAACAACAGCTTTGCTACGAAAGTGTGGCAGCAACAACATCTTCAAACAATCAACCAAAGAACAATTTCTCCTTTAAATAATTTTGCTGTGTGTTATCAAGAAGCTACATAATATCAAATGTAAATTTTATTTTTGGACAGTTAGTCAGTTGGTGGCCAAAAATCATTCCATATGCCAAAACAGAAGAGGAATATAATGCTATCATTAAACAACATTTCTAAAAATAACAATAGAAATTTTATAAAGAAATTAGCAGTCGTATAAAAATTCCTACATAAATTTTTATTCGATTAAAATTTCTCAATGAATTTTTATTCGATTAAAATTTCTCAATGAATTCTTTTCGATTTTCTATAAAATTTTTATTAGAACAATAAATGTTCTATAGACATTTTTATTCGTTTAACAATTCTTTATAAAATTCTAAAAAAAAAAAAAAAAAATCTATATATATTATTCGATTAAAATTTTCTATGAAAATTCTTATTCCATTAATTTTGTATAGAAATTTTTATTCGACTTAGAATTTTTATAGAAAATGTTTTTTTTTTTTTCTAAAGAAATTTTTATTAATTTTAAACCAAAATTTTTTATAGAAATTTGTTAACCGATTAAAATTTGTTTATAGATAAAAACACAATAAAGATTTTTATTCGATTACTATTGTTTATAGAAATTTTAATTCGTTAAATTTTTATTCGATTTTAAATTTTCTAAAGAAATTTTCATTCAATTTAAAATTCAAATCAAAATTTTTTATCGATTAAATTTTTTTACAAACATTTTTATTCGATATAAGTTTTCTATATAAATTTTTAATCGATTAAGACTTCTATAGAAAAATTTATTCGAATAAAAATTGCCATAGAAAATTTCGTCCCAATAAAAATGCCGGCAGAAAATTACACTCAAAGAAAAATTTAAAAATTAAAATGTTTATTTTAGCAAAAGTCACAAAAGTATATAGAGAAAATTTTTAAGCGAATAAAATTTTGAAAAAAATAAAAAATTTTATTCGATTAAAAATTGTCTCTAGTCTATGATGCTAAAATAGAAATTTTAATTTTCAAATTTTTGTTCGAATGAAATTTTCTGCAAACATTTTTATTGGGACGAAATTTTCTATGGCAATTTTTATTCGAATAAAGTTTTCTATAGAACATTTTATTAGCAATATTCATTGTTGTTTCATTAAAAATTTTATTTAAATTGGTTTGAAAAGTTTTTTATCCAATTAAAGAAACTTTTCTGAAGAAAATTTTATACGATTAAAAACTATTTATAGACATTTTCAATACGATTAAAAATTGTCTATAGAAATTTTTTATCCGATTAAAAATTGCCTATAGAAATTTTTATCATATTAAAAATTTTCTATAGAAATTTTTTTTCCGATTAAAAACTTTCCATGGAATTTTTTTATTCGATTAACAATTTTCTAAAGAAATTTTTTCTTCCGATTCAACTTTTTTTATATAAATTTTTTATCCGATTCAAAATCTATAGAAATTTTTTTGTTCTATAGACATTTTTTTCAAACGATTAAATTTAATTTTTTTTTCATCCGAATAATTAACTTTTTATAGAAATTTTTTTCTTGCGGTTAATTAATATTCTATTGATATCTTTTCATCCGATTAATTAATTTTCTATAGAAATTTTTTTTATCCGAATAAATATTTTCTTTAGAAATTTTCCATCATCTGATTAAACATTTTTTGATCCGATTAAATTTTTTTTTCATCCGAATAATTAACTTTTTATAGAAATTTTTTTCTTGCGGTTAATTAATTTTCTATTGATATCTTTTCATCCGATTAATTAATTTTCTATAGACATTTTTTTTATCCGAAATTCTATAGAAATTTTCCATCATCCGATTAAAAATTTTTTCATCCGATTAAATTTTTTTTCATCCGAATGTTTAACTTTTTATAGAAATTTTTTTCTTGCGGTTAATTAATATTCTATTGATATCTTTTCATCCGATTAATTAATTTTCTATAGAAATTTTTTTTATCCGAATAAATATTTTATATAGAAATTTTCCATCATCCGATTAAACATTTTTTCATCCGATTAAATTTTTTTTCATCCGAATATTTAACTTTTTATAGAAATTTTTTTCTTGCGGTTAATTAATTTTCTATTGATATCTTTTCATCCGATTAATTAATTTTCTATAGAAATTTTTTTTATCCGAATAAATATTCTATATAGAAATTTTCCATCATCCGATTAAAAATTTTTTCATCCGATTAAATTTTTTTTCATCCGAATATTTAACTTTTTATAGAAATTTTTTTCTTGCGGTTAATTAATATTCTATTGATATCTTTTCATCCGATTAATTAATTTTCTATAGAAATTTTTTTTATCCGAATAAATATTTTCTATAGAAATTTTCCATCATCTGATTAAACATTTTTTGATCCGATTAAATTTTTTTTTTCATCCGAATAATTAACTTTTTATAGAAAATTTTTTCTTGCGGTTAATTAATTTTCTATTGATATCTTTTCATCCGATTAATTAATTTTCTATAGAAATTTTTTTATCCGAATAAATATTTTATATAGAAATTTTCCATCATCCGATTAAACATTTTTTCATCCGATTAAATTTTTTTTTTTCATCCGAATATTTAACTTTTTATAGAAATTTTTCTTTTACGGTTAATTAATATTCTATTGATATCTTTTCATCCGATTAATTAATTTTCTATAGAAATTTTTTTTATCCGAATAAATATTTTATATAGAAATTTTCCATCATCCGATTAAACATTTTTTCATCCGATTAAATTTTTTTTCATCCGAATATTTAACTTTTTATAGAAATTTTTTTCTTGCGGTTAATTAATTTTCTATTGATATCTTTTCATCCGATTAATTAATTTTCTATAGAAATTTTTTTTATCCGAATAAATATTTTATATAGAAATTTTCCATCATCCGTTTAAAAATTTTTTCATCCGATTAAAATTTTTTTCATCCGAATATTTAACTTTTTATAGAAATTTTTTTCTTGCGGTTAATTAATATTCTATTGATATCTTTTCATCCGATTAATTAATTTTCTATAGAAATTTTTTTTATCCGAATAAATATTTTCTATAGAAATTTTCCATCATCTGATTAAACATTTTTTGATCCGATTAAATTTTTTTTTCATCCGAATAATTAACTTTTTATAGAAATTTTTTTCTTGCGGTTAATTAATTTTCTATTGATATCTTTTCATCCGATTAATTAATTTTCTATAGAAATTTTTTTATCCGAATAAATATTTTCTATAGAAATTTTCCATCATCCGATTAAAAATTTTTTTATCCGATTAAATTTTTTTTTCATCCGAATAATTAACTTTTTATAGAAATTTTTTTCTTGCGGTTAATTAATTTTCTATTGATATCTTTTCATCCGATTAATTAATTTTCTATAGAAATTTTTTTTATCCGAATAAATATTTTATATAGAAATTTTCCATCATCCGATTAAACATTTTTTCATCCGATTAAATTTTTTTTTTCATCCGAATATTTAACTTTTTATAGAAATTTTTCTTTTACGGTTAATTAATTTTCTATTGATATCTTTTCATCCGATTAATTAATTTTCTATAGAATTTTTTTTTTATCCGAATAAATATTTTCTATAGAAATTTTCCATCATCCGATTAAATTTTTTTTTTCATCCGAATATTTAACTTTTTATAGAAATTTTTTTCTTACGGTTAATTTTCTATTGACATATTTTCATCCGATTAATTAATTTTCTATAGAAATTTTTCTTTATCCGATTAAATATTTTCTATAGAAATTTTGCATCCGATTAAAAATTTTCTATAAAATTAATTTTATTTATCCAATTAAAAGTTTTCTATAGAAATTTATTAAAGGGTTAATGCATCTAAGCTCGGCATGTACCAGTAGTCGGTAATTTTTAATTTAAACATAAATAAATAAGAATAGCGATTGTCAAATATTACCATAAGATCAATTTTACATTGTCAACATATTGTTATTTTTAGTTCTAATGATTAAATTATGCTAAGATGAAAACTTCTGTAGCATTTTTCTTCTATCTGTAGCAACACGTTTTGAATAGCTTTTTTTTAGAAAAAAATTAGTGTAAAGACCAAATTTAAAATGCCAATTAATCATAATAATTTACTTTATATTTTATAAAGAAATGTATCCTGAGAGTAGATATCTATTCAAATAATGCTTTGAATGTGTACATCGCACGTTGGGGTAAACGGGGTCGAAAATGGCGCATAATTCAGGGAAAGGTGATATCAATATTTTAATAATCACGTTTTTTTCTTTGTTGATTATTAGTTAAAAAAATTCAGTTTAAGAATTTTAAGATTTTTTTAGCAGAACAGAAATGTCTGTCCGTCCCTCTATACATTAGAGTTAAATGGGTAGAAAATTATGCATAACTCAGAGAAGAGTGGTATCAAAACCTTAATGATTATGTTTAATTTTTTTTTATTTATTGGTAAGTAAACAAAAATTATCTTAAGAATTATAACATGTTTTTTTAGCTGAATGGTAATGTCCGTCCTTCCGTCTATACATTTGGGTTAAATGGGACGAAAATTATGCTTCATTTAGGAAAAGGTATCACCTTTATCCAAATTTTGATGATCACTTTCTATTTTTTCTATTTATTAGTTAGTAAACAAATTCATTCTTAGAATTCTAAAATATTTTTTGGCAGCATGGCAATTTCTGTCCGTCCGTCTATACATTTGGAATAAATGTGTCGAAAATGCCACTTAATTCGGGGAAAGGTGATATCAAAATATTAATACTTTCATTTGGTTTTCATATTAATCGAGAAGTGAAAAAAAAATCATCTTTCGAATTTGAAGATTTTTTTAAGAATTCTAATGTCCGTCCATCTGTCCGTCTGTTTGTTAATTTTTGAAAACTTTCCAATTCAAAATTGTTTAACTTTTGACTCAATATTTGGCTATATATGGAAAAATCTTAACCAAGATCTTGTAAAATTGAGATTTTTGAAAATTCAAATGTATATAACTCGAAATATATATAAGTAGTAGATGGAAGCATGTTTTCTAAAGGATTTATCAAGGACTTTAAGGTGATATAAAAATCTTGGAAATCGAGTAAGGAACAAAAATTCGGTAGTGGTTAAACCTTTTCCATGACACTAGTTGTCTATTTTGAGCCCCTATAGTTCCGCTCTTGTTGCGAATATTCGACCCCGCTTCTAAACTCAAAATGCTACTCTGCTACGCCTGTATGAAATTTCATGGAAATCCAACCAGCCGATTAAAACTAATAGATTTATTTCGATTCTTTTTTTCACTGTTTAATGTTTGATAAAGCAAAGAAAATGTCTGTTCTCAAATTGGGCACAATTTTTTTTTCAGAATATTAAAGTAGACAATATGTTATATTTTTCAGACAACTTTCAGAACAAACATCCAGTAACATTGCACTCAATGAAATTTGAAAATTAGTGTATTTTTGGACAATTTTCAAAAAAATAACAAAAATACCTGGACAAAAAATAATTTACAAATTCTTGAATAAAAGTGAACTAAAATACCTGAAGTTAATGGTTCCATTTTAAGTTTTTCCTTCAAAGCACTTTTTATTAAAAAAAAATTCACCTAATGTTTATGAAAATTGAATTTTTTGCTCTTTTTCCAAAATATAAAAAAATGTTGAACTTTGACAGCTCAGTACACAAAAACAACGCAACCTAGGCTAATGATTTTTATTGTTATTGATACATAATTTTGTCTTTTTTTATTTGGTATCCAATTTTATTACAAAAAGTTAATTTTCAAAATTCAATTAAACGCCACTTTCGACCTCTTTTACCCCAACGTGCATCGTAGTGAAAAATGATTGCAATTCATATTTTAGTGGTTGCCGACTTTAGGAACAAACATATTTCATATATTCCTATAGTTGGCATAGACTGCCGACTACAATGATAAGCAATACACCAATACAGCAATGCACACGAAAATTGTCTTCAAAGTATATCAACAATATTTTTTATTCGCTTATGGATCAAAATTTTCACCATTTTTCAAAAAAAAAAAAAAAATAATAATAATTTTTTCGCTACTAATTACCGAATAACTACGGAAATATTAACTGAACAAAAAATTATGTAAATTCAGCTCAAAGACAATTAAAATTGCTATATATTGGAGTTCAATTTATCTTAATAGGAAAAACCGTTCTCGAGTTATACAAGTGTGACTGACTAAAGGCGGGGTCATAGTCATGCCCACAAAAAAAATCGACACGTGATAGAAAAAAAGTAAAAGCTGATTCTTATTCATCATATCATCTAATCAACATATTTTTTATTTAAGAAGAAAAAATTTGTTTTTTTTTTTTTTGTCCACTAGTGTATCTCCACTTAACTGTAGGTATACATGGGTATCCTAACTTAACTGTGAATGCAATCATGATTTGTGCATCAATTTTGATGATACGTAGCTTTATTTACTCGTAATTTTACCAGCTTTGAGATAATGATGATAAACTGAAACATTTTTGATGTTTTCACTTTTAAAAAGAAGTTTTAGTAAAAAAAAAAAAAGAAATCTTGAATTTTGCATGAAAATTTTTTTTTTCGGACACTTATTTCGAAATATCTCCAAAACTATTGAGCAAATAAAGATTTATTAGTAGAACGACTTAAAGCCAATTTTATTTCACATATTTTGGTGTATTATTTATATAAATCGTGGCTACCGTTTTCGAGTTATAGTGAAATATACTCAAGTAATCGGCTTATTTAGGGCGCAATATTAGATACGCCCATAAAAAAAATGTCAACCTGATTGAAAAAAAACTGAAAGCAGATTCCAGCTTGGATGCGGAATTCCTTCTAGTCCACATATTTCTTTTTGAAGGAGCACGAAACAATTTTTTTATTTTTGTTTTTTGTCGACCAGTATAATTACTGATATCAATATTAAAGACCTATGTAACTTGGTTTGTCCTTTATAACTTTAAATATTGGTCATGGAAAACGGAATGCTATACCTAATTTAAATATATATTTTTCTTCCGTAATATGTTTGAGTAAACATTTTATTGAATAATGGACATAAAAAAAACGATTTTCTGTGCAGTGACTTTTTATTTCATTAATAAAAAATGCCATGCCGTTTATTGGATCATGATATGCCGAATGTTGGAAAATACATGCCGTCTACATGTTAATTAGAAGTTTTTTATAAAATATATTAATTGAATATATTTGGCAATATTTTTTTTAGCAAAAGTCTTAGTAAATCTGTAACATCCTTTACTGAGGTGTAATATCTATTTATCTTTCAAAAACTAAGTTCGCTTTTGTAAGCTGGCAACTTTAAAGTAAGAAAAAAAAAGTAAAACTGCCGATTACCGAAACACTTACCCTATCCCATTAAAAATTTTCTAAAAAAAAAATAATTTTCTATAGATCTTTTAATTTTTTTTTTTTTATCCGAATGAAAATTTTTTATAGAAATTTTTTTATCAGAATAAAAATTTTCTATAGACATTTTTTCGTCCGCTTAATTAGTTTTGAAATCTTTTAAAATTTTTTTTATCCGAATAAAAATATTCTTTAGAAATTATTTTATCCGAATAAAAATTTGTATATCCGAATAAAAATTTTTTATGGAAAATTTTTCATCCGATTAAAAATTTTCTATACAAATTTTTTTTTCATCCGATTAATTAATTTTCTATAGATAACTTTTAAATTTTTTTTATCCGAATTAAATAAAAAATATTATTTATAGAAATTTTTTTATCAGAATAAAAATTTTTTATGGACATTTTTTCATCCGCTTAATTAGTTTTGAAATCTTTTCAAATTTTTTTATCCGAAAAAAAATATTCTTTAGAAATTTTTTCATCCCATTAAAAATTTTCTAAAGAAATTTTTTCATCCGATTAAAAATTTTCTATAATTTTTTTTTTTTTTTTTTTTTCATCCGATTTATTAATTTTCTTTCTTTATTAATTTAAATTTCTTTTTATCCGAATGAAAATTTTTTATAGAAATTTTTTTATCAGAATAAAAATTTTCTATGGAAATTTTTTCATCCGCTTAATTAGTTGTGAAATTTTTTCAAATTTTTTTATCCGAATAAAAATATTATTTAGAAATTTTTTAATCCAAATAAAAATTTTTATAGCCGAATAAAAATATCTTATGGAAATTTTTTCATCCGAATAAAAATTTTCTATAGAACTTTTTAAGATTAAAATTTTCCATATTTTTTTCTTTGTTTTTCCGAATAAAACTCTATAGAATTTCTTTTTTATCCGATTACTTTTACAGGCAGTATCCATGTATATAACTGAAAGTTTTGTATAAAAAATAATCGGAATTATAAAACCAAATAATTCATTTACGAGCTCCATGATTAAATGTGTTTATTTAATAGTTTAAATTCTTTTATATTTTGTGTCTCTGCATAAAGTATATCATCTTGAATATCATCTACATATATTTCTTACTTATAACTGTCATTGAAACTCTTTGTTACCATATTCAATACAAAACCATGATGATTGCCAAACATGTACCCAAGGCAAGTAACATGTGAATTTTATTGAGACTAACGAAGTGATAGTCTTAATGAAATGTTTAAAACTCAACTTCAAAAAATATAAAGGAAAATATGTAAATTGAATAAATAAATAATCAAAAAGAATTGGAGTATAAAATGGTCACATTAATATTGACAAGTAAAGAAAATAAATATTGCTTTAATAAACAAATGAGAACGAAAAAGTTTTTTGATTTCACTTTTTGTTAGGCAGCCCAGAAATAAATCAATTAAAAAATATTTACTTTTCAATATCCTCAATTTTTAACGAATATCCATTTTATAAACTTAATTGCTTATGACATTTATTAAATATCAATTGATTTTTGTCTTTGTGGCCAAAATAGTTTCATTAAATTTGTATGAGGTTTGAAACCTTTATTTGTTTTAATGCTATTTTCATTACATTTCAATGTAATTCATTATGAACTGATGACAGCTTTGAAGATTAACTTTTGTTCTCTATTGTAAAATCAATTTAACATTTATCACATACTTGCTTAATTGTAAATTGACATTTTGAAAGACAATTGATGATTAAAGCAATTGCTTTTGGTTTGAAATAGTAAAAAGTATATTTGATTAAATTATTTTTGCAAATTTTAATTGAGTTTTATAATTCTTAATTTTCTTGTGTATATTTTTAGTATGTTGTGCATTGGATAAGTTTTTTTTTTTTTTATTTAAAACACTATATTTGTATGCAGATATAATTAATATGATTTTTTGTATGGCAAATGATAAATAAAACGAAAGTGGTTTTAAGTATAATTTTAATTTAAAAATTAATTTATTATTCATGAGCTTTTAAATTGATTATGATAGTAAAATTCGAGACGTATAGTTAATATTTAATTTATATACATGAATATTAATAATACGTACTAGGGTTTAATGTTGCATAAGTATAGGCAACAAAAATTCTAAATATATCCCTTTAATTACGTATATTTAATATTTAATTACTCCAAAATATTACTCATACGCTTGTTAGTAGCTGAACTCATTAAATGAGCCTTAAGATAGGCAACATATTTTCTATTTTACTTGATTTGTAACGTATACTTAGTATTAATATTAACCATATTAATATTAGTCATACGCATTATGATTCGCTCTTTCCACTTTTGCCTAAAAATATGCTACACATTTCCAAATTTTCTCTTAAGCCCCTAAATTTTCAAATTTTAATGATGTTTTCGAATAATTTTAATAAGAATTTTTATTTTCAAAAAATTTTACTTCCAAAATAAAATTTCCCCATTTTAACCAAATTCCACCCTCGTTTCTCTATAATTATAATTAACATATTTTTGCTTGTTCAATATTAAATTTCATATACCTCTATATTTATTCCTACATTTTCAACACACAAATACATTCAAATTTTTAATTACACAAATATACATTCATATACAAATACACACATATGTGTGCGTGAATTGCATTTAACTTTATAATCATAATATGATATTTAAAGCGTTAACTATCATTATCATATTCATTTTTCGATATTATCGTTATCATAATGATTATAATTATTATTATGACTATTAGTTGTGTTATCGATTGAGTTGTAGTTATAAATAAATATTAGCAAAATAATAAGAGTATGAGCAGCAAAACATATCAATTTTATAACAAGAAATGTACATATTAAATTTTGATTGAAAGCAATTTTCATAATGCAATTAACATAAATGTAATTTGAATTATACATTGCAAATTTTATGAAATCCTATAAACTTATTAAATAATTCAAAATGGAAAATGGAACAATTTGTAGGAATTGGGAGGGAGGGAGGTAAGAAAGTCCTTAAAATTTTATAAGAATAAAATAGTCAGGCAATAATGAAGTTAATGTGTTTTAAAGGATAAGAATTTTCATAAAGAATTTTAAAACAGATTATAAGATTATATTATACATATATAAAATTTTTGAATTAATTTTTAAATAATAAAATTACTTATAAAAAAAATTTTAAAAGGATAATATTAAAAATTATGTTATAATTCATAATTTATAGAATATCAAAAGAATAAAAGTTCTTATAAAATATCTTTTAACAGATTTTTGTTTTCCTAATTCATTAAAAAAAGTTGTTTTTTATAGTAAATTTATTTATAGAAGGTTGTATAGAAATATTTCTAATCAAATATATAAATATGACAAAATTTAATAAATTTTAAAATTTAAAAATTTTTTTGAGAAAAATTTCAAACGAATAAAAATTTTAAAGAAATTTGTAGTCGGATAAAAAAAACTCTAGTAAAAAAGAAAGATTCCTAAAAAAAATCTAATCGAATAAAAATCTACACAAAATTTTCTAACAAATAAAAAATTTTTAATCGATTAAAATAAATCTATAAAAGATTTTATTCGAATAAAAGATTTTTGTAAACAGTTTTCAATCGAATAAAATTTTCTGTAGAAATCTTTTAATCGAATAAAAAATTTCCATAAACAAATCTTAATCGAATAAAAAATTTAATCGAATAAATAATTAAAAAAAAAGTAGAATAATTTCTAAAGAAATATATATATAATGATTTTAATCGAATAAACAACATCTAAAGAAAATATTTAGTCAAATAAAGTGTCTATAGAATATGTTTCCTTAAAAAATATCTATTTAAAATTTTTAATCGAAAAAAATTACTATCAAAAATTCTTAACCGAATAAAATATTTCTATTGAAAATTGCTAATCGAATAAAAATTTCTATGGATAATTCTTAATCGCATAAAATCCTTCTAAAGCAAATTTTTGTACAATAAAAATTTGTAAAAGAATAAATAATCTATAGTAAAATTTTAATCGTATAAATATTATCTGTAGAAAATTTTTAATCGAATAATTTCTAAAGGAAATTTTTAATCATGTAAATAATATCTGTAAAAATCGAAAAAAAATTGTATTGTAAATTTATAATCGAATAAATAATATCTATAGAAAATCAAATAAAGAATTTCTATACAAACATTTTTAATCGAATAAAAAAAATTTATAGAAAAATTTTAATCAAATAATAAATATCTAAAAATATTTTAATCGAATAAAAATGTCTGCGGAAATTTTCTTTAGAAAACTTATAATCGAATAAAAAAATTCTATAGGAAATTTTTAATCGAATAAAAAATATCTATATGAATGAAAAATTTCTATTAATAATTTTTAATTGAATGAAAAATTTCTATAGAAATTTTTAATCGAATAAAGGATGTTTAATCGAATAAAAAATTTCTGTAAAAAAATTTTATTCGAATAAATAGTTTTTAATCGAATAAGAAAAAATTATACTGAAATATTTTAATCAAATAAAAAAATTTTTTTTTAATAGAATAAAAAAATTTATAGAAATTTAATTTATTAATCAAATAATTGATACCTAAAAAAAAAATTAATCGAATAAAAATGTCTGCGGAAATTTTTTTTAGAAAACTTATAATCGAATAAAAAAATTTTATAGGAAATTTTTAATCGAATAAAAAATATCTATGGATGAAAAATTTCTATTAATAATTTTGTTTTTTTTTTTTTTTTTTTGAATGGAAAATTTCTATAGAAATTTTTAATCGAATAAAAAATGTTTAATCGAATAAAAAATTTCTGTAAAAAATTTTTAATCGAATAAGAAAAAAATATACTGAAATATTTTAATCAAATAAAAAATGTTTTTTAATCGAATAAAAAAATGTATAAAAAAATTTCAATCAAATAATAAATATCTAAAAAATTTTTTTTATCGAATACAAATGTGCAGTAATTTTCTTTAGAAAACTTTTAATCTAATCAAAATTTTTATAGGAAATTTTTGATCGAATAAAAAATATCTATTAAATAAAAAATTTCTATTAATAATTTTTAATTAAATGAAAAATTTTTATAGAAATTTTTAATCGAATAAAAAAAGTTGAATCGAATAAAAAATTTCTGTATAAAATTTTTAATCGAATAAATAATTTTAAATCGGATAAGAAAAAGTTCTATTGAAATATTTTATTCGAATAAAAAAATGTTTAATCTAAACAAACATTTTTGAAAAAAATTTTTAATCGAATAAAAAAATTTATTGAAATTTTTAATCTTTAAAAAAAAATTTTGCAAAAAAACTTTTGATAGAATAAGAAATGTATAGAAAATGTTTAATCAAATAAAAAATTTCTATAGAAAATTTCTAATCGAATAAAAATTAAAAAAAAAAAAAATATTTGGAATGAAAATTGTATAAACATATAAAATTTTTTATTCCAATAGAAAAACTAAATAAAATTAAGTCCAATAAAAGATTTATATTTCTATTTTTAATCGAATATATAATTTCTAAAGAACATTTTTAATCGAATACATTTTAAGTCGAATAAAGATTTCTATAGAAAATTTGTAATCCAATAACAAATTTGTACAGACATGTTTTAATCGAGTAAAAAACTTCTAAAGAAAAGTTTTAGTCGAATAAATAGTTTTAGTCGAATAAATAATTCCTATAGAAAACTTTTAATCGAATAAACTAAACCAATTTTGTGGAAAAGTTTCATTCGATAAATAACTATAAAAAAATTGTCAGTAAAATAAAAAAATATCTGTAGAAAATTTTTAATCGAATAAAAAATTTTAATTGAAAACCTTTATTTGAATAAAAAATTTCTATGCTAATTTTCTAATAAATAGTTACAAAAAAAAAGCTCTTCATCGAATAAAGATTTATAAAGAAAATTTATTAAATTTAAAAAATATATTCAAAATTAATCAAATAAAACATATTCGACTAAAACAAAGAACATTTTTAGTCGAATAAATAGTTTTAGTCGAATAAATAATTCCTATAGAAAACTTTTAATCGAATAAACTAAACCAATTTGGTCGAAAAGTTTCATTCGATAAATAACTATAAAAAAAATTGTCAATAAAATAAAAAAATATCTGTAAAAAATTTTTAATCGAATAAAAAATCTTCATTGAAAACCTTTAATTGAATAAAAAATTTCTATACAAAATTTTCAATAAATAGTTACTAAAGAAAGCTCTTCATCGAATAAAAATTTATAAAGAAAATTTATTAAATAAAAAAAAATCTACTCAAAATTAATCGAATAAAAAATGTCTATTGAAATTTAATCGAATAAAAAATTTCTTTAAAAAAATTATGTAAAAATTTTATCAAGTAAAAATTTTTGCAAATTTAATTGAATAAACAATGTTTATAGAAATTTAATCGAATAAAAATTGCTTATGGCTATTTATTCGCATAAAAATTTCTACAGGAGTTTAAGTGAATAAATAAATATCTATAGATATTTAATTGAATAAAAAAAATTTCTAAAGAAATTTAATAGAATAAAGTCTATGGAAATTTAAACGAATAAAAAAATTTATATAAAAATTTAATCGAACAAAAAAATTCTGCATAAAAATTTAATCGTATTAAAAGTCTATAAAATAAAAATTTCTATAAAAATTTTATCGAATACAAAATTTTGCAGAAATTTATTCGAATAACAAATGTCCATAGAAATTAGAACGATTAAAAATTGTCCATAGAAATTTCTTACTCGATTAAAAATTTTTTATAAAAATTTTATAGAATTAAAAATTATAGAAATTTTATAAAAAAAGAAAAAATTATAAAAAATTTTTAATCGAAAAAAATCATTAAAATCGTTAGTAAGAAATGTAATAATAGATATTTTGTAATCGATTATAAAATTTCTATAAAAAAAAAAAAAAAAAAAAAATCAAAAATAACATGTATATTGAAAATTTAAAAAATTTATTTTGAAAATTTATATAGAAAATTTTAACAAAGATTTTTGACAGAAAAAATTTTTTCTACAGAAAATTGTTAATAGAATAATAAAATATTGCAGAAAACTATTAAACAAGGTTGGCTACCGTTACCGCTCAAAAAAATATTCAAACTGACTACCGTTTTCGCTAAAATACCATTACCGAAATAACTAAAATTACCATTACCGCTAAAATACTCTTACCGAAATAATTCAAAATACTATTACCGTTATCTTTTTACCTCTTTGAATCTGTTGCCAACCTTGTTATTATATGAATAATTAAACGAATTTTCTTAGGAAATTGTTATTCGTTTAAAAAATTTCGATAAAAAATAACCCTGAAAAAAAGAGCTGAAAAATTCATGATTTTAACATTGTGTTGACATTAGAAAGAAGTACTTAGTGATGAAAAAAAGTTGCAGAAGTTCTTTTTTAACTCATGGTTGTCATTGGTAGGATGTTCTTCTTTTATACTTCTTGTTCATTTCATTTTATAAAATTTCGGTTTTAGCCTTATTAAAATGTAATAAAAATGCTATAAAATTTGTAAAATTTTCATTTTCTTGGATATTATTAACCTTTTTTCCCGCTAAAAGTTCATTTATTTTACTTCCAAAAAAGTTCAAAATATACACTTTGTTCTACTTTTTAAGTGGCGAAAATTTTCTTTTTGGAAGCTCTTGATCGTTTTTTGCTGGGAATCGAATGAAAAATATTTAATCCCATAAACAATCTATTTATCTATCTATGTATAATAATCTAATATAAATTCCTTATTCAAAATGTTTGTTATAAAAAAAAAAAATTTTTAACTTTTTCAAAATACTTTCTTTACTTCAATATTTCCTTATTACTTATACGTCTCATGCTTTTTACATTAACCTTCGTCCTGTTCTGTTATTTTTCATCTACACATTTCTCTGCAAACCTTCTTCTTTTTACAGTATTATTACATTTTCATTTTATTTTATTTTTCCCTCATTCTAAAGTTTTCATTTGAGTTGTTTACTTTTTTGTTTCTTCCTCTACTCCCCTATTATTGGGGTTTTCTATGTATATACTTCGAAACATTTTGTAAACAGCTGTTTTGTTTTTTTTATTATTATTCGTTTTTTAACAGTTTGTTTTTATTCCAGTGAGAGATGTTTTTGCACAATCGCTCTCAACAAATGTTTGTCGCAAAAAAATGTTTATGTTGCTTCCAATGAGAGCATAATAAGTTTTAACAGAAAAGTTCTCAGAGAACTTGGTTTATTATGTTTAATAGATTTTTAATAGCATGATAACTTTTAATATGAAGAGATAGGCTTTTTTTAAAGCTTGATATAAATAAGGCAAAAAGAAGTAAATTAAGTTCTTATGGTATAATTTATATAGCATGAAATAAAAAATATATGAGTAACTTAACAAATATGATTAAAAGCTTAATGAAATTGAAGTAGGTGCTAGTTATAAATATGGATTTAAAAGCCACAAGTAATAGAGCAATTTGGCGGAACTTCCTTTAAGGTGTTGTTAATATTTAAATTATGTTTAGGTTTAAGGAAAATTTTGCCCTTATATTCATAAGTTAAAAATTAAAATTCTTTACATTTATATGAATAAAATATTTCTACTTTGTTTTTTAATTAATCTACTATCTTTTCCAAGTATTTCAGTTCATCAATAATTTATTTTTTACAATAAATTCCTAGGAAATATGTAATTACTATGGTGGGGTTTAAACACACTTATGACAATTATTGACATTTATACAGAAATATATTAAGTTCATAATTTAAATAGGATTATTAAACATTTTACTTGGTCTTATGCATAATTGTGGCAATAGTGATTATAGCATTCTATTGTCTAACGACAATGAAGCTAAAAGTAGGAGAGATAATGCTGAACATTTTTTTATTAAATACCTAACATTCAGCACAAAATTGTTAATCGCTTACCAAAATTTGTAATTAAATAAATATTTCTACAGAAAACTTTTAATCGGATAAAGAATTTCTAGGGAAAATTTTTAATCGGACAAAAAGTTTTTACAGAAAAGTTTTAATCGGATAAAAAGTTTCTACGGAATATATTCAATCGTATAAAATATGTTTAAAAAAATTTTTATGGGATAAAAATTCTACAGAAAATTTTTAATCGGATAAAAAATTTCTATAGAAAAACTTCCATAGAAATTTTTTTCTATAGATTTTTTAATCGGATAAAATATGTCTAATCGGATAAAAAAATTTTAATAGAAAATTTTTAATCGGATAAAAAATTTTAATAGTAAAAATTTTCTTTTCTATTTTCTTTCTATTTCAAAATTTCAATAAGAAATGTTTAATCGGATAAAAATTTCAATAGAAAACTTTTAATCCGATAAAAAAAAGTTCTATAAAAATTTTTAAACAGATAAAAAATGTGTAGAAAATTCTTAATCAGATAAAATAATTTTATAGAAATTTTTAATTGGATAAAAAATTTCAAAATTTTCTACAGAAAAGTTTTAATCGGATAAAAAGTTTCTACGGAATATATTCAATCGTATAAAATATTTTTAAAAAATTGTTGTGGTATAAAAATTCTATAGAAAATTTTTAATCTAGATTTTTTTAATCGGATGAAATATTTCTAATCGGATAAAAAAATTTTAATAGAAAATTTTTAATCGGATAAAAAATTTCAATAAAAAATGTTTAATAAGATAAAAATTTCAATAGAAATTTTTTAATCGGATAAAAAAAAAAAATTTCTAAAAATTTTTAAACAGATAAAAAATGTCTGTAGAAAATTCTTAATCGGATAAAATAATTTTATAGAAATTTTTAATTGGATAAAAAATTTCAAATGTTTCTACAGAAAAGTTTTAATCGGATAAAAAGTTTCTACGGAATATATTCAATCGTATAGAATATGTTTAAAAAAATGTTTATGGTATAAAAATTCTATAGAAATTTCTAATCGGATGAAAAATTTCTAGAGAAAAACTTCCATAGAAATTTTTTTCTATGGATTTTTTAATCGGATAAAATATTTCTAATCGGATAAAAAAATTTTAATAGAAAATTTTTAATCGGATAAAAAATTTCAATAAAAAATGTAAAAAATTTCAATAGAAAACATATACATATATAATCCGATAAAAAAATTTCTATAAAAAATTTTTAAACAGATAAAAAATGTCTGTAGAAAATTCTTAATCGGATAAAATAATTTTATAGAAATTTTTAATCGGATAAAAAATTTCTATAGAAAATTTTTAATCGGGTAAAGAAATTTCTATAGAAAATTTTTAATTGGATGAAAAAAAAGATTCTATAGAAAACTTTTAATCGGATAAAACAATTTCTATAGAAAAATTTTAATCGAATAAAAAATTTATAGAGAAAATTTTAAATCCGAAAAAAAAATGTAAGATATTTAATCGGATAACAAATTTTACATTTTTAATCGGATAATAAATGTATAAAATTTTTAATCGGATATGAAATTTCCACAAAATTTTTAATCGGATAATAAATTTTTAAAAAGTTTTTAAACGGATAATAAATTTATACAAAATTTTAAATCGGATAAAAAATTTATACAAAATTTTTAATCGAATAAAAATTTTTAGACGAATATAAATTTCTAAAAGAAAATTTGAATCGGTTAATAAATTAATATAGACAATTTTTAATCTGATAAAAAATTAGCATAAAAATATTTTATCGGATAAAAAATCAAATTTTTTATCAGAATAAAAATTTTCTAAAGAAATTTTTTATCCGATTAAATGTATGTGACCTTTTTTCCATCCGATTAAAAATTATCTTTAGAAATTTTTTCATCCGATTAAAAGTGATCTTTATCTGATTAAAAATTTTCCATGGAAATTTTTTTATTAAATTAAAAATTTTCTTAGAAATTTTTTCATCCGTTTAAAAATTTTAATCGAAAAAAAAAAAAAAAAATTGTATAGAAAATTTTTAATCGAATGAAATGTTTCAATCGAAAAATATAAATTGTCCATAGAAAATTTTTAATCGGATGAAAAAATTTCTATAGTAAATTTATAATGGGATAAAAAACTTTTATTCGGATAAAAAATTGCTATATAAAAATTTTAATCCTATAAAAAATTTCTATATAGAAAATTTTTAATTGAATAAAAAATTTCAGTGGAAAAGTTTTAATTGTATAAAAAATTCCTATGGAAAATTATTAGTAGAATAAAAAATATCTAAAAAATATAAAATATTATTTTTTATATAAAACTTAATCGATTAACGAATATCCTATGAAAAATTTCCATCGTATAACCAACTAATGATACCCTCCTCTTATACAACAGCTCATCCAAGTTTAAGAAAAAAAAGAAAATAAAAATTGAATTAAAAAGAATAAGTTTGATATTAAAACTCATTAGTATTCAGTAATTGCACTTAGCATATTAATTGTGCGTAATAACCAATCATATGCTGCTGTTCAAAGATGACTGAATGACTGACAACGACAATCGACTATATACACAACGCAGACGACTAGAAAGATGACAATGATGACGACAAAGATGATGTTAATTATGATGAAGCCAGTGTCGTTGGTGTTTAATGATTATGTATATTTATTTATTATTTGTTTGAGCATGTTGTGTTGTGCTTGTAATATGGTGTCTCCCGGTGGCCTCCGGCAGTGCTGGTGGTTCATTGTTTTGTTCGGTGTTTAATACCTGTACTAGTAAGCATACGTAATAATCTGTAGTGTCGTATTTATATGTAAGGAACTCATAATTTTATTTAGACGGTTTTTTTTTTTTTAATTTTTCTTAAAAATGATAAAGAAATAAATACAAGAACCCTGATGTTAACCTCCAATACCTAAACACATGGAATGTTTGCAGACTCTTAGCAGCTAAAAGATAAATATAGCGACAAAGTACAAAGAAGTGAATTTTAATATTCATGTATTTGCATAAGTTAACTTTTTTATGTTCATCACGTTAAATTAAAAACATTTAATAAAACTTGCATAAAATTAAAATCAGTTTATTATGAATAAAGCAATAAACGGAAAATTCAACAAAGGATTTAATACTTCCCGAAAGTACAATTAAGGCTGGTTGCAGATATTTATTTTTAATATTTGTTACTCATATTAATACGATCCAAATATTAACAAGAACTAAACCAGAAATGAACTAGAACTAAATTAGAACTTAACTAGAACCGAACTAGAACTGAACTAGAACTGAACTTGAACTAAACTAGAACTGAACTAGAACTGAACTAGAACTGAACTAGAACTGAACTAGAACTGAACTAGAACTGAACTAGAACTGAACTAGAACTGAACTAGAACTGAACTAGAACTGAACTAGAACTGAACTAGAACTGAACTAGAACTGAACTAGAACTGAACTAGAACTGAACTAGAACTGAACTAGAACTGAACTAGAACTGAACTAGAACTGAACTAGAACTGAACTAGAACTGAACTAGAACTGAACTAGAACTGAACTAGAACTGAACTAGAACTGAACTAGAACTGAACTAGAACTGAACTAGAACTGAACTAGAACTGAACTAGAACTGAACTAGAACTGAACTAGAACTGAACTAGAACTGAACTAGAACTGAACTAGAACTGAACTAGAACTGAACTAGAACTGAACTAGAACTGAACTAGAACTGAACTAGAACTGAACTAGAACTGAACTAGAACTGAACTAGAACTGAACTAGAACTGAACTAGAACTGAACTAGAACTGAACTAGAACTGAACTAGAACTGAACTAGAACTGAACTAGAACTGAACTAGAACTGAACTAGAACTGAACTAGAACTGAACTAGAACTGAACTAGAACTGAACTAGAACTGAACTAGAACTGAACTAGAACTGAACTAGAACTGAACTAGAACTGAACTAGAACTGAACTAGAACTGAACTAGAACTGAACTAGAACTGAACTAGAACTGAACTAGAACTGAACTAGAACTGAACTAGAACTGAACTAGAACTGAACTAGAACTGAACTAGAACTGAACTAGAACTGAACTAGAACTGAACTAGAACTGAACTAGAACTGAACTAGAACTGAACTAGAACTGAACTAGAACTGAACTAGAACTGAACTAGAACTGAACTAGAACTGAACTAGAACTGAACTAGAACTGAACTAGAACTGAACTAGAACTGAACTAGAACTGAACTAGAACTGAACTAGAACTGAACTAGAACTGAACTAGAACTGAACTAGAACTGAACTAGAACTGAACTAGAACTGAACTAGAACTGAACTAGAACTGAACTAGAACTGAACTAGAACTGAACTAGAACTGAACTTGAACTAAACTAGAACTGAACTAAATCAAGATATTTCAACAAAGTTTGCTTATATTTTATACCATATGATGATCAATCATATTTAAATCCATTATGTACCAAAAATTTACGACAAATTACTCCTCTAATGATAAATGTCAAAACAAAATAGAAAAATACTTTAACTAAAAATCAAAAAGAAATATATTAGTTAAAAAACTTAAAATGACATGATGGTCACAATAACTCTTACAGAAAATACTTGTTATACAAAAATACAACAATGACCAAAACCAATAAAACACATATTATAAAGCAAAGCAGTTAAGAGCTGAAGTAAATGTTTGTCTCAGTATGTGTCTCTTAGTGTGTCCATTTATTGCAAGCTTAACAATGGACCATGGCTGAATAGAGTGGTTTTCAAATGATAACAGACCAACCATTAAGAAATCTCTACAAAAGTCTTAAAGTTTATTAATTTTTTTCGTCTGTTACTTTAGCAGCGAAACTGGTAGCAGCAGTTTAGGCGAATCGATTCGTTAAGAATGTGAATGGAAAATGAAAAATTGCTAAACAATTGTTAAACATTAACAAATGCCACCCATCAATAATGATGCTAAAACTTGGGTGAGGGAAAAAGTATATAAAGTATTGGAATTAAAAAACAAAAACCTTTATAAATATTTTATTGCAATTAAAATACTTCTTCTCCTCACCACAACTATAGCACAAATAGTTTCCAGGATTTTTTATAATTTCCTTTGAAAGAACATTAATATTTTATAACTAGAGAAGGAGAGATGGTGTATTTTAAAATATGATTTCAAGTCTAGTAAATTAAAATCGTCTCCAGCCATGGTGCTCAGGTATAATGATGACAACTGACTTCAATACATTGACTAGCAATGACTGGCAAATGACTGGTCATTATAATGAACGAGGCAAGTTTAGTAGAGTTTTAAATATAACTCATTATATATTTAAGAAAATTAAGGAAACGAAAAAAAAGCACAACTCCTTGACTCTATATAAATGAATATCAGTGACTAGTCAGCATGAATGACAGCTTTGAAAGTTTTTTTATTTTTATTTAAAATTGTATTTTTATTTATTGTCAAGCGTGTCCATTATGACAATGAGATATTAGTACAAGTTAAAAAAATATAAATAATAAAAAATTAAGTTCAAATAATACTGTGCCACACATATACTTGCATACTTACCACATAGTTGCATACCACTATATGCAACACATACTTCAAGCAATAAACGACAAAAATAGTCACTTTGGACAGACAAACAGACAGTCAGTTTCATTTCAAACACATTTATTTTTATGTTTTTTTTTTTTTTTTTTTTCTCCCATTTTGAAAAAAAAATGAAAGAACTGACAGTGACTAGACAAACATTCGCATAATGATTCGTTTTTCGTACCTTAAAAGATTTAGTTTTAGTTGCATGAAAAGTTATATATCTCTGTCCGTTTATGTAAGAATGTTTGTATCAGTCTTTGTCAGACATTATTGTGCTTATTTTGTCTTTTGTTGTTTGAGTTCCTGTATGTTCTTTGGTGGCATATTTACAAAAAGAAACGCGTAATATTCATTACATTTCTATTTCTATTCTTTAAACCATTAATCATTATAATTATTATTACATTTACGAATGCACTTAGAGCTTTACAAAAGAGGAGAGGAAAGAAAAGGGGGATTTAAGAAAACAAATAAAATGGATGAGACTGTGTATAATGGTGATGAAATAAATTCAAAAATTTGTAAGCAAAATCATAAATTTTATATTTGATAAAAAACAAAAAAAAACTTCTAAATAACATTTCATGTTAGATAAAAAACCTAGAACCAGAACTGAACAAGAACTGAACTATAACTGAACTTTGACTGAACTAGAATTGAAATAAAACTGAACAAGAACTAAATAAAAATTGATTTTTAAACGAACTAGAAATAATTTTTAATGGAACCAAAGCTAAAATAATATTTAATGTTTAATCAGGAGAAAAATTTGTGTCAACTAAAAATAAAAAATTCTTAAGAAATATTTTACTTTTAATTATAAAATATTAACTGAAAACTTTCCCACAAATGAAATTCACATAAATACTTTAATTTTTCTTTAACCATCACCCTTTAAATGTCATCATGAAATTATTAGTTTTAAAATTCTTTGTTATTTTGTCAAGCGGAGTCACATGCAAACAAAAACATTTTAAATTTATACACATATGACAACGAAAGTTAAACACATCTTAATAAATTAACTCGAAATAAACCTTTTTGTAAAATAAATTGTAAATCGTTGAGCTGAATACGAAAAAAAAAAAAACACACAACAAACTTTAACTACCGCCTGCGTGAAATATGCAAATCAATTCAATTTAAACAACAACAGTCAGAAATAATACACAAACAACATGAAGAAAAAAACAGTCGACAACATTTAACTAACAATACAACACGCAACATTGCCAACCAACTAACCAAACAACAACTACAGCAATGAACGGCCAAATAATCGACAAACATGCAGACAGACCGGGTCGTGCAACACATACGCTACATACATACTTAAATATACATTGAGAGAGTGTTGTTGCAACAAGAATTTTAATCAAGCGCTTAACACTTAAATGATTTCTACGCTTTTTGGAATTGCTGCAGTTTTTTTTCTGAATTTTTGTTTTTCCTTAAGCTAAAGCCTGACTTGGTTTTTGTATGTCATTCAAGCATACACAATGACGGCGACAACGACGAATGCGACTGAAAACAGGCAATGTGCCAAAAAAAAAAAAAAAAAGAGGTAAAACACTACAACTGCAATGAGACGAGAAAAAAATATACTTTATTAAACGAAATGTTTAACAAAGAAATGCAAACAGAGAGTAAACAGCAAAACATTTTGTATCTTGAATAAATTAACTTGCAACTTGAGCATAAACATCACAGAGATTTTTTTAAATACTACATTGATTTAAGTCAAGGCACAGTGGTATAAAACATCTAAATGGACTAATAACTTAACAAAAGATGGATTTGCAAAATGCTATATAAGAGGCAGCTAGATTTTTATACAGAAAATGCAAATGGAGGCCCACTATGTAATAACTAAATAGCAGGTATATAAAGGAATGTTTTCTAAATATTCATTAAATCCAAAATAATCGACAGAAGTGTTCAAATCTACACGGCACAACTGAACTAGAACTGAACTGGAACTTAACTAGAACTAAAACTAAACTAGGACTCAACAGAACTGAAACTTAACCAAAACTGAACTAGAACTGAACTTTGACTAAACAAAATCTGAAATAGAACTGAACTAGAACTGAACTAAAACTGAACTAGAACTGAACCAGAACTGAACTAGAACCGAACTGGAACTCAACTAGAACTGAACTAGAACTGAATTAAAAATGAACTAGAACTAAACTAGAACTGAATTAAAACTGAACTAAAACTGAACTAGAACTAAACTAGAACTGAACTAGAACTGAACTAGAACTGAACTAGAACTGAACTAGAACTGAACTAGAACTGAACTAGAACTGAACTAGAACTGAACTAGAACTGAACTAGAACTGAACTAGAACTGAACTAGAACTGAACTAGAACTGAACTAGAACTGAACTAGAACTGAACTAGAACTGAACTAGAACTGAACTAGAACTGAACTAGAACTGAACTAGAACTGAACTAGAACTGAACTAGAACTGAACTAGAACTGAACTAGAACTGAACTAGAACTGAACTAGAACTGAACTAGAACTGAACTAGAACTGAACTAGAACTGAACTAGAACTGAACTAGAACTGAACTAGAACTGAACTAGAACTGAACTAGAACTGAACTAGAACTGAACTAGAACTGAACTAGAACTGAACTAGAACTGAACTAGAACTGAACTAGAACTGAACTAGAACTGAACTAGAACTGAACTAGAACTGAACTAGAACTGAACTAGAACTGAACTAGAACTGAACTAGAACTGAACTAGAACTGAACTAGAACTGAACTAGAACTGAACTGGAACTGAACTAGAACTGAACTAGAACTGAACTAGAACTGAACTAGAACTGAACTAGAACTGAACTAGAACTGAACTAGAACGGAACTAGAACTGAACTAGAACTGAACTAGAACTGAACTAGAACTGAACTAGAACTGAACTAGAACTGAACTAGAACTGAACTAGAACTGAACTAGAACTGAACTAGAACTGAACTAGAACTGAACTAGAACTGAACTAGAACTGAACTAGAACTGCACTAGAACTGAACTAGAACTGGACTAGAACTGAACTAGAACTGAACTAGAACTGAACTAGAACTGAACTAGAACTGAACTAGAACTGAACTAGAACTGAACTAGAACTGAACTAGAACTGAACTAGAACTGAACTAGAACTGAACTAGAACTGAACTAGAACTGAACTAGAACTGAACTAGAACTGAACTAGAACTGAACTAGAACTGAACTAGAACTGAACTAGGTAAGAGTATTAATAAATTACTCGGTAACTTCTCACACCACATTAACTCCCACTTAAGCAGTAATCACCACTGTCTAGTGTTATATATTGACTTCAGCAAAGCGTTTGATACGCTATCACACACAAACATAATTCAAACACTAGAAAGAATAGGAATAAGAGGCAATACACTCAAATGGTTCCAAAGTTATCTTAAAATGAGATCGTACAAAGTTAAAGTTAACAATATTCTGAGTAAAGAAATAACATCACATTATGGAGTACCTCAAGGGTCAAAGTTAGGACCAATTTTGTACATTATTTATGCCAATGACATGATTAGATGTCTAAACGAAAGTGAAACATATGCTTATGCAGACGATACCGCAATTGTCGTCGCAAATAAAAATATAAACTCTGTTACCCAAATAATGCAAAAACAGCTAGATATAGCAACTAAATGGTGTCACGACAATGGTCTAATTATAAACGCAACAAAAACAAAAATCATGCACATTAAACCAAGGCATCTGGCGGACTCACCAATTGAAATAAAATTTCACAATCAAGAATGTCTTCACCAGAAAGTGTTAAATGCCAATAACTACAATGAAACATGTACAACAAATATTGAATTGGTTAAAACTTATAAATACTTGGGCGTTTATGTTGATTCTAACTTTAAGTGGAAAACTCACGTGGATAGTGTAAGAATGAAGCTTCGAAAATCATCCTACATGTTGTACCACTTAAGCAATTGTGCAACGTACAGCGTATTAAGACAGGCATACTTTTCACTTGCTGAGTCTTATATAAGGCATGGAATTGCTGCCTGGGGAGGTGCCACATACTGTAATACTTTGCAAAAATCACAAAATCAAATTTTGAAGATACTATGGAAAAACTACCGTAACTCAACAAACACCACCACACACAATCCAACAACCACAAGCATGTACAACCCAGCAACAAACAACACTGTTACAAATAGCAGGATCCACACCACAAACGTCACAATCAACCCAACGTCAGGAAACTCACTGAACAACCAACAATACAACACAAACACCACAAGCAACCTAAACAATGTTAACATTGCGAAAGAGCTAAACATATTAAATATAAAAAGCATTTTTTCTTCAACTATGGCAAATGAATTTTTCAACAACAAAAACTTTTTGAAAGAAATAGATCACGCCTATAACACACGACGCAGAGCACAAAGGCGATTCAAGGTCGACCGATTCTCCAACGAATATGGAAGAAACACACTTACCGTCATCCTACCAACAATACTCAACAAACTCCCTGTAAACATCATTAGTACAAAAAGCGAGTATAAAAGAAAAAAACTCATAAAAAACTTTTTGATCAGTTCGCAATGAACACGCAATTAATAAATGTATTATTTATTTTTTTTTATCATCCTGCTGTCAAGCCATAAGGCTTAGCGGGTTTAGGATTTAAGATATAAAATATATTAATGTAAATATTGAAATCTGTATGATATTGTTAAACTTAAAATATTTATTATGAATAAAGAATATGAAAAAAAAAAAAAAAGTTAGAACTTGAAGAAGAACTCTTTAACACAAAATTTATATACAACAATTTATTTTGAAAAATATAGACTTTCTTAGATTTTACTCTTTTAATGCCCTCTATTTTTTTCATAGTTTAAATGTTTTCTTAACACATGCCTGAGCTTAGATCCTCTAAATATACTTTAAGGAATAAATAATCTTCACTTCCACACCAACCACTGCTTATACTGGTATTTGATGAAATCCTCTTCGTAGCACTATGAACAACATACAGCAGCCTTTATGATCATTGATCATTTTTCATCTACATGCTGCAGCAATTTTTGTTTAATTTTTATTTCTGTCTTCTTGTTTCTTTTTTCGGCGACACACATACTCGAAACTGAAATGAAGCTGTGTGTTGTTTATGTACATAACTTTTTGTGTGTCTGAATGTAGCTTTTCAATTTAAACGGTATCCAACAAATGTTTGTCTTATTTTGCCAACACGCTATGCTTGTAGTCTTTCTAAAGTTTACTTAAGTTTTTTTTTTTTTTTTTCTCAATAAGTATGTAGTGTTATTCAAATGTATCTATGAGTATGTTAATATAGCATTGAATTAACAAATAAATATTGTTTAAATCCTTTAAGTTGTTTCTTTTTTTTCAGACGTTTTTTGATTTTTCCTGGACTTTAACTTTTGCCTTGTCAAATTTGCATAAATTGTATTTTTAAGAGAAAAAAAAGTAACACTAAAGATTATAAATTGTGATTTGCGTTATTTTTTTATAGTTTATGTATTACTTATGGCCTGACTTGAGAATTTATATGCAAAATTTATTTGATCTCATGGTTTGCAAAATAAAATAAATTTAGTGGCATAAAAAAAATTGAAGTTAAATATGGCCCAATGGCAGATGGTTAGTTGGATGTTTAGCTTTAAAAACTAAACGTGATTTTTATCATTTGAATTAGAATTGAAAATTGAAGAAATTAATATAACTGCGTTAAAGTTCATTTACAAAATATTTGTTAAAGAATGCTAAATTATATATTATTTCAGAGGCTCAAATTGGTCTAAAACAAATTTCAATTGTTTTCACGTCCACAGAAATTTTTTTTATGCTTCGATATTTTAATACTGGTTCTAAATTATTTACGTAAAAAATTGTAAATATTGTAAAACACCAACAACAAATAAAAGCACCATATAAAGTAATCTAACTCTTTTCAATCGTATCTTTAGAAAAATAAACAAATATTTGTTTCCTTTTCATTTTCATTGTTTGATTTTTCTTTTAAAACTGGAGCAAATTTTAAGTATATTTTTCTCTCTCTTATTTTTAAAACACAATCCATCAAATATAACCCAAAATGAAACAATTTTCAAAAAAAAAGCACACAAGACAAGTTCAAAAAATATTCAAACTAACTAAATAGAATCCTGTCTTACACTCACTAGGGATTCGTGTGCGGGCAAAGAATAAGAAAAACCGTATTTGGTTTAGCACAGAAAAAACAAAAATATCTTGTAGCTTGAATATCAATGAAGTTTAAAAACAAACAATCAACATCATTATCACCATCATCATACAGACAAAAAAATGAAAACACCATTCAATCAACCGCAAACAAAAAAGAAACCTCTATGCCCCGGACAGACATTGAGACAGACGTGTGGCAGAACGGACAGACAGACAGTCAGTTAGTCAAAACCTTACCATCTTTCTCTATGTATTTAAACTGAAAACAGAAGTGTTAAACGAGCGTAAACACCAAAAAAAAATAAATATTCAGCCACATATTATACTACAATATTGAAAATTCAACTAGAAAGAGAGAAAAAAGTCGAAAGAAAAAAAATTAAAATTCTAAAAACGTTTAACCCTCATACGTTACTAGATGGAAAAAAGAAGCACAAACAAACTCATTTTTACGTTCATATATACACACAAAAACACAAGTCAAAAAGTGTGAGTATTGCTGTAAAATTTGTTTTAAAATGTACAGGGTGTTTAGATAAAAAGTGTAAAATTTAAAATTTTTATTTTGGTAGTTTTTTTTTAAGTTTAATTGAGTCTAGTTCAATTCTAGTTCAGTTCTAGTTCATTTCTAGTTAAGTTCTAGTTATGTTCTAGTTAAATTCTAGTTCAGTTCTAGTTCAGTTCTAGTTCAGTTCTATTTCAGTTCTAGTTCAGCTCTAGTTCTAGTTCAGTTCTAGTTCAGTTCTAGTTCAGTTATAATTCAGTTCTAGTTCAGCTCTTGTTCAGTTCTAGTTCAGTTCTAATTCAGTTCTAGTTCAGTTCTAGATCAGTTCTAGTTCAGTTCTAGTTCAGTTCTAGTTCATTTCTAGTTAAGTTCTAGTTATGTTCTAGTTAAATTCTAGTTCAGTTCTAGTTCAGTTCTAGTTCAGTTCTAGTTCAGTTCTAGTTTAGTTCTATTTCAGTTCTAGTTCAGCTCTAGTTCTAGTTCAGTTCTAGTTCAGTTCTAGTTCAGTTATAATTCAGTTCTAGTTCAGTTCTTGTTCAGTTCTAGTTCAGTTCTAATTCAGTTCTAGTTCAGTTCTAGATCAGTTCTAGTTCAGTTCTAGTTCAGTTCTAGTTCAGTTCTAGTTCAGTTCTAGTTCAGTTCTAGTTCAGTTCTATTTCAGTTCTAGTTCAGTTCTATTTCAGTTCTAGTTCATTTCTAGTTCTAGTTCAGTTCTAGTTCAGTTCTAGTTCAGTTCTAGTTCAGTTCTAGTTCAGTTCTAGTTCAGTTCTAGTTCAGTTCTAGTTCAGTTATAATTCAGTTCTAGTTCAGTTCTAGTTCAGTTCTAGTTCAGTTATAATTCAGTTCTAGTTCAGTTCTTGTTCAGTTCTAGTTCAGTTCTAGTTCTGTTCTACATCAGTTCTAGTTCAGTTCTAGCTCAGTTTAGTTCAGTTCTAGTTCAATTCTAGTTCAGTTCTAGTTCTGTTCCTGCTTAGTTTTGTTCAGTTTTAGTTCAGTTCTAGTTTCGTTCTAGTTCAGTTCTAGTTCAGTTCTAGTTCAGTTCTAGTTCAGTTCTAATTCAGTTCTAATTCAGTTCTAGTTCTAGTTCAGTTCTAGTTCAGTTCTAGTTCAGTTCTAGTTCAGTTCTAGTTCAGTTCTAGTTCAGTTCTAGTTCAGTTCTAGTTCAGTTCTAGTTCAGTTCTAGTTCAGTTCTAGTTCAGTTCTAGTTCAGTTCTAGTTCAGTTCTAGTTCAGTTCTAGTTCAGTTCTAGTTCAGTTCTAGTTCAGTTCTAGTTCAGTGTTAGTTCAGTTCTAGTTCAGTTCTAGTTCAGTTCTAGTTCAGTTCTAGTTCAGTTCTAGTTCAGTTCTAGTTCAGTTCTAGTTCAATTCTAGTTCAGTTCTAGTTCAGTTCTAGTTCAGTTCTAGTTCAGTTCTAGTTCACTTCTAGTTCAGTTCTAGTTCAGTTCAAATTCAATACTAGTTCAGTTCTAACTCAGTTCTTGTCTAATATTAGTTCAGTTGTAGTTCAGTTTTATATCTGTTCTTGTTCAAGTCTAGTTTAATTTTAGTTCATTTCTCGATAGTCTCGACAACAGTATAGTCGACAGGCTCGAATATAGTATACGATACTCTCGACTATAGTATAGTCGATACTCTCGACTATAATATAGTCGATATTCTCAACTATAGTATTCTCAATACTCTCGACTATAGTATTCTCAATACTCTCGACTATAGTATTCTCAATACTCTCGACTATAGTATTCTCAATACTCTCGACTATAGTATAGTCGGTACTTTCGACTATAGTATAGTCGATATACTCGACTATAGTATAGCCTATGCGCTCGACTATAATACATCTGAGACGCTCCACTAAATTATAGTCTATAGTTTCAAGTATAGTATAGTCTACAATTTCAACTACAGTATAGCCTAAATTATATATATGAGTTTAGATTAATCTTTTTAGTTTGTTTCCTCCTCTTTTTGTATCCTCCTTTGAAAGTTTGAAAACTTTTTTTCTTTTCCCTCATATAAATGAATATTTTGTTAGACTCTTTTGAGCCTTTTTTTTCATTTTATTTTGAAATTTTCATTTAAGAACTTTTTTTCTGTTTTGTGGTTTTTTGTTGTTCTTAACATTTTGAATTGTTGTCTTTTAATATTCTTGCCAGTTTATCATACCAAATTGAACATTATCATAACGAGTATTTTTATTGAGAAATTCAGTTTATTGGATTACAACATGTGACCTCATATATTTATGAATATGTATGTATGTTTGACTATATGCATGTAAGTAGAATACAAATCTAAATAAATATTGATTATAATGGTTTTTATTTGCAAGAAAATTCTATATGTTTTTTGTAATATTAAACACTAATACTTGGGAAAGAGGTTTGGATAATATGAATATTCATAACAAGATTTTTTGTTGTTAGATTTTAAATGAGGAATTTTTTAAAGGAATGTGAGTGGGGATGGAAAAGTGTTAAATGAAATCATAGAGAAAGAATATAATAAAAATTAAAAGCTTAAGTTGTTAAGCAAGTATATATCTAATCTGACAACATTTTCAACACATTTTATTTTAATTATAAATTTTATAATTAATTTAAAATGGTTATTAGAATTATACAAATCTTTAACTAACCATTTATAATTCAATAACTGGTCATTGAGGCTTACAAACTTCCTTAATGTTGAGAAAATATGGAAAAAATAAAATAGTCATGTACCAAAGTAATAAAATTTACCAATAAACCAGCCATAAAATCATTATCGTTTTATGAACAAGCTCCTTTTTTTTTCTCTATTTCTCGTACCAAACTCCTTAAGCTGCTGCTATTGGTAAGAAATAATCTTGGAAGAAAATATGGAAAAAAATATAAAACTAAAGAAGGAAATCTATAAAAGTCATAAAAATTCTTTAAGCAACTACTTGTTGTAGTCGTTGTTTGTAGCAAGACAAAATGAAAAAATTCAATTAAATATATTTTTTATTTTTCTTTATTTTATTTTTATGATTGGAGGTTAAATGAGTATCGCATTTTTTTGGTGTAATAAAATAAAATTCCAAAGATGTGTAAATACTTTCTCTTTCTTTAAGTTTTATTTTTGAACATTTTTCTTGAAAAAAATATACTTATATTCCTTTGGAGGCTGGGCAAATATTTGTATGGGTCGGAGTGGAGTGTCTTGTTTTTTAATGAAAAATATCTTTAAATTAATTTTAACGCATGAATTATTTTAATTTCCTTCTGTTTTTCCACACATACTTACAACCTATACATTAAAAGCAGACGGTCTTGTATACAACACAGACTTTATTTGACAAACAGCAGCAGTTTTTAACACATGTGAAATTATATATTTTTTTAAGTTGAAAGGAAAGAAAAAGTTATTGGATTAAAAGAACTTCAAAATATGAAAAAAGATTTTTAAGGAAATGTTATAAAAAAAAAAAAGTAAAGTGATATATGTATAACCAATTGCATTCCTGTTGTCTGGTGTTGACATTATATAAAGTTTTTGAAAGGTGGCAGCATAAACTATTTTTCCTTCAAAGGTTTTTTAAATCAGGCGCCAAGAAAAATTTTTAAATAATTTTGCAAACCTTATATGTCATCATACAATCCCAACGGGAGCTTGTCTTCTTGGAATAAGCAACTTTTTGATGGATGACTACTTTAGTAGAGACAAATATTTTCATGGTTTGCTATCAGACTTCAGACTTTGGCAGTACCATGATTTATTTTATTTCTATACTGAAACGAAAGTACCTTCGGGCCTGACTAGAGACTTGCCTACTATTATAACTCGGAATTCAGGAAACCCTAAGAGTTCGCACATTGGGGTAAAATTTGTTAAAAGTGGTGAATTTCGAAACTAAAATTTTCGTAATAAAGTTGGGTAATGATGTAATTGAAAAAAAAAATAAAAATGATGTGTCAATAGCAATTAAAATCATCCAGCTAGGTTGTGTTGTTTTTTTAATATAGAGCTGTCAAAGTTTAAATTTTTTTTTTACATTTTGGAAAAAGAGTAAAAAATTAAATTTTCACCAATTTTCGAAATAGAACTATTGACTTTAGATTAGCGATTAATCGATTAACAAACATTCTGATTATTCAATATATTGATTAACCACTTAATTGTTTAATTAAAAGTTTTTATTAATCAAAATTCTGATTTTGAGTTTTTAATAATCAAATAATTTTATTACAAATATTATATTCGGCCCGGCCGAATCTATATACCCACCATCAACTTTTTCAAATTTTACGTTATATGGGAGGGGGCGGTAAAGTGGGCGGACCACGCCCATTTTTTGTTTCCGAGTTTATATCGATCCCCGAACTATACATAAAAAATTTTGTTGTCGTACATGCTTTTATTAAAGAAATATCAGCAGAAAAGTATAAAACGGACACCCTGTGTTTCTAGTTTTTAGCCCATAACTTTTTTGTTTATTAACCGATTTTGCCCATTTTCAATCCTAAACAAAGCTTATATAAGGCAAATATTTGTGCCAAATTTCATCCTCCTACGTTGTCCCGTTCGAGCTCTATCCTGCTTTTAACAGACGGACAGACGGGCAGACGGACGGACATAGCTAGATGGACTCAGAATCTTACCAGGACCCAGAAAATATATACTTTGTGGGGTCTTAGATGATTCCTTCGACATGTTACACACGGAATGACAAAATCAATATACCCCCCATCTTTTTGATGGTGGGTATAAAAATATAAATTTAAATTAAACGACAAAATTAAATTAAAAAAAAATTGTGCCAAGTAAAGCAAAATGTAAAATATTGGGTAAGTGGTTGATATACAAAGGGACGACCTCATTCCAAGAGTTCACAACAAAACTGTCGAAAAACAATAAACTTTTAAACCCAATTCGAACCCAACGTATTAACAAAGCTTTGGTAAAGATAATTGACGTAGATATGCACTTCTTTCATTTTCAGATAAAATCGATTTTAAAAACTTTATGAATGTTGTGATTACGGGGTACAATATTTGTGCAAGAAAGGCTATAGCTAGAAATATAAACAAACTTTTTTTGTACAAGCCGTTAATAAGCTTTCTTTGATATTAAAAAGTCCAATTACGGTAAGTATTGGACTTTTGCTTGGACTTCAACTGCTGTATTTCATTAGTAATGAGTGGGAATTAAAATCGCAATTCAAAGACTGCAGCTCTTTCAAAAAAACAAAAATAATTGGGACTACTGGAGCATAAGCTGGAACAATGTTGCAAAATAAGATTGAACTCTGCGTTTAAAATGAAGAAGAGATTCATTTAACAAAAGCCTGCCATTTCTGATATTTTCCAGGAGTCAACATAATCAGGTGATTATGATTAATCTATAGATGTATTTTTTGTAATTAATATACATATTTGTTTGAAATTTTACATAGGCCAAGTGATACTTAGTGAAAAAGATTGGGAAAAATTAAAAAATATTTTAATTATGTTAGAAGCTTTTGATGTTGCTATTACTCTGTCGTCGGAGTCAAAGGTTACGCTAGTCCGTCCACTGATATTTAAAATAAAACATATTTTTTTTAATAAAAAAGTAAAGAATTCAATTGAAACTGATTTCCAAGTGCGTTTTCTTGATAGTGATACCAACTTGTGCTTTATTAGCAGAAATTTTAGGTAGGTTAATTTCGATACAAACATTTAACTTTTAAAAAGTGAAGCTATAAAATCACTAGTTATAAATAAAATCACACAATTTCTTAAATACGCACAAGAACGAAATGAACAATATATACCATCATCTTCTGAAAAAAATGTTTCAAACTCTTTGTTTTTTGATACTAAAAGCCTAAATAAACAAATTGTAGTGAATTATTTCGAGGAGCTACAGTCTTATCTACGGGAAGCAGAACACAGAAAAAATTATTACCGCCTTTTTTACAATTAACTCAGTTGTTTAATTTTGCATCGAAATTTAATAAATATGTTCAAGAAAAAATAAAATAAAAAATAAATTTTGGTATTTTTTTTTTTTTCTATACACATTTTTAATTCATTCAATCATCTACTTGATTGATTTAATTAATTTATTAATTGAGAATTTTTTTCTGTTTTGTATTTTTTATAGTTTTTAGTAATTGATATAATCATTTTGGTGAGAGGTGCAAATTTAAACAAGTTTATAATTGAATGAATTATTTTCATATATATTTGTTAATTGGTGACTTTTTTCTGTGAATGTTCCATTTTTTTCAAAATTATTGTCTTCTAAGTGCATAATGGGCTAATTTTTTGGTGTCCAAGTATTTGTCTTTTTATATCGTTTTAATTAATATACAAAAGAAGTTTTTGAAATATGTGTATTTCGAGTTTGGGGCAAAAGAGTTGGCTTGGTCATGCATTTTGTGCGACAAAATAAAGTGACACTTTACTTAATTTCTTTAATTGAATTTCCAATTTTCGAATTTTTTGATACAAAATGGAAGGCAATGCTTAAAAAGTGCTAAATTTTAATATTCTATTAATTAAATTCTATTCAAATTATTATTACATTACAGATTTGTCGACAAAAACCCGCAATTCCCAAAACATTAAAAAAAATTCCATAAATCGGTTTTTTTACATTTTTTTCCTATATCTTTCCAACCGATATCGGGAAGCAGAAATTTACATTTCAAATAAAAAAATTAAAAACACCTCAGACTATATAAAAAGTATAATGGCTTTTTGATTCCGGCTTTGCGATTTGAGAAATTAATGCGAAAATTCAAAATTTGTTAGAAAAATAGGTAAAATTTGGGAATCCCTGGTTTTCCCAAAAATCATATTTAAAAAGTTTTAGTTATCTTTCGGAAAAATATAAATGGTATATACGTTACTTAGGAAAATTTGTATATAACAGAAAAAGAATATAACCCCTTTTTAAAAAAAAAAAAATGGAAAAAATCTAAACTTTTGAAAGTTTAAATTTAAACGCATGTAACTTTTGACTCCGTAAATATTTTTTCAAAATTCTGTCTTTGGAAAATTTTTATTTTTTTTTTAATAAAATACGAAAAATTAAAAAAAAAATGGGGTTATAATTAGACCCACTGTAGCGAAAAAACTTCACCAAGACAGGCTAAAAAGTAAAAAATTTAATCTTTAAAGCCTAATATCTCTTTGCAATATTTTTTGAAAATCTCGACTAGCAGAATCCTCCCATATAAAAATCCTTGATATAAGGAATCAGGTTCGTTTTGAAAAAATTTTATACCCGAGGTGTCCAAATTTGGGACCCTGTGGGCTCGCCCTCTGTAAGTCTATATCATCCAAGCTCAAAATTTAAATTCAACTACACCTCTACTATCACCATGTGAAATTTCATGGAAATCGGAACAGCCGTTCCGAAGTTCCATAATTATTATATATATATATATATATATATATATATATATATATATATATATATATATATATATATATATATATATATATATATACGAGCTGTTAACCCGCTACTTCGTTAGCGGAAATTTTTTATAAAAATCATACTTAATTTCATGTTTCTACTTTAAATATTATAAAAAATTCAAAAAGTACCATTAGAAGAACAAAAAAGTACCACAAAGACCCCTCTTATGGATTCTCATTCATTTAGGACGACATATCTTTAATTTCATGTTTCTGGATTAAATATTATAAAAAATTCAAAAAGTACAATTAGAGGAACAAAAAAGTACCACAAAGTCACCCCTTGTGAATTCTTTCCCACATCGGACCATGCATAATTAATTTCATGTTTCCAGGTTAAATATTGCAGAAAATGCAGAAAGTATCATTAGAAAAAGAAAAAAGTACCATAAAGTTCATCCTCTTCAATTCTTACCCCCAGAATGTTTCTGTGTTTAATGTAATTGAAAATTCATTATTAAGTTTGAATTAAGTTTGTACTTTTTTTTACCCATTGAAGTATCAGAAATTGTATTCCAATGAGTTTCTAAATTATAGTGAGATCCCATATTAAAATACGCATAAGTAGAAAAAAAAATGTTTTATGAAAAAAGTACCAAAAATAGGTACGAATTTTATCCCCTTAAACGTTCGTATTTCGAAAAAGTACCAAATTTATATTTCTCGTTTTTTGATAAGTTATGAATACAGCATAAATTGTATTTGTATGTTGATTAGTTTCAAGGATACATATGGTGACAAAAAAAGTACCAAAATACAGCTTTTACCCGTTTTCTCCCTATAAGGGACGATTTTCAAAAAAGCACCAGACACCTGTAAGATTGTTTTTAAAATGAATAACGATAACTATTCAACTTTTTATGTATCTTTATTAGTTTAGGAGTTATAGAGTTATCGATTTTACCCGATTTTACCCTTTTTTACTCCCTAAACATTCGAATTTCCAAAAATCCCGTTTTAGTGGATCTAGTTTCAGCCGTTTGGGCTATGGGTTGATGAATCAGTCAGTCAGTCACGTTACTCTTTTATATATATGGATATATATATATATATATATATATATATATATATATATATATATATATATATATATATATATATATATATATATATATATATATATTGCATACTACCCCTAATGGTAAAATAAGCTGTCTGTCTGTCCGTCCTAGAGAAACATTTTAACATTTAAAATATAATAATTAGAATTATTTTAACTTTACCAATAAGATATATTATGTATTGTTTCCTAGTCAGATTTCTAATATGAACCTAATTGATTCAATATAATAAAAGTTATAGTTCTTAATTATGGTAAAAAATTATCGATCGATATCGATGCAGTGGAAAATGAAACCGGTTTACTATCGTAAATTGTTATCTCTGTTTGGTGTTATCAGACTAGAGTTTGTGAACTATAATTAGACACCAGCATAATAGAAAAAGTATTTTCTGTGCCGCTGCACACTTCATCAGCAATCGTAATGTCTTCTCCATTATGTTTCATTGAAACTTAAACAAAAGTTAAGGAGAAATAATTTGAACCTACATTTAGCAAGAGGTATTTTACTCAAACTATTATTTTATCAATACTTATGTTATTGTTGTAATATAATTGCAATTGTTGTGACAAGTCCACTCGAAATTTGCGAAAACAAATTAAATTTTTTTCTTTTTTTAAATTCGTTGAAAAATTAAAAAAAAAAAAATTGTATTCATATTTTCCCAAAACTCTTGCATTTTCAAGACTTCTCTCTTCCTTTTCACAAAGATATCTCTCAATAAGTATTTGTTGTATATTTACACATTCACAAGCTCTCACAAACACTTGCTGTTGCGACAATCTTAATGTTATAATGGTAGTCAGTCCGTCAGTTTAGTCAGTCAGCCAGTTCGTCATTATCATTAATATTGGCATGTCACGTTTACATGGGACACATGTGCAAAATTTAATTACATTTTTATAACAAATTCATATAATTTGAATACATAAATGCACACGCACATACACTATTAAAGCGCTATTGAGTTTAAATTGTATTTGTTTGTTAAAGTCATGAAAATTACTAAGATAGATTAAAAAGACTTAAATAAAAGATTTAATATGAAAATTTATTTCTTATACATGCATACATATATATATAAATATATATTTTTATTTGAAGTGCAATTAATAACTGTATATAATATTTTTTTCTTAACATTTTCATTTATGACACACATTTCCATATTATGTTTTAATAACCTGTCACAAAACTGGTTTTTCCTATCTAATACAGACCATTAAAAAAAGAAAAATTTCTCTTTATTTTTTCTAAGAAATTAATTAAAACCAGTAATAGCTAAATATAGAAAAATAAATAATTTATTGAAATTTTCTCCTTAACATACTTTTTGCTTTAATAAATAAGTAAATGTAATAAATAAATACATATTGCTATTAAAATAAATTATTAAATATACTTTCTATTGAACTATTTTTTAATCTTTTTAGTTTCCGATTGACACAAACAAGCATTTTTCGTTAAGGTTTTAATCCAAGTGCCATAACGATTGACACGTGCATATACACCAGGATAACCAGCCTTGGCACAACCTTCACCCCATGATACAACACCAGCCAATTGATGTTCTCGTGTACCGGGAGCTACTACATGTAAAGGACCACCACTATCACCCTGACAACTGTCTTTCTTGCCTTCATCATAGCCAGCACAAAGCATGTTATCGGTAATGCGTGAAGGTCCATAGCGACTCTTGCGACATTCATCTTGTGACATTATGGGAACTTGAACTTCCTGTAAGAGAAAAGAATAGTTAGAAAAAGTGTTAATTATATTATAAAAATAAATAAATTAATTAAGAGATATATTTATAGGAAAATGAAATAAATTTATATGTAGTTTGGGTTTACGTTAAATTTTAACATTTGTGGTAGGTACGAGTATTAATGAATTTTACTACTTTGAATTATTTACCCCCTGTTTTCATAAGACTTTGTTTTCCATACATTTTGACGAGTCAAATTTTTCTTTCGTCTTATAAAAACAGGGAATTAGTATAAAATCCAATGAGTTGAGATTCAACTTAGGAAATTGTAATTTTATTTATATATTTCTAAATATGTCGACATCTAAGATTTAGAAATATTTTTCCATTTGTCTGTCTGCTTTGTTTATGAAAGCAACTTGAGCTTTGATATAATGATAAAATAATGAATAAATTTAAAAAAATTCTCACATTTATGATAATAAAATTGAAGTCACATTGCATATTTTATAATAAGGTTCAGATTGATGGAATGAAAAAGTAGTTGCCTTTAATGACATCGCACATTGGGTAATTTTTTTTTTTTTTAAATAAATAAACTCAGTTTTGCACTAATAATCCGAAGAATATTTCTTAGAATAGATCTGAAGGAAAATTATTTATAAATTGAGTTTAAATCAATTTTACAAGAACACAATTTAGTATTATTCTTTCCTGCTGTAGAACTATTGGACTATTTAGCATTTTTCCAAATCCATCTTCTGGCAACACTGGATAAATCGCTATTTATAAAATTGATAGGGTTGCACCACATATTGAAGCATATCTTGAAAACGACTTGTCTGATTTTGTTCAATAAAGTATCAAATAATTTGAATTAAAAAAGTCTTCCAGTTATGCTTACATTATTTTTTAGTACGCTCAACAGTTATGGAGATATAAAGCATATTTTGTTAAAAAAAAAATAAACAATTATTTTTCAAAAAAAAAAAAAAAAAAAATAAGTTTGAAAATGTCAAAAAATGCAAATTTTTATTTCTTGATGATGAAAACAAATGTTTTATAAATAAATCAATACATAAATTTTAATTTTATTCACAAATAATTGAAGATAAAAAGAAAATCTTCACCTCTCTGGATGAAATGCGACTGATTTATTAATTTTTATTAGAAAAATTAAAAAAAGCTAGCCTGAAGACCCTTATAGTAAAAAAAATCCTTATAAGAATGCTGGATAAAATGTAAACAATTTTAAATCTGCAAAGTAGCGAAAGAGGTTAATCCGCTAAACTGTCCAGAACTCAATTGGGTAATAAAAAAAAAAATATTTGAGGAATACTTAAAGATGACAAAAAAATAAAATAGAGTTTAAAAAATAATAGACGCATTCCAAAAAAAAAAAAAAAATAACGAAAACATTATAAAGCTCTATAAGGTATTCCAGAAAAAAACAATATTTAATTAAAAATGAATATAAAATTAATTTTTCTTTTAAATTCAAAATTATAACACTATGGTGGTTTAAATATGTTTTACGAGCTACATCTAAACGTAGCTAAAATAATGAAAGAGGATGTCATTTAAAATATATTTGCCAAATTTTAACTTCTTACGATAATTAATATAGGATGTTACGAGGCCATTGATGAGATAAAGAACAAATCTTTATCTCATCAATACACAGTGGTCCCAAATCGATATTTTTTTGGAAATAATTCTGTAGCTTGTGAACCATTGGAGACATCTAAATAAAATTTCGTATGGTCAGAGCAGAGATGTTTCCGATTTGATTTTTGGAGTACAGGTAACGGGGGTAGAGGGTGAACCTCCAAAGTTGGTCACCTCGGGTATGTAATTTTTTTTTAAAAATTTGCCAAAAATTAATATATGACTTGAATTTAAAAAATAAATTGTATATGGGAAGTCCACAAAAACTTGCTTACATATGTATGTATGTTATCTCTTTTAGTTTAAGAGATATTAGGGTCGAAGCAAATTTTACTATCTTTTTTGGCCCCGTTTTTTTTAAGTTTTTTAAACTTGGGGCCATAATTTGGACCCTAAAATTGTTTAAAAATATTTAAAAGTTATATTAATCTGAAGTTGAAACTTAAAAGAAAATTTAAATTTTCGGGGTTAATTTCCAAAAAGATGGTAAATATTCTTTCACTTCGGAAATATTTTTTTTTTTTTTTGTTCCGGAGTGCAACATTTTTGTAATATTTTCAAAAGAAATCTTAACGCAAACGCGTGTAAAACAAAATCGGAGGCTATCTGGGGAACGGATTCTTCTCAACCTCTATCCAAACTTTGTCAATTTTGAAAAACATTTTTAATTTGTTTTCTTAAATTCCAAAATGTCAAATTGGTTAAATATACAAAAAAATATTTAATAAGCCATGCCTTATACAATGGCAAGGTGATAATTTTAATGAAAAAAGTGGGAGGTTTTTAAAACAAGTTTCATTGGAGTACTTTTGCTTGTTTAAATTCTATTTAGTTCCAAATATTAACATTATTTCCCAAATATATTCTCATGGTCAAGAGAAGTTTCACTGCATTTTATCTATTTTCACAATTATGATTCTCTATGTTCTTCCTAAATAATTTGTAGCACATTTCCCACGTAAGACATTTTTTTTTATATATGTATAGATATTGCCAACAAGAGAAATTTATTGTTTTATGGTCCTTCGAAACGGATCACAAAGCTTCGTTCCATAAACAAAAATCAAAATAAAAAAATTTTTCAAATTGAGTTGAAATATACATTTTTAGAAAGGTAACAATATAGATCATGTAATTTAAAAAGATTTTTTTTTGGAAAAAGTTACTTTTGTGGCTACTAGAGGGCGCTAAAGTCGGAGATTTTAAAGACAATATTAATGAACCAAAAAGTTGGTTTTAAACTGTTTTAGTAAAAAAATTGTCAAAAATTCACTTTTTAATAAAATGCGTCGAAGTTTAGTTTTTTCAATACCTCAGAATATTGGTAAAGATAATAATTGGTAAAAACTATTATTATCTTTTAAATATAGTGCTTCGAATATATATATATATATAAAAGCTAAATTGAAAAAGTATCTAATTTGCCGTTTTTACTTCAATTTCAAAGAGTTCTCAATCTTGACGTAATTTATTTAGCTAAATTAAAATAAACTAATTATAAAAATTATTTCGAAATTTAAAAAACAACTAATGACCTAATATATTACGTTAAAAATCTTCCAGATGGCGCTAATTATAGAGCATTTTAAAATTTTAATACGAAAATTACATTAATTCGATGGAGTAATAATAAAAATTATAAATTTTTTTTGGCTTGATTCTAAAATTTAGTATTGTATTTTAATATATAAAAGAAGAATTACTTCCAAGTTTTTGCCACAACTAAAAAGAATAATAATTCAAAAAATTTATAAATTTCCTTTTATTATACAAGTCAAAAAATTCTTTATGATGAAATATTTCGTGTTGTTAAATCGACATTGGTTTAAAATTTAATAAAATATTGAAAACTAAAAAAAAAAATTTGGACCGGAAATCGGGCGAAATTAGGCAAATTAATGATTTACTGAACATAAAATGTGGGTGCAGAAATTAAAATAATATTTAAAAATTATAGGGCTTGGAGGAGGTAGGTATGCCCTTGCTCCTATTAAATAAAATATTGTCTGATCCCTAAAAAACCCATTTCCAATAGCTATCGTAAACTTTGATACTGTTTTGATGAGTATTTGATGAGTATCAAAACTTTGTATATATTTAGTCTGTATCTAAAGTAATATATGTGCCAAGTTTAAATTTTCTGTGACACTTCCTTCTATTTTTATAAAATTAAAAACGGTGTGTTAGCCAGAAATACGTTTTTCTCATTTCAGGATATATGGGAGGTAAGGGTTTTCTTGTTCCAATTAAAAAATAAATTAGAACACTTGTAAGCAATCTATTTTTAAAGGTTGTCAAAAATTTTGGTAAAGTTCAGATCAGTATTTTAAAAAAAATTTAGTTTTTTAACTTCAGGATATATGGGAGGTAGGCGTGTCCTTGCGCCAATTTTTTCAAAACTTCGTATTTATTCATTCTAAGCCTAAAGTAATATGTGTACCAAGTTTCAATTTGCTACGACAGTTCCTTCTATTTTTGTCCCATCGTTGTATGGGATCAAAGCACTGTGCGAATGCTGGTTTATGACGCGTTTACCACATATATAACCTAAGCGTTCTCCAATCAACCTTAAAAGCCTGAAGCTGTAAATCAGGGTCTTTAAAATTTTACCTACATAAGGCAGGTGCTATGTTAAAGTTTCAAAGATATCAAGTACTGCAGTAAAAACACGGTGAATGTTGCTAAACAGTATTAAGTCATATAGAATATGTAATTTGTTTTGCTAATGTCAAGTTATAATCCACACATTCTCTATTATAATACCGCCAAACAAAGACAATAAGTATGATTACTGATTGAAACTTATTCTAAATTCTGAAAGCTATTTTCATTAGAAACAATGATTAGAAGATAGAACATAATCGTCTCGTAAATTACTTATGTTAAACCACTCACCTGCAAAGTATCCGATGTAGGACCACCCACTTTCAAAGCACCCCAACCTGTCACTGTACCCGTCTCACCCTTAAATGATTTACCCGGCGTTGGCATACATACAGGACGCATTAATTCTGTCATTTCAACTGGTTCATCCAATTTAACAATAGCAATATCATTATCATATGTACGAGCATTATATTTAGGATGTGTTATTATTTCCGCTACTTTACGATCAATTTTCAAGAAATGTGACATTTTACGATCATGTTCCAAGAGGCGAACACTAATACGTTCACGGCGAAAACCATAAACACAATGAGAGGCAGTAATTAAAAATTGATCATTGATAAGAGTGGCTGCACAATAGAAACGACCACCATAGAGTAACATAGACATCCAGGGATATTGATGAATTTCAGTTTCCTGACCACCTACAATACGTTTTTGGGTATTGGCTATGCCACAAAAACATTCAGTACAATTACGTGAGGGTTTTAGATCGGGTGGTGTAGTAGGAGTGGTAGAAGGCATTATAGGTGTAGGCGTGGGTGTGGGTGAAGGTTTTTGTGTGGTAGTTGTTGTGGTGGTGCTGGTGGTTGTAGTAGTGGTTGTGCTGGATGCAATGGGGGCTGGTGGTGAAGCTGTTATGGTCACATCTGGCTGTACAGTAGTCTTATCAGGATTGAGTGTTGTTGAAGGCTGTCCTGGTGTAGCTGGTGTTGTTGTTGTGGTGGCGGCTCCCGTAAATGTGGCTGTTAAATTGGAAAAATTAGGTCTTTGTGGCAGCAAAGAAAGCACCCATTGTATAAAAGTATTTTGTGATTGTCTTAAGGTTTGTTCTTGTTCTTCATTGATGGGTGTAGTTTTATGACGTATAGCTTGTGCTGAAGCAAAAATCATTAGAACCATTATTAATAATGGTAAATATTGGCGATTTATTAACATTTTTATTTTAAGGGGATTTTTACACTTTGAACACAATTTCAATTAATTCGTTTTTTTTTATGTTTTAAAAGAAATCTTTTACTTTATTAAACCGTTTGTTAGCGTTCACGTTTAAAACTCAACTGTTATTGCTGGTCTTGGATTAAGTGACAGGGAGCTAAACAAATTTCTTCTTGTTGGTTTCTTTCTTCTTTCTTAATTAAAATTTTAAATGAAAACATGATATAGAGACTCTCTATACTCTCTATGCCGGTATTTTTACACTGTTTACTTTAAAAAGAAAATTCATTAGCTATTTTGTAGTTTTGCTTTATTGAAGAATAATGAAACAATAATTTTCCTTCCTTAGATAACTTAGGACTAGTCAAGTAGCTAGTCTGAAGAGAGGAATATATAAATTGCCTAAAATTTGATACATTAAGCGAGATAATAATTAAGCAGCTAATTATTCTGGGAGTCAATAAAGTAATCTGTGCAAAAGGTAGATACAACTGACCCTTAACCATACCAGCAGTGGACAGTAAAATATCAGTTATGATTATTTATAATATAAATGAATTTTTGTTTGGTATATTTGTTTTTTGCTGACTTCCATCACTGAAAGTTTGTTAGTTTTTTGCAAATTATTTGTTCATTATTAAATTAAGAGTCAATTTAATTACATTTGTCTGAAGAAAACATTCTCACATCTATTTTACTAACTCCAAACAATTAGAACTTAATCAAGAATATTAACCATTGTCCTCAGTCTTATAGTATTGAAAATCAGCAAAATCGATTCAAAAGAAAAAAAGTTATAAAGAAAATGATGAGACTATCTCTTAGAAATTATATGGAAAATTGAAATTAAAATAATAAAACTAAATTATTTCTTTATATCTAAGATTAAAAAAATATAACTGTAATTGCCACATTGTAAATGGTGTAAATTGTCAACAACTTTTGTTGTCTTGTCTTTACAACTTGTTGTGTCTATAAACATATTTTTTCTGGATTTTAAACCAGCTTTAGCTGAAAAGTCGTACGCTTGCGTGGGTGTCTATTGGCCAGTTTTATTTTAATCAATTATAATTTTTTATTTTTTTGCAGTTGCCTCTTAAGTGGCGAAAGTTTTATTTTATACAACTAATAAATTATGATTTTTTTTTTTTTTTCTTTTGTCATATGAACAAGTATTTTCGCCATCAACAAAAACACAAAATTGTTTATTGGTCATCTTTACGTGAAGTGTGTTGTTAATAAGTTGGTATCTACAAAACATTTGAATGAAACGAGACTGAATACTCGATTTGGAATTACTTACGTAGAAATGCTTACACCATTATACACTGAACACAAGTCATATACATACACTCGCTACTCAATTACTTAAATACACTTGTTTATATGTAGGTATTACTTACTTGCTATTTAAGTGTATATTGAATTTCATAAATTTAATATTATTAAATAATCGTATTGTCTAGTACTATTAAATAGTATTTGTTTTTATTTATTTTTATTTTTATTTAATTGTTGTTGCTTTTACTAAGAATCCATATTAGGTTTAAATGTATTACAACAACCAGCTGATTATAGTCTTATTTATTTTTATTTGTTTTTGCTATTTTTTTTTTTTTTTTTTTTGTTGGTGTTATGAATTTTAATTGATTTATGGCAATGTTTTGTTTTTATATCTCTGTGATTCAATTTTTTTGATTACTTTTTGTTTTTAATTTATTGAGGTGGGTCTTTAAAAACTAAACAAAAAAATTTCTCATTTAAAAAAAATTAAACTGTCAAAACTGGGTCATTAACTTTTGAACATTTAAAGAGTTTTTAAGAGCGTGAGCACTTTCGGACAAAATTTAATAAAGAGTAAATTTTTTTATATATATTTTTTATTTTTTTTAAACAGGTGGATGCAGACTTAGGGACGCTACAACAGGCATTATTTTTAATGATATAAAAAATAATAACAAATATTAAAAAAAATAATAATAAAAAAAACCATCTGGAGTTATTATATTACATTTTTATTGAATTGACAAATAGCATGAATTTAACTTTTTATTCATATTTTTTTTTTTTTTATTTATTTTTTTTTTTTTCAGAATTTCGTTCTGCGCCAAAAGATCAAATGTGTTTATTGAAGTATGGACTTCAAAAAATCCATTTCAACATTATAATTAAATTTATTTTTAATTATAACAATCACAAATATTTTTAAATTTAAGGACATCAAATTAAAAAATATTCGTGATTGTTATTATTGAAAATAACTTTTGAGAATATATGTGTGTATGTTGAAATGGATTTTTTTAAATCCCATAGTTCTCTAAATACATTTCTTTTGTAACTCATATGTGGCATATAGTCTCAAAAATATTGGTATTGAAATTCAGCGAAATTCGCTTAGGAATGGCAGAAATATAAACGATTTTCTTGAACAGCCCCCAAAATGTTTGCAATTTTCTTTGCCACAAATTTAATAATATACTTATTTTCTAATTCACATACAATAAAATATAAAAATGTTTCTAATGGAAAGTTGTGAGATTGAATATTTTAGAAGAAGTGTTCTACACTACAAACTATTAAACTTTAGTTCATATCCTCTGGAATTCTTATAAGTTTTTAATATTTTCATTATGAAAAAATAATTTAATTTTTTCTATGCACGTTTTGATGTGTTTTTTATAAAAAAACTATGGATAAGAATTTTATAATTTAGTTCCCTTTATGGCTAAAATAATAAAAATTTTCATTGTAGTAAGTACAGCTGATAATATATAATTTTCCAATTTTTTTAAAAAATTTGTTCATCAAAATGCCTTAAAAAGTCTTCTAGCGAAACAAAATCCCATGGGAAAATTTTTAACCAGTATAAAATTACGAATTTTTTGATACCCATTGCGATTAAAATATCGAAACTTTTTTTTAACAAAATGTATGGGACCCATAATTTTTCAATCGCTAGTAGGGAACTGAAGACCAATTTTAAAAATTTTTCAAATAATTTTTTCGTATTAAGCTAATTTTTACGCATCGGCCTTCCTACATCGAAATCTCGAAAAAGGCTATCCTCGGGACACTCTAATGTGCAAGGAGTTTCTGTGAAGAAATTTGAAAATTTTTAGTTTTGTAAAGAAAATTTTCTGGGAGTTAAATGTATGCTCTAGAATACATTCTGTAGAGCAACATTTAGGAAAAAAAATTTATACTAACATTTTTGTTAAGTAAAATATTAATGATAAAAAAATTCTGGGAACTAAAAAGTATTGAGAACTAAATTTTATATTTATGCTCTAATAAGTTGCAAATTTTTTTATAGAGATACTTCTGGTAATATTTTTACTACAGAGAACAATTTTATAAAATAAAATGTATTAGGAGCAAATTTCTTTTAAAGGGAAATATTTGATACAAACATTTTATGCAAGAAAAATTATCTATATTTACTTTCAAGATTTTTATATTCCTTCTATAGAGTATTAATTTAAAACAAAATTTTCTTTGGAAATAAATTCGACATTTAAAAACAAAGTTTTAAATAATCATTGAAACGAAATTTTTTCTAAAGAATTTTTTTAATAATATGCAATTAATTTTAAAAAATTTTTTTCTATAAAAAAAAAAATAAAAAAATAAAATCTGTTGTACAGTAAAAACAATAAAAATAATGAAAGAAATTCTATAGAAAAATATTTTAATTAATAAGAAACGAAAACACCAATTTTCTAAATAAAATTCAGTATTGAACAAATTTTAAGAAATTTTCTCGTATTTGAAAGGAAATTTATTCTAATAAAAAACACTTGAGACGACGATTTTCTGCAGAAAAAAATTTGGTAGCTAAATAATCTATCATCTCTAAATATTTTTGTAATAGAAAACAAATTTAGGTAAAGTATTACTACAGACTTTTACTGAATTTAAAATAATTTTTTTCTACAGAATTTTAAAAATCTTTCTCTTGTCTAAAATTGAGAACAAATATTTATACTGAAGATGAAAATAATATTTTTCTCCAGAAAATTAATGAATCCTCAGAATAAAATTTTTCAATAGAACTAATATTCTTAGTAATTTTCAATTAATATTAATAACTTCCTTCTATAGAAATAAAGTTAATAAAAATATTATCTTTTTGGGCAAAATTTCAAAAAAAAAAAAATTATTTATCAAGAGTTTTGCTTAGAAAAACAAATTATATCCAATAACTTTCCGCAAAAAAAAATTTAAATTTTTCTAAATAGAAATAAAAACGTAATAATACTTTTTTTCTATAGAAAAAAATTTGAGAAATAATTTTTTTTTATAGAAAATATTAAAGAGCTTACTTTTCTACAAAAAAAATCTGAGATAAAATTTTTTCGAAATTAGAAAAGTTGTTCTAAATTAAAAAAATTTGGGAGCTCATTTTTTCAATAGAAGAAAAATCTGAGAGCTATTCATTCAATAGAGAAATATCCTAAATATAAGAAAACAATCTTAGAGCTTATATTTTCTGTAGAAAACAATCTCTGATCACATCTTTTTCTAGAGAAAAGTCTGAGAGTACATTTTTCTGGAGAAAAAAAATTTTTTTTCTTTTTAAACAGAGAGCTAATTTTTTATAGAAACAAGATTGTTTCTCATTAAGAAATAAATAGACAGCATATGTGGGAGTATGTTCTTTCTAAAAATAAACCTAAGATTTTCCTTTCTATGAAAGGAAAATCTGGGAGCATATATTTTCGATAGAAATAATTTTTGAGAGCAAATTTTTTTATAGAAACAAATCTAAGATCATATTTTTTCTAAAGAAATAAGCTTTAAAGCACATTTTCTCTTTAAAAAGTAGAAGCACTGATTTTTTATGCAAAAAAATCTAGGAGCACTTTTTTCTATAGAAAACTGAGAGCACATTTTTTAAATAGGCAAAAATCTGGGAGCACACTTTTTCTATAGAAAAAAATCTGAAAACAATCTGAGAGCTCATTTCTTCTATAGAATATTAAGAAGAGCAATATTTCTCTACAGAAGAAACCTTAGAGTACATTTTTTTATAGACAAAAAAAGTAGGTAGCATTTTTTTCTATTGAAAAAATATCAGTAATTTATAATTCTTCGAGAAAAGAAAAACTGAAAAAAGTGAACAAAATTGCTTTTATTTTTTAAACAAGAAGTAAAAGTTTTAAATAATTTCACTTACATAAAAATACATCTTCATTTCCGACAGTAATATTTGCATATATTAGATTTTCTTTTTTCACTTTCCATTTCAACTGTCTGCTAATTGTCAACGGTTTATGTTTATAATTTCAACCTTCACGTTATTGACATTATGAAAGCTTTGAAAAGTAATTAACAATTTGATTTTGATTTTTAAAATCAACAACTATAATCCAACAACTATAATGAGAAAAACAGACAGGTTAGTTGCAGAGCCATATATACAGACACACGGACAGACAAATGGCAACATGAACCATTTGCAAATAAAACTATTCAATATGGATATATAATAAACGACCGTTACGCTTCAGTTAGTTTCAAGTTCAAATATGATTATCACGTTTTATTATAAAAAAATAGTAAAATTTCAACAAACATTTGCAACAACCCACAATAGGAAAATGTGTAAATATAACTCAATAGATAAATAAATTAACAATTGGAAAACATTTTTTGCAAATCTAATGTTTTATATTTTTTTTTTTTTTTTTTTGTTATTTTTTTTTTAAATTAAGTACAATTTGGTTTTAAAATATTTGGCACTGATATTCACAATTAAATTTATATTTCTCTTTTTCGTAAGCAAAGAGAAATCAAGGTCTCGCCAGTCTACAGTTGTCGACACGAGCATAAGTTTCGGTATATAGAAGATTACATATGGCAGCATTATTGTCAAAATTCATTTCGGCAACTTTAAATTCAGGATTTATGGCAATTTTCAAAGTATAAGAGCCGGTATTCAGTTCGGTAATATCAACCCATTGGCAGTCCAAGTTGTATAAATAGACATCGGAGCAGTTGACGGAAATGCCTAAAGGAAGAGAAATTGAGAATTTTTTATAAAAAACAGAACTATGAGCACATTTTTTATAAAAATAAAATTTTAGAAATTTTTCAATAGGAACACAAAAATTTCCGCTTTTAAAAACATTTCTAAAATCTATTGAAAACATAAAAAATATATTGAGAAAATTTAATACAAAATAAATACCAAATAAAAAAAAAACATGAAAAAATTGTATGAAAGAAAATTGTGAGAAAATGTTTTATAAAAGAAATTTAGTAGAAAAGTTTCTACAAAAGAAAATTTTTAGTTATAAAAAAAATTGGGAAAATTTTCAATAAAAAATTGGAAAAAATTTTCTATAAAAAAAATTTAGAGAAAACTCTCAATAAAAGAAAATATTGAAAATTTTTCTATAAAAAAAAAAAATATTGAAAAAATGTGCAAAAAAGTTATGAGAACATTTTTTGTCAAAGAAAATTTTGAGAAAAATTTACATAAAAGAAATTTTTTTCTAAAAAGAGAAGTTCTTCTGATTTCTCCAAGTTTAAGGCGCATGTCCATTCTATTAAAGAAAATTTTGAGAACAATTTCTACAAAAGAAAAAATATGAACAACTTTGCTCTAAAAGAAAACTGTAGACATTTTTATAAAAAAAAAAAAAAAAATGGAAAATTTTATTTATAGAAAAAGAAAATTATGAGAACATTTTCTGTAAAATAATAATTTTGAAAACATTTTTCTATAAAAGAAAATTTTCAAAATATTTTTCTACAAAAGAAAATTTTTCAAAAGATTTCTCTATAAAAAAAATTATAGAAAAATTTCTACTAAATAAAATTATGAGAAAATTTTCTATAAAAGAAAATTATGAGCAAATTTTCTATAAAAGAAAATTATGAGCAAATTTTCCATAAAAGAAAATTGGGAGAAAATTTTATATAAAAGAAAATTATGAGAACATTTTCTTTAAAAGAAAATAATAAGAAAATTTTCTTTAAAAGAAAATAATAAGAAAATTTTCTATAAAAGAAAATAATAAGAGCCAATTTTCTACAAAAGAAAATTTTGAGAAAATTGTCTATTAAAGAAAATTTTCTACAGGAGAAAATATTAAGAAAATTTTCTATAAAAGAAAATATTGATTAAATTTTATATAAAATAAATTTGTTTTATAAAGAAATTTTTCTCTAAAAGAAATTTCTCTTTATAAATTTTTTTTCTGAAGAGAATTTTTAGAAAATTTTCTCTAAAAATAAAAGTTATTGAAAATTTTATCTAAAAAAAAACAATAAATTATTAAAAATTTTCTATAAAAAGGGGAATTTATCGAAAATTTTCTCTTAAAAGAATACTAAAAATAGAATTTATCGAAAATTTTCTCTAAAAAGAATACTAAAAATAGAATTTATCGAAAATTTTCTCTAAAAAAAAAAAAAAAAAATCGATAATGTTTTTTAAAAAAGCATTTATCGAAAATGTTTTCTAAGAAAAGTATTCATCGAAAATGTTTCTATAAAAAAAATTACAAAAATTTTCTCCAAAAAAAAACTTTTTTAAAAAAAAAAAAGAATTTATCGGAAATTTTCTCTAAAAAAAATGAATTTATCGAAAATTTTCTTTAAAAACAAAATTATCGAAAATTCTTTAAAAAAAAAAGAAAATATTCTGAAAATTTCGGAAAAGATAATATCCAGAGAAACTCCTTTCAATTGAGAAATTAATCAAATTTTCTCTTAAAAGAGTACATTGAAAAATGTTCTCCAATAAGAGAATATGACGAACATTTTTAGAAAATTAAAATTTTTCTCTACATTTCTATGAAATGTACTATAGAAAAATTTTTCTAAAAATATTTGCCAAGAGAAAAATTTTGTAATAAAATATTTGCCAAGAGAAAAATTTTGTAATAAAATACAAACAGAAAATTTTCTGTAGGGAAACATTTCTACAAAATTTTTTATAAAGAAAAATACTTCAAGAAAATTGTAAAAGGTAAAAATTTATAAAAATACTTTTTAAGATAAAATTTTCTAGAACAAAATTACAAATAGAAAATTAAAAAAAGAAAAAAATCAAAATGAACAATGAACAATGAAAAATTTCTGGTAAACTTGTCTTAAGAGAGATTAATTTTTCCTTAAAAGAGAAAGTTTTATAAAGGATGATTTCTAGGAAATTTTCCATTTTTTTATTCTTTAGAAAATTTTATAAAGAAAAAGGTAAAAAAAAATAAATATAATTTTCAACAAATTTTCTTAAAAATTTCCTTACCTTGATCTCCAAAATTGGCACAATTGTATTTCTTAGGTATACCGGGTAAACATTGACTATCCTCTAGACAAAATGAGGCCTTATGACCCTGGGCCACCTTATTACCCTCCAAATCTATAATATCAAATGTAGCAAACACTTCCATGCTGTGATAATGCCTAAAATAAAATAATAACTTTAATTTTGTGATCTTTAATTTTCTTACACAATCTGCTCTCATTCTACTTACATATGACACATGTGCCATTCCCACAAGCTTTTATCCTTAAATGGTCTAAAGTCTGTATTGCCTGCATTTAAAGCACTTGCTGTAAACTTTAACAAACGGCGTGTGGCATAACGCCAATTTGGATCATCACGTTGTATTTCGTAGGCTTCATTAGCCACACAGTTCTCCTCCATTGCACACTGCATTAGAGCCATTGGACGATCTTCTAAATGAGCTGTATGTTCAATTTCATAAAAATCAATAACAAGATCTGGCGCCAAGTGATCACATATCACTACAGCTACATGATTACGTGTGCCATGACAAGAGGGTGCACCACGCAAATGATCGTGATGTAAACATTGACTCAGTGATGTTTCATTGCCATAACATTCTGTGCCACTAATGATTGGAGGTGATATATCGGAACCACCAAAGTAATCAGTTTGTAGAGCTTCTTTGGCATAACCCAAACCTAATTGTTTACATACAACATTGGCTTCTAGCAAAGACCAGCCATCCGAGCATATGGTACCCCATTTACCATTATTTAAACGGACTTCAACTCTTCCCTCTTGGTGGTTTCTACCACCTCTTAGACGTAAATCCATTCTATGAGTGTAATGTATACTAAATTTAGGTTCATAATATTCAGGTCTAACTTCTGGTTCGGGTTCGAGACCAGGAGGAGCAACACATATTACACCAGCTGCTTCACTGGGTTCACAATCATGTACACCCCAGCCATCAAAATGACAGTGAGTTAATTCTTTTTCATGACCTTCACAGAAAAGATTATCCATCCAGAAACGTTTCTTGGCAGGACCAAAGTAACCACTATGTGTTACTTTTCGAAGACCGGGAAAGCCAAGTTGTTCGCAAACTATTTGACCTTCTGTAACATCCCATTCATCGTCACAAACCGAGCCCCAGCGGTTGTTGTGCAGGACTTCAATGTTGCCTGTAAAACAAAAATATTTTTAAAAATTGTACTACGTCAACATACATCTGAGTATTAAGTGTTACGTTTAAGTAATTGTAACTTTAACATAATTTTTTTAAATGAGAATATTTCACTGCTATTATTTTACTACCTACTGTTTTTTATATTTAATTTTATTTTTATTTTTCCATATAAATCAGTTTGTATTTATTGCTTCTTTTATATGTTTGTCTATTTTTATTTTTTAGGTGTCAAATAAAATGAACAACTTGAAAATTGTAGTTTCTATATGTAACGACAAATTTGGAAAAATGGAACGTTTAGTTTTTTTGTCACACTTTTGTTGGGGGTTTTAGTTTTTTAACTAAACAAAAAGCTTAAACAATTTTTATTTCTAGGAAAAAAAATTCATTTTAAATAGATTTTATAAAACACAAATATTTAGTTAAATAAAATTTAGGTTACATTGTCTTTAAGTAGATATTTGAATTTATTTAACATTGGCAAACATAGTTAAAATATTTACACTGTTATACAATTTTGTAATTTAACTTTTTTTTTTTTTTGAGAATTTAAAAAAAATTGGTTGAAATAAAAAACGATTTTTATATAAAATAAATTATTTTTCCTATGAATAGTTTGAATTATATTTATCCATAATTTCCATTAAAAAGAGTGTCTTTCTGGTCGGTTAATCCTGACAAACACTTTTATATACAGCACAGTGGTAAAATAAATTCACACAAGTTTGCACTACAAAATATTCTCTTTACCTGAAAATTTTAATAAATTTGAACAATTCTAATAGAAGGGTGTCACAGGTAAACTTATCAGATAGTTATCTTCATTTATAATATTCGTCAAAAACGACAATATGATACCCTACACCTTTTGTATATACACCAAAATTCGGGTTGGAGTTTTGTATTAGACCTGTGTATTGAATGAAAGTATGAATACAGAATATTACATTTATATGAATTTATGCATTTTAGAGTGATTCCCGAAGTGTTCCTTATATGGGTGTCATAATAATTAACGGATCCTCATAAAATTTACCATGAAGATTTATACCTAAAGAAAAATATTTATTGAATTTCGTTAAAATATTGCTATACTTAAAGCGCTTATGACTTTAAACCCATATTCCGGGAGTACTTTTTATATGGGAGCTATGTAAAACAAAACCTTGTGCCAAAATAATTCTTCATAGCAAATTTGATTAAGATATTTTTATAACCACCATCAAAAAGATGGGGGGTATATTGATTTTGTCATTTCGTATGTAACATGTCGAAGGAATCATCTAAGACCCCACAAAGTATATATTTTCTGGGTCCTGGTTATATTCTGAGTCGATCTAGCTATGTCCGTCTGTCTGTCTGTCCGTCTGTCTGTCTATCTGTTGAAAGCAGGATAGAGCTCGAACGGGGAAACGAAATTTGGCACAAATATTTATCTTATATAATGTTTGTTTGGTATTGAAAATGGACAAAATCGCTTAATAAAAAAAAAGTTAGGGCTAAAAACTAGAAACACAGGGTGTCCGTTTCATACTTTTCTGCTGATATTTCTTCAATAAAAGCACGTACGACAACGAAATTTTGTACGTATAGTTCGGGGGTCGATATAAACTCGGAAACCAAAAATGGGCGTGGTCCGCTCACTTTAACGCCCATCTCCCATATAAGGTGAAAATCAACGAAATTGTGTTCAAATAGTTCAAGGACCAATGTAAACACGGAAACAAAAAATGGGCGTGGTCCGCCCACTTTACTGCCCACTTTACCGCCCCCTTCCATATAACGTAAAATTTGAAAAAGTTGAAGGTGGGTATATAGATTCGGCCGGGCCGAATATATTCGCGCTTGTTTTAAATTGCGACCTGTACTTTATTCACAAGACAAATAGCCAACATGATTACAAATCTTAGAAGATTAGAATGAAGGGAGTTCCTACATAAGACTACCTCTTAAAATCACTTTAACACACATTGGTCCTAATGGTATGAAAAATGAGGCTTAATTCAGGAAGTGATAATTAATTAACAACACCTTTGGATTAAAGTACAGAAGACAGATTTTAAGATATTTTTATTAATTTTATCATTCATTGCTGTTTCAATTTGATTCAAATCAATTCAAAAATCCTTCTGAAATTCGAACGAGAGTGCTTTTCCATATGAATAGATGATAATATTCTTACAAAATAAAAAAATATTTGGACCACTATTGACACCAGGGCCCACATAAAACTACTTTAAGCAAACAAACGATTAACAGACAAACGATTTGTCTGTAGACGAATACGTAAGAAATTTGCTTTTAATAACTTGCACGAATTTGTTCTTTTAAATAACGTTTTCACGTTTAAAAATATTATTATTATTTTTTATGCATCAATTTTAAAGATACATGCTTTATTTGATTCGCAGCATCACCAGCTTTAAAATAAAGATGATAAACTGAAACATTTTTGATATTTTAATTTATTAAAACAATTTTAGTAACAAAAAAATCTAAAATTTGGCATGAAAAGTTTTTTTTTTTTTTTTTTTTTTTTTTGACACTTATTTCAAAATAACTTCGAAACTATTGAGCACATAAAAAAATAAAGCTAGAAAGATTTGAAGATATTTTTAGTACGCATCTTTTGGCGTATCACTTATGTCAATCGTACACACCGTTCTTAAGTTATAAGGAAATACACTAGTGCTCATAAAAAAAATCCAGACGTGATGGAAAAAAACTGAAAGCAGATTCGTATTTAGCACATCAAAATACATCAAGTCCAACTATTCGTATATGGTGTTGTATTTTTTTTTTTATCGACCAGTGTTATTTTAGATTAGTATATAAGTACCTCATATCTTTATTTAATGAATGCAACCAGAAAAGAAAGTAGTTCTCACAAAATTTGCTTTAAGGGTACCATTTTTCAAGATATTGCAATAAAATGTAAAGGTTTTTGCTGCAACAGTATTTAATTTATCAGTTAATAAGTATTTTGTCATTCCCCTTAGACTTTACTTTGTTATCTTAGTTCTTTAGATGTGCGATTGTGCCTATATCGGAAGGTAAAATAGCTTATTTTGCTGTTGAGGCATTCAGGATTATGCTCTAAAAATTTAAAGAACATCGGTTCAACGATTAAGTTGCATATAGAGTACATGCCACAACTTATATTTTATTTATGTGAGGGCTACTACTCCCCCACGTCCTATCACTTTTAAAATTTAAAATAAAAATTGTTTCTATAACCTTTTTTTAAACTTTCACTAAATTAATACTTTAGATATCCGAAAAGTAGTATTTGTTTTGTGTAGTGAATACTCTTTCCCCCGGCCCTATTCGTCCCGTTTTTTTTTATTTTATAAATGCAATATGTTAAAAAAATAATTCTCACAAAATTTACTATTACTAATATTTCCTATGTATGAGGGTACCATCCCCCAGGTCCTATGCGTGCCGTTTTCATCTCAAATATGCAGTTTTATAAGAAAGTTATACCAACAAAATATTCTCACTTTTGCTGTTATAGTTCTCAAGATATGCGGTTAATTAGTATTTACTTTGTATGGGGGGTACCACTTCCCCCGGCCCTAACTATGCTATTTTTATTTCATGTATACAACATGATAATAAAAAACAGTTCCCACAAAATTTTGAGGGCTGTCACCGTAATAGTTGCTTTGTATAGGGGGTACCAAATCCCTAGGTTCTACCCATCCTATTTGAATCTGAACTTATGGAGGTTATTGAGAAAGTTATTCTGACAAAATGTTAAAGCTTTTGCTATAATAGTTTCTAAGATATATTTTCGTTGTATGTGGGGTTTCATTTCCCCTGGTCCTATCCATTCCATTTTCATTTTAAGTTTGGTGGTTGATGAGAAAGATATTCCCGCAAAATTTTAAAACTTTTGCTTTAACATTATTTAAGTTATCTGATAATTAGTACCCGCCCATTTTCATCTCAATTATATAGATTAACCCTTCGTCTTACAAACTGGTCTGGCCAGACCAATTGCAGATTTAAATGTTGTTTTCATATATTTATAATTAAGCTAGAGACTTGAAATTTCAAGTACCCTACTACAATTTTGTTTTCTACTAATCTGTGAAAAAACAGAACGATAAACTTAACACAGGAATAGTTATGAGGATAAATTAGTGTACATATCACATTCGTACCAAATATGGTATGGCTGGACCAGTTAGACTTAAAACAAGGAGAAGAACGTGAAGTTTATCGATGGGAAAATGTAATATCTTGCAAAACTATGTAGTAATGATGCTAGAATATAGTTATGCAAATGTAATAATATAAATAAATTACCAAAATTTCCATTAAAATATATAGAATTACAGAGCTGGTCTGGCCAGACCATATTTGTTACGAATGTGACAATTGAAACATCTATATGACGAAGGGTTAATAATAAAATTATTTCATTTTTAAATTTTATATATGTATGTATATTACATTACTTTGATTTGTATGGCGACAAAGAAGTTGAAAATGTACCCCTCTAAAATTAAAGTTTTATATGTTTTAAGCTAATTCCCAAAATATTTCGTTTTAATTATTTAATTTACGTGAGCTGGTCCATTTTTAAAATACCTCCAAAAATATGGTTTTCGATCGACAGAATATATAGTTTTTAACTTTTTGTCAAAAAAATTACAATATATGAACAAAAAATAATTTAAAAATTTTCTTCATTCTCGCGAAATTAAAATTTTAGTAAAATTTTCAATGATTTTATTTTAAATAGTATTTTATTAAAGTTTAAATATTTTGGACATTTTTCAACATAAATTATATTTTAAGGCATCATTGGAAAGGTCTCATTCAGTACTATTGATATGTGCATTCATTTAACCCTTTAGTTGCACAAATAATATTTTGTGATTTCCGGTTCATAATTGGTTAAGTTAATTTTTATGCCAAATAAATGGTTAGTTAAGGATATAAATGTCCTCAAAAGCAAAAATTTATAAAAAAAAAAAGGCGAGTTGGTGTAAAATGGGGGCTAAATTTCAAAAACTCCTTTTTAATCGATTATTATCGCGGTTTTAAATGAACTTATTATGTTTTTACAAATTTATCAATATATAAGTGTGATAAGTACTACCATGCGATTTATTTGCAAAAATTGCTAATTTAAGCTTTTGGGAACTAAATGCATAAAATTGACCCTTTAGCTCTCAATGGGTTAATTACGTATTATCTTCAATAGTAACAGGATAGACCATTCCTATGCTACATTAAAATCTCGTATATTTTGATAAATGTCGGAAATATATAAAATTACATGTATGAACAAAGAAAATATGATACAAAATCTTAGTAAAATCTTAATATTAAATAAATATTCAAGGTCGCAGTATACCTCTATTATTATTTTGATAATGATATTAAAAGAAATACGTAATTTTAGATGTATTTTAAAAATGGTTCAGCTCACGTAAATTTTAACATTGAGATGTAGTATTTTGGGATCATATAAAAACATACTAATATTCATTTCGAGAGGGGTATAATTTCAACTTTTTCGTGAGGCACTTTAATGTACATATGTTTTTATTATTATTTATTTTTTTTTATGTAATGTGACAAAATCGAATGGAGAAATTGTAAATATGACAATTTACAATCATCTTGATAAAACAAATTGTTAACATTATTATTAGTATGCCAGCAACTATTTTTAATTACTTAATAACTTTTGTTTATCTGTGTGAACGGTACTATTTATAGCGTTTTCTTTTCTCGCTAAAATGTTGCCTTCATTTTGTCCTATGCTCTCTTTTGTGTTCTATTCTGAAAAAATGTAATACTTTAAATGGGTCGGATGTTCTTTTCTAATAATGTTGCCTTTAAATTTAAATAAATTTAAAACGAGAGAGGAAGATATAGTCGGTCAAGCCCGACCATATGATACCCTACACCATTGTGTACATCAAAATTCGGGCAGGGGTCTTTTATTATACTTGGTGCCAATTTTGGACCGATATTTTTATTAAGTGTAAAATAAAACATTCGAATTCAGAATATAACTTCCATGCTAACATTTATAAGTATTTATTAATTTTTGGGTGACTCCCGAAAAAAGGCCTTTTATGGGTAAATTATGGACCGATCTTCGTAAAATTTGGCACTATTATTTACATTTTTATAAAACTTATTTGTGTCGAATATTAACTTGATACTAACATTTTAATGGGATTTATGCCCTTTAAAGTGATTTTCGGAAGAGGGATTTATATGGGAGCTATGGTCAATTCTGAACCGATCTTCCTGAAATTCAGCATACATATTTAGACTTTTATAGAACTTTTATGAGTCAAATTTTCTTGAAATATTGCTATATTTAAAGGATTTATGATCGTTAAACTCTTTTCCGGGAGGAAATTTGTATGGGGACTAGGTGAAATAATGGACCGATCATAACCTGTTTCAATAGAGTTCGTCCTTGACCTAATAGAAGATCGTGTGCTAAATTTCATTGACTTATCTTTAAAATTGCGTTACAGGTTTACATGGACAGACAGACGGACAGACAGACGGACAGACATCGTCAAATCAACTCAGGAAATGATTCTGAGTCGAATGGTATACTTTAAGGTGGTGGTCTGATGGTTTTTTTCTATGCGTTACAAACATCAGCACAAACGCATAATACCCCAAACACCTATGGTGATGTAGGGTATTAAAATAACAGCACATTGAAAGATTTAGCGAGAAGGAATTTATGTTTCACTAAATTATGGAAATTTCACAAAAATTCCGAATATTCACCAAAAATTAAAAATTTCACCAAAAATTAAAAATTTGACCAAAATCCTAAAATTTCACCAAAATCCTAAAATTTCACCAAAATCCTAAAATTTCACCAAAAATCCAAAATTTGCCCAAAATCTAAAATATTTTGCGAGAAGGAATTTATGTTTCACTAAATTATGGAAATTTCACAAAAATTCCGAATATTCACCAAAAATTAAAAATTTCAACAAAAATTAAAAATTTCACCAAAATCATAAAATTTCACCAAAATCCTAAAATTTCACCAAAAATCCAAAATTTCCCCAAAATCTAAAATTTCACCGAAAAAAAAAAATTTAAATTTCACCAAAAATTCGAAATATTACCAAACATCCAAAATTTCATCAAAATCTAAAATTTCACCAAAAAAATCTAAAATTTTACCAAAAAAAAAAATCCAAAATTTTACCAAAAATTAAATATTTTACCAAAAATTAAATATTTCACCAAAAATTTAAAATTTCTCCAAAAATTCGAAATTTAACCAAAAATTTTATATATCACCAAAAGTTCGAAATTTCACCAAAAATCCAAAATTTTACCAAAAATCGAAAATTTCACCAAAAATCCAAAATCTGATTTGTCTTGATTGAATTAAAAATAACACAATTACAGAACTGGTCTCAGATTTTTTGTTCTATTGTAATCTTAACCCATTAATGCCCACTCTTACGTATATGTAACGCGACAATGACTAAGTTTAAAACTATATTGTCAAAAAATGGAATAATATAAACTTCAATTTTGTTATGAATTGTATAATTCAATATTCGTCCTGCATCCTTAAATGATTTTTATTGCATTTCCTCTACTTTTATTGTGACAAAAGGTGATTTTGTAAAGTTCATTATTTGACAGCTTGCAAAAACTCGATTTTAACGGCAGGAGGATTACAAAATGGCATATTATTTGCATTCTACATATTTTAACGAAAAAAAAATTGTTTGTATACTAAATAAAAACAAATCCAATTTATTTATTTATTTGTTTAAAAATATATAAGGCGTGTCCGATGTAAATTAGAAAGTGAAAAAAGAAAGTGTTACGTATAAGTAACACTGGGTCATTCTCAGTACTTCTTGACCCCCACTATTTTGTATACAAAAGGACTAAGTGAAAACATTTTTTTTTTTAATTAAATATACTATTTGAGCAATAAACATTATAATTTGTTTAAATAAGTGGTTATATAACCGTCCTTGTTTATAATTAGCAGTGTGATAAATAGTGTAGGTATGAAAAAGTAGGAGGCCAACGGAAAAATTTTCCCTAGGCACTATACAGTCAATCTGGTCAGATTTAATTTTGTATATCCTTATTCTCGTATCACCTATCAGTATGAAAACGCAGATCATGAGGATGATGCGATCCTAGATCAAGCAGAGGAAGGCATTTCCTTTAACCGGATGTAGTCACTTGGTCCCATATGTGAATTTAGAAAAGTGTTTCAGTGATGAATTAGTACAAATGTTGTAAAACTACTTAAATATATAAATTTGATTGTGCCTTTTTTCCAAAAATTTTACATTTTTTAAGTTTTGCTATATAAACCACGAGATTTATATAGAAAATACAAGGTCCAAAAATTAGTGAGTAATGCCCAGTGTTACGTATATGTAACGGCTTATAACTTCCTTACTAAACCAAATATAAACAATTTTTCAACGTCAGTCGGTTTATATGCCTCATTTGACATGATGTTCAAAATTTTAAATCTCTAAGTTGGCTAGATCGCCGCACAGTGCTTTATTTCATAAGCAAAAAAAATTAAAAATAAAAACATTTCTCAAATTGAGTTGACATATATGTTTTTGGAAAAGTAACAATATAGATCATATAATTTAAAAATATTTTTTTAGAAAAACTTATTTTTGTGGCTACTAGAGGGCGCTAAAGTCAGAGAATTTAAAGCCAATATTAATAAACCAAAAAGGTGGTTTTAAACTATTTTAGGAAAAAAAATTGTCAAAAATTCGTTTTTTGATGCAATGCGTCGAAGTTTTTTCAATACCTTAGAATATTGGTAAATTTTTTATTATTAACTTTTAAATATAGTGTTTTGAATATGTATATATTATTGCTCAAATTTACACATATTTTTTACTTAAAACCTAAAAATTCCTTAAATTTGATGAAAGATATAAAAAATTATAAAAAATTATACAACTTTTTTTTACGGTTTATGTAAGTTTTTACAGTTATTTAATAGACTAAAAAATAGTTAGAGCCTATTTTTTGCCACAACTTTAAAAAAAGTTAAATTGAAAAAGTTTCTTATTTTCCGTTTTTACTACAATTTTAAAGTGTTCTCAATGTTGACGTAATTTATTTTGCTAAATTAAAATAAAATAATTATAAAAATTATTCCGAAATTAAAAAAAACAACTAAGGAATAGAAAAACATATTTTTTGGACCTAAAACATTACGTTAAAAATCCTCCAGATGGCGCTCATTATGGAGCATATTTAAATTTTATTACAAAAATGAAATTGAAAAAAGATTCGGCTGTGCCGAATCTTTGATACCCTTCACCATATTACCATCTTACCATCTTATCGACATCATATTACCATATTACCGACAATTAATAAAATTTTCGCCTTAACGTATGCTTGCATATTTTCTAAATCTAAATTTTTTTCAAACTACGAAAATTTGAATATGAAAAAAAAAACAATCATAACAGGCTTTGCTTTTAAAAAAGAAACAACAACAATTCCATATATATTTATTTTTGTATGTACAAACTGACTGAATACACAAAGAACAACAACAACACTGTTATTCATTATATTACTGCTGTTGCTAACTAAACTACTTGTCTATACAAAAAACAAAAAACGTCACTAATAGTCATTACAATGCTTAATATACATGTTTGTGTATGTATTTATGTATATTCTTAACAGATATGTTTTAGTTTTTAAAAATAAACAACTACAATTCCATATCTATTTATTTTTGTACAGACTGCATATACAAAGAACAACAACAACAACACTGTTATTCATCATATTACTGCTGTTGATAACTAAACTACTTGTCTATACAAAAAACAAAAAACGTCACTAATAGTCATTACAATACTTAATATACATGTTTGTTGGTGTATTTATATTCTTAACAGATTTGTTTTTGGGCCATAACTCTGTTGATTATAAACGAATTTGGTTTATTAAAAAAACCGAAATTTTATAAAAATATTTATGACTGATCTATATAAAAATAAAAATCTATAGCTTGAACAAGGGCTTCAAAAATAAAAAATTCGTTTTCCCCGATATCTCAGTTATTACTGAACCGATTTATTTAATTTTTTCAGAACAAAAATTCAGAAAATAATTTTCGAGCCCCCTTTAAAAATTCGAAGTCCCTGGTATATGCAGAGGCTTCAGAAACTAAAAACCGGTTCTAAAAACCGGTTTTTAAAGCATATCTCCACCATTTATAAACCGATCTTCCTGATTCAAAAAACCGAAATTTTATAAAAATATTTGTGACCGTTCTGTATAAAAATAAAAATCTATAGCTTAAACCAAGGCTTCAAAAAATAAAAAAATGCGTTTTGTCCGATATCTCAGTTATTACTGAACCGATTTATTTCATTTTTTCAGAACAAAAATTCAGAAAAAAATGTCCGAGAATTCTTTGTAAAAACAAAGTCCGTAGTGTATACAGAGGCTTCAGAAACTGGAAAACCGGTTCAAAAAACCGGTTTTTTGAACATATCTCCGCATTGTATGAACCTATCTTGCTGAATTCCAATAGCAAAATTCTCGAAAGCATTTCCGATCGTTTGACATACATATTATATATGTCAGTTATCGGTGGGCTTCATAAACGCCATTTCAACCGACACACGGACGGACGGACGGACGGACGGACATGGTCCAATCGTCATCGCTTCTTACAAGGATTCCGAAAATATAAACTTTTTTGCTCTCCGACGAAAATTGTGGAAATTACAAACGGAATGACAAACTTATATATACCCTTTACACCTGTGGTGAAGGGTATAATTACATGAGTTCGATGGAGTATTAAAAAAAAATATAAAAAATTATACAATTCTTTTGCTTGATTCTAAAATTTAGTATTGTTTTTTAATATATAAAAGAAGAATTGCGTCCTATTTTTTGCAACAACTAAAAAGAATAATAATTCAAAAAATTTATAAATTTCCTATTATTACACAAAAGTCAAAAAATTCTTTATGTTGGAATATTTCGTGTTGTTAAATCGACATTGCTTTAAAATTTAATAAAATATTGAAAACTAAAAAAGATAAAAATTTTGGACCGGAAATCGGGCGAAATTAGGCAAATTAATGATTTACTGAACATAAAATGTGGGTGCAGAAATTAAAATAATATTTCAAAATTATAGGGCTTGGGGCAGGTAGGTATGCCCTTGCTCCTATTAAATAGAATATTGTCTGACCCATAGAAAACCCATTTCCAATAGCTATCGTAAACTTTGATACTGTTTTGACCAGTATTTTGGAAGAAAATGTGTTTACACATTTCAGAATATATGGGAGGTAGGCGTGTTCTTGCTCCGATTTTTTCAAAACTTTGTATATATTTACTCTGTATCTAAAGTAATATATGTGCCAAGTTTTCTGCGGCACCTCCTTCTATTTTTAGAAAATTAAAAACTGTGTGTTAGCCAGAAATGCGTTTTTAGGATATATGGGAGGAAGGCGTGTTTTTGTTCCGATTTAAAAATTGACAGAATCATAAATAATCTATATTTAACAGCAATCACAAATTTTGGTGGAGTTCTGACCAGTATTCACGAAGTAAATCCGTTTTTTAGTTTCAGGATATATCGGAGGTGGGCGTGTCCTTGCTCCGATTGAAAAATAAATAAGAAGACCTGTAAGCAATCTTTTTTTAATGGCTACCACAAATTTTGGTAAAGTTCAGATCAGTATTTTAGAAAAAGATTAGTTTTTTAACTTCAGGATATATGGGAGGTAGGCGTTTCCTTGCGCCAATTTTTTCAAAACTTCGTATTTATTCATTCTAAGCCTAAAGTAATAATGTGTACTAAGTTTCAATTTGCTACGACAACTCCTTCTACTTTTGTCATCTTTTAACATCTTTCTTCAGAAAAGAAAACGCTATTAGATAACAGGACTTATGGGGACTTTTTAGTTTATATTCAATAAAAATTAATATAAAAACAAACAAAAAATGGCTAAGAAATTTATGACTGATAAGTCCCCAAGATTTTTTTATGATAACCTTTTTCAAATTATTATCATTTTCTATAATAAATGACATATCAGTCTTTAAAATAAAAATAAAAAGATCTTGTTTAAAACAAAAAAGTTACAAATATTAAAAAATCAAACTTCTTACCAAAAAATACTTTGTATTATACATATAGTGGGGAGCACAAATGAGTACATGTTTATAATTTGTGCACTTGACATTTTAAAAACTTCATAGAATCTACAATTTTCATCTGATTTTATCAAGCGATACCTTTTTGTTTTTCCAATGAAGTATAGAATTAGATTATGTATTAAAAAAATATTTATTTTAATAAAGAGTGGGTCAAAAATAGATGTAAATTCAAAATAATAGAAGAAAAAATTCAAAAACAGAATTTGTGTCTTAAATATTCAACATAGTTTTGCTGTTTATTTAAAACCGTATATACTTTTTAAAAAGTATAATTTCTTGTCTTTCCAATATAGTTTAAAAAATTTAATTTGGTCAACTGGTATTTTATATATAACATTTTAAGTCCGCGTAGTCCGGAAAATCGGTCTTTCGGATATAGCTCCCGATCTTAAAGGTATATTTAAAATTCTAAAAATGGCATAATAATCTACTGATCTATATCTATAAACTACACTATATTATATTCCAATATATTTTTATTGTTGTAAAAAATATTTTAAAACTACTATAAAATCCCTCAGGTGCAAAACTGAGTACATGCGAGTTGTTTTCGTTTTGTTGGATTTTTTCTTAGAGCTTGATGCTTTTGTTTTTAAATTATAAATTATTTTATTAAATACTAAACATAAAAAAAACTAAAGAAAAAAATTTTGCATTTGCTTTATAATTTTTATTTTTATGCAATTTCAAGTGCACAAATTACAAACATGTACTCATTTGTGCTCCCCACTGTATATGACTTTAACTGGAGTGCTGTTCAAGTTTTTCCAAAATTTCGATTTTTTTTTCCAAAGAAATAACTCAATCGTTCAATTTTTAAAAGGCACGATTTTTCTCCCTTTTTGTTCTTTAATATTTGTTTTAAATTCTCTAACTTCAGCGTCCTCTCGTAGCTACAAAAACAGTTATTCCAAAAAAAAAAAAAAAATGAAGTTATATGACTTATAATGTTGCCTTTCCCAAAATGTATATTTGAATACAATTTGAAAAATATTATATGTTGATATTTGTCTATGGAACTAAGCACTGTGCGATAAATTTATGAGAGTCTATAATTACATATTAATTATATTATTTTTTTTTTTTTTAGATGTTTAATTTTTTAATTATATATCCTTTTTACTAAACAATTATAAATATTTTGTATTAAATAGACATATTTCAATAAAATATTTTTCTCTTTCAAACAATTTTTATTAATTTTCACTTAATTTTTCCTGCAATGTATTCATCCACAAAAAGAAATATTAATGTAAATTTTTTAATTTCTCAGAATCGTTTTCTCTTTATACACCCTCTCTTACCTTCATATTCTACATCCCCGCCCACCAAACGTATGGCACCTTCTTCTTTATTCAATGTCTTAATATATTTTTGCACTAAACGCTGACGTTCAAGACGAGCCTCCTCCAGCGTACGATGTACCACAGCTTGGGTCAATGAGATGATAGTGGCACTTAACAAAATTGTTACAATAAATATGAAATTTTTAAAATTCATTAAAAATTTCATTTTAATAATATTTTATTATGAATTTTTTGCTTAAAACATTAAATCTTAAACTTAAAGGATTCCAGCCTTTATACGTAATACGATTTTTATTATTATTTTTTTATTTATTATTCCCGATCACTGCGTTTTCAGAGCCATGTATTTATTTAAAGACTACAAAATTGAAACTAAATTTAAAATTTTCAAAATGTTTAGAACAAAAGCTTGACATCCAATTGCAAAAGGCTTTTGCAATCGTTTTGTTTTTTTTTTTTTATTTCTAAAAATTCTAAACACAAATCCATATAATAGAAATAAAATGATTTAATGTTGTTATAGATCGCTCTTAAAAAAAAAAAAAAATTACAAAAACATTTCAATAGCAACAACAATTGTGAAAAAATAAAATAAAACTACAAACATAAAACAAACACATGGGCATGTGAAATACATATATGAATTTGTTTTTAGATAATTCGTTTAATGTTTTCGCTTTCGTTTGGCGAACTCGTGTTTGAGAAGCTCTTCAAAAATTCGAATTTCGAAAAACAAAAACCAAACATAAATATAGAGCATTTCTAGCTTTAGCAAATATTATGAAAATGCTCTATGAACTTCAAATAGCGGAACCGTTTTATATTTTTTTTTTTTTTTTTGTTTTTCAAAATTTTTGCTACTTTTGCTGTTATTTTGTTGTCTGTTTCAAACAGCTTTAAGAGGGGCGATCTTGCTTGGATATGATGACATGGAAACACACACATTTTGTTTTAATTAATTTTTTTCTATTCGATTTTCTATTAATGGGATTGTTGTGTCTTTTCTATTATATTATCTTTATTACTCTAATGATGACGTTATACGTTTGTTTTGGTTGGGGGATTATCTGTTTTGTTTATTATTATTATTTTTTTTTTTTTTTTGCAATTATCTCTTAAATATTTTCCATATGATTTGTAGTGGGGTCTTCATTTTTTATGAGCGGATTAGCAGAACATTAAAATAACTTAGTGGAATGTTTTCTTGAATATATTATTAAATATTTTGTAATTTATAGAAAATAATGACTGACTGGTCTACACAAAACTAATAAAAACGAACCTAAAAATAGGCTACATAATTGACTTAAAGTCAGGTACTGAAGTAAACATACATATTTATAAGTGAAAAATACATATTAAAATAAAAAAAAAAAATATAAAAAAACTAACAGGTGTCACCTGTTCATTTAAAAATGCAATGTACTGTTAATATAAACATTTTGCTTTAAAAAATAATTTTTATGTGAATATTTATATTTTCTGAAAGTAAATATTGTAGTGCAACATTTACCTACATAAACAAACATACAAGTTTAAACAAAAATCACTTCATATCCTGTAGGATTTATTAAAATCAAGAACAAAAAATATATACCCTTATACGCACAATCCGTTTAAATTCATTTACATATGAAGAAGAATAAAAATATGTATAAAAATGCATACAAATGGACAGTGGAGAGATTTGGAAACAACTTTTTTAATAATATTTATTTTTAATTGTTACAAAAACTTACTTAATTTTAAATCTTTAATATATTTTTTTATTGGTCTGTTCTAAATATTTAATTATATAAAGAATCACGAGCTACAAAACGAGCTGCAAACGTAAATCTTAAAGTAACGTTCGACTCAGAATCACTTTCTGAGTTTATTTAGCGATTGGAATCCGTCTGGTTGGCTGTCTGTCTGTCCATGTAAACCTTGGAAACAAAGCACAGGTCACAATTTTAAAGCAATCTTGCCCATTAAAGCCCATTGAAATTGGTTATGATCCTATTTCAATGCAAAAAAAGTCTTGTATGACTACAGATGTAGCCTAGGGAAAGATGTATGAGGAAAATCAAAAACTTAAAAAATTTTAAATAAAAATATTTTCAACAATTTGTTTTCTTTCGACACTAATGTCGATTTTTGATTTTATTAATGACTATGTATGCATAAAAAATCTGTTTGCGTTAATTCTTTTTTAACAATGCACGTTAGAGTAAAATAAGTCAAAAGTGGCGCATAATTGAATTTCAAAATTTAAAATTTTGTATTAAAATTGGGTACCGAATAAAAATAGACAAAATTATGTATCAATATCAATTAAAATCTTTAAGCTAGGTTATGTTGTTTTCTTACAAGGAGCTGTCAAAGCTAAGAATTTTTTTACATTATTGAAAAATATTAAAAAATAAAATTTTCAGCAGATTTCAGTATATTTATTTTAAATAAAAAGTCTTTAAAAGTAAAATTTTGAAAGAGAACCATCAACTCCTGGTATTTAAGTGTACTTTTCTTCAAGTATTTGTAAATTATATTTTGTCCTAATATTTTTGTTATTTTTTTGAAAATTGTCCTAAAATACACTAATTTTCTGATTTCATGGAATGCAACTTAAAATGTTACAGGATGTTTGTTCTGAAAATTTTCTGAAAAATAATCCATATTGTTCACTTTAATATTATGAAAAAAAAAATCGGCTAATATTTAGCCCGATTTGAGAAAATATTTTTTTTTTTTTTTCAAAAAAAACTCCAGCAGATTTCATACAAAAAACAGCTTAAATGTAGACATTTTCTTTGCTTTATCAAGCATGAAACAGTGGGGAAGAATCGAAATAAATCTTTAACTTCTAATCGGCTGGATCGACTTGCATGAAATTTCACATGAAAGTAGCAAATAACAGTTGCATTTTAAGTTTATAAGCAAGATCCAATACACGCTTCAGGAGCGGAACTATGGGGGTTCAAAATAGGGTACTAGAAAAATGTTTTACCACTAGCGAATTTTTGTTTCCGATTTTGTTTGACCCGATTTCCAAAATTTGTATATATCCTTAAAGACTTTGACAAGTCCTTTAGAAAACATGCTTGCATGTACTACTTATCTTACATATTTTTCGAGTTATATACATTTGAAATTTCCATAATCTCAATTTTACTAGATCTTGGTTAAGATTTTTCCATATATAGCCAAGTATTTTCAACCGATTTTATTCTATTTTATAAAGTTGGTAAAAAGCAAAATTATCTATCGAACAAAGAAAATTTTGAATACTTGTCTTTATTGAGTCAAAAGTTAAACGATTTTGAATTGGAAAGTTTTCAAAAATTAACAAACAGACGGACAGATGGACGGATATTAGAGTTCTTAAAAAAAAAAACTCTTGAAATTGGAAAAGTATTTTTTTTCCACTTCTAGGCTAATATAGAAAACAACTGAAGGTACTCAAATTTTGATATCACCTTTCCCTGATTCAAGTGGAATTTTCGACCCATTTAACCTAAATGTATAGACGGACGGACGGACATTGCCATGCAGCCAAAAAATATTTTAGAATTCTTAAAATGCATTTTTTTACTAACTAATAAATACAAAAAATAGAACGTGATCATAAAAATTTGGATATCACCTTTTCCCATTTTTCCCAAATGTATAGACGGACGGACATTATCATTCAGCCAAAAACATCTTATTATTTTAAAAATTAAATTTTTTACTTACTAATGAATAAAAAAATTAAATGTGATTATTAAAGTGTTGATATCACCTTTTCCTGAATTATGCATAATTTTCGAACCATTTAACTCCAATGTATAGACGGACGAACAGACATTACCGTTCTACTAAAAAAAAAAATCGTAAAATTCTAAAATTTATTTTTTTTACCTAATAATCAATAGAGAAATAAAACGTGATCATTAAAATATTGATATAACCTTTCCCTGCAATGCGCGCAAAGGCTGTGGTGCTTTGAAATTGTATCTTTCCAAAAAAATCTTAAAAAAAGAGCTTTGGCTTTATAAAAATTCTAAGGTGCTATCAGTATATGTCAAAATTATTACAAAGTCTTCTTAAGCAAAAGTTTTCGAAATTGCATAAAATTTTTGGATTTTGAAACTTATTAACGCCATTTTGACTTAAACGTGTCATTTATTAATAAATCCGCTTTACTCGATATTTTGGAAAAATTATATAAAAGCGGAATTTGTCAGTAGCAAAAAAAAAAAAAACTTTTACAAGTATTTACGCTAATTATATGAAAGTTTGTAAAGATGCTATCCCATGTCTGGTTTACTGACATGGGATTCTATGCTATTCTTACTTTTTTACTCTTTTTGCGACTATTTTACTCGAAAAGCATTTCTGTGCACATAAAAATAGTAAACATTTCCAGAGAAAATAATTTTTTCTTTTGCTATATTTTACTTGAATATTTTGTACGAGTAAAACTTGTAAAATATGTTATTTTAAACTTCCTATTGAATTTTAATTAGAAATATAATAAGAAAATATGTTTAATTTTTTTTTTTTTACATTTTTTGTTGCAACCTGTTGTCAATTTTGAACGAAGTCCTGCAAATTTTGGATTTATGATTTATACTTTTATAAAACTTACGTATACTTAATTGTATTGTGATACTAATTTATACACTTTTAAATGATCTTTGGAAAGAGCCTGTTTATGTGAACTGTAGTCAATTTTGGACTGACCATTTTAAAAATTGATACATTGATTTGTATTATTAAATAATATGTGCCAATTCGTCTACACGTTGACATTTTTGCCTGATTAATGCACGTTTAAGTAAACTAGGGGAGGTCCTTGTATGAGTTACACAGAAAAAATTATTACCGACTTTTTTCCAATTAACTCAGTTGTTTAATTTTGCAACAAAATTTAATAAATATATTCAAGAAAAAATAAAATAAAAATAGTTTTTTGTATAATTTTAACATTTTTAATTCATTCAATCATCTGCTTGATTGATTTAATTAATTTATTAATTGGGAATTTTTTTCTGTTTTGTATTTTTTATAGTTTTTAGTAATTGATATAATCATTTTGGTGAGAGGTGCAAATTTAAACAAGTTTATAATTGAATGAATTATTTTCATATATATTTGTTAATTGGTGACTTTTTTCTGTGTAATTATGTTAATTATAGTCCAATGTAAAAAAAATTTATTTGGTAGTTTAAGGTTACAAACGATTTTATTTGTGTTGAATTCTACCACATTTAGGAGATTTAAAAGGTTCAAACTCTATTCTGGGAAGACAATTATATGGAAGCTAGATGAAATAATGGACAAATATTGGATTATACAAGTACTAGGTACCAAACTGCGTTAAGTTATCTTCCAAATCAACCTGTTCTTTTACATGAATGGTCACTAACTATTCATGATATTCAACAAGGTTAAAAATAATACATATCCTTAGATAATAGAAATTTTATAAGAAAAATTATCTGCAAAGGAAAAAAAACATTTCCCCGTTTCCATTTAATATAAGTAAAAAATAAAAAATTTATTTTTTATTGACAGTAAAATTTATTTTACTATTTTCAAAATAACAAACCTTACGTCTTGTTTTTTATACCCTACATCACCATAGGTGGTTCGCACTTCAAAAATCCATAGCTGCCATATGTGGCCCATTTTCGAAAATCATCATAAAGATAAATAAATTAGTATTGGTAAACATCACGTTTTTCTTTAAACAAAAGATTAAGTAAAAAGTATAAATTTAAATTTTAAACTTTACAACAAGACTTGAACTAAAATAAAACAAACATTCCATATAAACTCTCTGAGAAAATCGGTCAAGACAGAATATAACGTTCTTACAGTCCTAAAGAATTTTAGCACTGACTTCATCCACAATTAAGCACAGAATCCATAAAATATTCTGACCGAAAATAGCTCACGTTCAAGAATAACCTTTTTTACAATACTAAGAAATGTTGTCATAGCGTCTTATCATGTTTGGAGCTACAATATAGAATGCTTACGTTCCTTAACACAAATATAGGAAATAATTTCAATATCTTGAGCACTTGCATGATATTTTGAATTATAAGTGGTGGACATTACTACATGATATTGAGAAACTGAAATGATTTCACAAAAACCAAAGCCAATGCGGTGAAATATGTAAAAACGACTAAAATGTGCGCTATCATTTTCATATTCATAAATACTGGCTAAAAATAGCGATAATTCGAATTTTTCTTTTACTTGTCACTTACTATCCTTTATTTATTTTTCTGAAGCTCTTAAATAACTTAGAAATATCAAAAAAAAAAGCTTATTTCTGAAACTAGTTCTCCTTCAAATCCTAATGGAGGCACTACTTATAATTTGATCATTTTGACTGTCATGGACATGCTTATTCCCTAGTTTAAACAAAAAATTAGTAAAATCTTATCTTTATATGAATCAAAGAACAATAAAAATAAGGTTTTCAATAAGAAATAGTCAAACAAATTTTAATTGTAGTGCAAAAAACAAAAATTATATGGGGGTATCCGAGTACCATGGGTATTGACTCCCCTAGGTATAAACTTTAAAGTCTTTTTACATATAGACCAAATTAATAAAATATAGGTTTTTTCAGTTTTTATAATGTATAAACACCTTCACGAACTGAGAGGAACGAATCCAATGAAGATGCTAAAATTTGTGAAATTAACTGGACTATGTGTACGAAACATTGAGACGCAAGTGGATAGAATATAATACTATCAAATGGACTAGCTAGAGTACGTGAAACAGTGCTATAATATGATGCTGGTTCTAAACGTGCTGATGAGGAACTTCGAGGATTCACTCTGCATCAACAAGTATGGTCTTGTGATTACACACGATTCCGTGTGGTCCTCTCCTAAACCTAACCTAACCTAGTTACTTTTCAATGACAACAACATACCGTTAACATTACATAGAAGTAGCTTAATGACTACTTATTTATAACTCACTAAAAATTACTTTTTATTGATTTTTTTATTCAATTTATCAATTAATATATTTCAAGAAGGAATAAATATGTGATGAGACAAAATTTGCGTATAAATTAATTTTTAATCTAAAATAGTTTTTAAAATATAAATTTTTTTCTTATTGTAAAGTTTTTTTAAATTAAAATTCATAAAAAATTTAAAATTTCATTACTTATTAGTAACATAAAACGCAACTAATTCCTCTTGTATTAACTTATAATGACTTCAATAATACTTTAAAATTAATGAGTTATTGAACAACTTAAAAGTAGTTTTTTCTTGTAATGATATCTAAGTAATGAGATATGGTAAGTAGTTGCCCCTAATGTCATCACCGTGTTAAAATAATGAGTTATTCAGCTAATGTGTAAGTAGTGTAAAGCCATTATATTAGCTTCTTAACTCATTACCAGTCAACCAAAGTTTTTCCTGGGATATTTAGAAATATACAGCTATGGACATATAAATGGCACACTCTTGTATAAGATTCTCCTTATGATAAATTATCGTGAATGCTATTAATCAAAATCAAATTTTTGGTTTTATCCAAAGGTTTATTATTCGTATGTAAGAATGATAGAAAATTAAGTTGAAATTCATTGTTTAACAAAAATATACATAATTAAAAAAAAAAAAACAATTGATTGAGCTGGACACGTAAATGGCACAATCTTAAAAAAGGAGAAAAAAGTCTTAATATTGAATTTGTTGATATTTTTTGGTATGTACAAATGTCCTACCATTAATATTTTGTGCTGTAGCCTTTGTTTCTGATGACAGCATCGCATCTACGACCCATACTTTCCACAAGTTTTTGGCATTTTGTTTTGGGTATGGCACACCAAGCTTCCTGTACGGCCGTCCATAGATCGTCCATATTTTTATAATTTTTTTTGGAGACTGCAACCTTGACTTCATTCCACAGGTTTTCTATAGGGTTTAAGTCGGGGCCCAGGGCTGGTCAATCCAAAACGGGGATCTGTTCCGAACAAAACCAGTTTTTCACTAGTTTTGACGAGTGTTTGGGGTCATTATCTTGCATAAATGTCCACTTAATGTATGTAGGAATCTGACAGAAAATTTTTTAAAAATAAAATGAACATATCGAAACAATATCGGGCCACTCTTTTACGCACTGTCCTATGCCGGTACTACTACAACACAACTATAAATACTCACATAAAACATAAATAAACAAACTTGAATATGCATGTTTGGTAATTTTGTGTTGTTATCAACCAACAATAGTGTTGTATTTGTAATTGTTGGTGTAGCGGCTGCCGTTATAACTGTGAATGATGACGACGATGATGATGACGATGTTGTTGTCAATGGTTGAGTGATTAAATATGTAAAAATTATACATATTTTTATGCGGATGTATGAAAATATTGACAGAGATGTCAAGCAAATAAAAACAAGAAATCAGGCAGAGATAAATACAAATATACAACCAGCCACACAAATGTTATTATTTTGTGGAAAAAAAAGGAGTACATGAAAAATCTTAAGGGAGCGAGGAAAAAATATTAAAAAAAATTCCGAAAAAAAAATATACTATGAAGATAAGGAAATTTAAATACAAAAAAAAATGGTTGTGGAATACTACGAGAGATACATATATAAAAACCTAAAGCAAAAAAATAAAAAAATCATAACATACCTTAGGGAGTCATTTATCAAGCTGGTATTTTAGCCACCGAAATAAAAAAAAAAAGAAACAAAAATTGTCTACTGGCAACATTCACTAACGTTATGGTAGTGTAAATAATATATTGTATATGAAATATTGTATAGCATATATTAAGGCGTAAGATTTAAGCTAAATTTTGTGGCATATTTCAAGGGAGTAGCAAAAAAAAAACATTTTGTTTAATTTTTTTTATATTTTTTGAAATTTTGTTATCTGCTATAGACTTTCAGCTAAAGTTAATTGTTACATAAACTAAACAATAGAGTCTAGTGAAATTGTTTAAATACTTTTTAGGCATTTTAGTAACTATCTGTGTATATGTATACAAAATGCTTATTTATGTTTATAATATTTCCACTTGATTTAATTTCCATACAAATAGACACTTTAGCATTAAAACCAACATAAACTATTTCTAAAATTCGTGGCTTTTGTATAAAAAAAAAAAAAACATAATAATAAATTATATTTTCATAAATACATAATGAAATCATTATGTATAAACATTTACCAGACGCTTTTCAAACTAAAATTTATTTAACTATTGTCTGTGATCTAGAACATATCTCTATCATAAAACTTTCCGCAACAATGACAAATTTTAACGCGCGCAAAAATTAATATTTTAACCACATGTTTTTTTCAAAGGCTACATTTTTGTTTTTAGTTATTTATATATACATTTTTTCATAAACTATTGTTTTAAAATTAAGTTTTCGCCGCTTAAATGCTTTCAACATGCAACATTACTATGCGCGTGTACATTTTCAGAGTCAAGTTCATTCATCATTATGTGGCGATTAGTTGGTTTAATAATTTGGTTGATTGTTGTTTATACTCGTATTTAAGCATAATTTAAAAATAATATTATTATTGGATTTTTTTTTTTGCAATTATATTGCTTAGAAAAAACTAAATAAATATAACGTAAAGTATTTGCTGCTTTTGTTTGTTTGTTTTCTGTGAAACTTAGATATGGGCTAAAGATTTAGAGATTATTGTTTAAAAATAATTTTAATGATTTTTGCAATTTTTTTTTTTTTAATTTTATAATGACAATAATTTTGTGCAATAAATTATAACATATAATTTTATTGACATATTGTGACAAAAGTCACGTAGTCATGGTTTTGGTGAGAAATGTGATGAAACCTTAAAATAGACTTCGATAATAATGCAATGAAAAATAATTATCTCAGGATCATAAAAAATTATTCTGAGATAAACAATTTTAAATACTACCTCTGCTTTATCTTAAAGCCATAGTATGATTTGGTATTATAATGGTTATCAGTTTTCCCTTCCTTTAGTTTGGGGTCAAAAGGTTATTCTGGAGATAAGGGCAGCAAACTTAAGATTTTAGCAAATAGATGCAGATAATCTTATGACACTGCATAGTGATGCCTTTTGAAACATAAATCTGGATCTTTTAAACTGATCTTGATAAATCTTATTGCATCGATAGAGGATTTCAGAATATTGTTAGCTGAAATGTATAATAAATCACAAATGGTGATACAGTACACAGTGGTTTTATCCCATACAGCGATGGGATAAAAATAGAAGGAGTTATGGTAGCAAATTGAAACCTGGTACGCGTATTACTAAGGGCCTAGAATGAATAAATATGAAGTTTTTTTATGCCTACAATGACATGCCTACCTCTCATATATCCTGAGTAAAAAAAATAATTTTTTTCTAAAATACTGTTCTGAACTTAACCAAAATTTGTGTCAGCAAGCTATTTGCTTATAAATCTTTTAATTTATTTTTTAATCGGGGCAAGAACACACCTACCTCCCATATATTCTAGAATTAAAAAATTAATTTACTGCTCAAATATTTGTCAAAATTCCACCAAAATTTGTGATTGTAATTAAATATAGATTTTTTGTAAGTCTGTTATTAATTATTAATTTGCCTAATTTATTCCGATTTCCGATCCAATATTTTTATTTATTATTATTATTTATTTTCAATATTGTATTAAATTTTAAAGCAATGTCGATTTAACAACACAAAATATTTTAACATAAAGAATTCTTTGGCTTTTGTAAAAGAAAAGAAAATTTAGAAATTTTTATACCCACCATCATTCCGTGTATAACGTGTCAAAGGAATCATATAAGACCTCATAAAGTATATATTTTCTGGGTCCTGTTTAGATTCTGAGTCGATCGAGCTATGTCCGCCCATCTGTCTGTCTATTGAAAGCAGGATAGGGCTCGAACGGGACAACCTAGGAGGAATATTTATCTGGCTCAACTATTTATCTTATATAAGGTTTGTTTGTTATTGAAAATTCGTAAAATCGGTTAATGAACAAAAAAATTATGAGCAAAGTACTAGAAACACAGGTTGTCCCTTGAAGCTTCATTTCATAAAGCATGTAAACGAAACAAAATTTTACATTTTCAAATTTAAATATTTAAGTATCTATTAAGTGTATCTCAAAAATGATATACTTTTATAAAACTAGAGACTCCAAAGAATCCAAATATGCTTATTACTTTTGTTTAAAATTATCAGTCGCTAAATAAATATAAAAATTGTAAAAATTCTGAAAAAAAAAAATGTTGGACACTTTTTTCACACCATTATTTAAGAACTTTTGTAAATTTCATAAAACATATAATAAATGTCCACAATTTTCTTATATTTTACACGTTTTTTTGACACTATGTCAACCTTGGATGTACAATTTTTTACCTGGTTTTGATCCTTATTAATTTTTTATGAAACCCATATACAGTGTGTTTTACAGTTTTTATCATAACCTTTTTTTATCAACCTCCATCAAAAAGATGGGGGTATATTGATTTTGTCATCCCATGTATAACATGTCGAAAGAATCATTTAAGACCCCATAAAGTACATATTTTCTTGGTCCTGTTTAGATTCTGAGTCGATCGAGCTATGTCCGTCCGTCTTTCCGTCTGTCTGTATGTTGAAAGCAGCGTAGGGCTCGAACGGGGAAACGTAGGAGGACGAAATTTGGCTGAAATGTTGAAAATGAGCAGAATCGGTTCATAAACAAAAAAGTTATGAACAAAATACTAGAGACACAGGATGTCCGTTGTAGCTTCATTTCATAGTTTTCTGCTGATAACTCTTAAACAAAAGCATGTACGATAACGAAATTTTGTATAGATAGTTCAAGGGTCAATATAAACTTGGAAACCAAAAATGGGCGTGGTCCACTCACTTTACCGCCCACCTCCCATATAAGGTGAATCGTCAACGAAATTTTGTACAAATAATTTGAGGAGCAATGTAAACTCGAAAACAAAAAATTTGCGTGGTCCGCCCACTTTACCGCCCACCTCTTATATAACGTGAAATTTTGAAAACTTGATGGTGGGTATATAGATTCGACCGAGCCGAATATAACATTCGCGTTTGTTCCCGTTTCACTTTTCGATGCTAAATCTAGCCGGAGTGTTAATCAACACATTATTTAGTATTTTAATTGTAAAATTATTTTATTGTCTTTTTTTTGATGTATCATTTAACGAAATTATCATGGTTAAACTAGGATTTTTTGACTTGAAGTTGGTCAAAAAAATGTTCTCAAACTTAATTTTGTGTTATTTTCCAATTTTTAAGATTATAAATTAAGAGTTTGGATTTAACAAAAAAGTATTACATATTTGAAATCCTCGGAATTCGCAGATTCAGAAAAGTATGCGATCTATATCATATTGCTTACAGCGACTGAAATATTTACGTTTCAAAATGTGAAAAATTTTTCGTTTACACATTTTTTTAATAGATTTGTCCGAAATTTTTTTCGGATGTTTTGCAATTTTTGTATTAAAATTTAAAAAAATGCTCTGTAAGGCGCTGCTATCTGGAGGATTTTTAACGTAAAATATTGGGTCCAAAAAATAGATTTTTCTATTCCTTCGTTGGTTTTAAAATTTCGAAATAATTTTTGTAATTTTTTTATTTAATTTAGCAAAATAAATGAAATGTTAACATTGAGAACTCTTTCAAATTGAAGTAAAAAGTGGAAATTAGACGCTTTTTCAATTTAACTTTTTTTAGTTGTAACAAAAAATATGTTTTTTTTTTTTTGTTAACTTACATAAACCGTAAAAGAAATTGTGTAATTTTTTATATCCTTCATCAAATTTAATGAATTTTTAAGGTTTTAAATAAAAAATATATTTTAATTTGAGCATAATATATATCGTCCATTCCATGAAAGAACGCCCAAGAATATTTTTCATGTCTTCCGATTTTAATAATATTTGGCATACGCTATGGAGCCGTTTAAATATGTCCGTTTTTATTTTTTTGAATTTTGAAAAATTCGCGAATTTTTTCGCGATTTAAATTTTTCAAAAAGTGAATAAAATGACAAAAGTGTCTAACTTTAAACATAAATATCTCAAAAAGTTGTTAACGGATTTTAATGATTTAAATTGCATATTTAAGAAGAATAAGTCCACTATAAATGTAGTTATTTAAAAATAATATTATCGTTTAAAAATGGATTCATAATGCAAATACAATTTTTGAATGCATTTTTGGAAAATGTCTACCCTTTCAATTTTTTTCTTCTTTCGATATAAAAAACATTATTATGTTGCAATATAAATTATTCTGGGACAAAATGGTTCACTATTTTAAAAAATTTTTTCAAAATATTTCTTCAAATTTTTTCATACAAATTTTTTTATTTTTATACCCTTCACCACAGGTGTAAAGGGTATATATAAGTTTGTCATTCCGTTTGTAATTCCCACAATTTTCGTCGGAGAGAAAAAAGTTTACATTTTCGGGATCCTTGTAAGAAATGATGACGATAGGACCATGTCCGTCCGTCCGTCCGTCCGACCGTCCGTCCGTGTGTCGGTTGAAATGGCGTTTATGAAGCCCACCGATAACTGACATATATAATATATATATCAAACGATCGGAAATGCTTTCGAGAATTTTGCTATTGGAATTCAGCAAGATCGGTTCATACAATGCGGAGATATGTTAAGAAAACCGGTTTTTAGAACCGGTTTTCCAGTTTCTGAAGCCTCTGTATAAACTAGGGACTTCGTTTTTACATAGAAGTCTCGGACATTTTTTTCTGAATTTTTGTTCTGAAAAAATGAAATAAATCGGTTCAATAATAACTGAGATATCGGACAAAACGCATTTTTTATTTTTTAAAGCCCTTTTTTAAGCTATAGATTTTTATTTTTATACAGATTGGTCACAAATATGTTTATAAAATTTCGGTTTTTTGAATCAGCAGGATCGGTTTATAAATGGCGGAGATATGCTTTAAAAACCGGTTTTTGAAACCGGTTTTTCAGTTTCTGAAGCCTCTGCATATACCAGGGACTTCGAATTTTCAAACGAGGCTCGGAAATTATTTTCTGAATTTTTGTTCTGAAAAAATTAAATAAATCGGTTCAGTAATAACTGAGATATCGGGGAAAACGATTTTTTTATTTTTGAAGCCCTTGTTCAAGCTACAGATTTTTATTTTTATATAGATCAGTCATAAATGTTTTTATAAAATTTCGTTTTTTTTAATAAACCAAATTCGTTTATAATCAACAGAGTTATGGCCCAAAAACAAATCTGTTAAGAATATAAATACACCAACAAACATGTATATTAAGCATTGTAATGACTATTAGTGACGTTTTTTGTTTTTTTGTATAGACAAGTAGTTTAGTTAGAAACAGTAGTAATATAATGAATAACAGTGTTGTTGTTGTTCTTTGTATATGCAGTCTGTACAAAAATAAATAGATATGGAATTGTTGTTGTTTATTTTTAAAAACTAAAACATATCTGTTAAGAATATACATAAATACATACACAAACATGTATATTAAGCATTGTAATGACTATTAGTGACGTTTTTTGTTTTTTGTATTGACAAGTAGTTTAGTTAGAAACAGTAGTAATATAATGAATAACAGTGTTGTTGTTGTGCAGCCAGTTTGTATATACACACATAAAAAATATAAATATGGAATTGTTGTTGTTGTTTATTTTTTAAAAGCAAAGCCTGCTATGATTGTTTTTTTTTATATATTCAAATTTTCGTAGTTTGAAAAAAATTTAGATTTATATATGTGAAAATATGAAAGCATACGTTAAGGCGAAAATTTTATTATTTGTCGGTAATATGGTAATATGATGTCGATAAGATAGTAAGATGGTAATATGGTGAAGGGTATCAAAGATTCGGCACAGCCGATTTTAAAATCAAAAGGGTAAAAATTTCTTAAAAATGCATCCGAAAATTGCATTCTTTTCGTGAGTGCATCTTTAGCAAAAAAATTATTTTTGATTTATACAATATAATTTACAATATTTATTTATTTAACTTTACACTAGTTTTACAATCAATAAAACCCACGTATAGTTAAGGAGTTATAAATATTTAAAGTCACATATTACTAAAAAAGTATAACCAAAAAAGTTAAAAATCAAAATTTATAAAAAAATTTTAAATTTTTTTGTATGAAAAAAATGATGGACATTTTTTTAAAAAAATATTTAAGATAGTAGACCTTATTGTCCCAGAACAGTTCTTTTTGTATTTTATAGTAAAGATATTGCTTTTTAACATATTAAAAGAAAATTAAAATCAAAAGGGTAGAAATTTTTCAAAAATGCATCCAAAAATTGCATTTGCATTATGAATGCATTTGTAAACCATAATATTATTTTTAAATCGCTACATTTATAGTGGACTTTATCTTCTTAAATATGCAATTTAAATCATTAAAATCCGTTAACAACTTTTTGAGATATTGATGTTTAAAGTTAGTCACTTTTGTCATTTTTTTTCACTTTTTGAAAAAATTAAATCGCGAATAAATTCGCGAATTTTTTAAAATTCAAAAAAATAAAAACGGAGATATTTAAATGGCTTCATAGGTTATATGTGTACCAAATATAAACAAAATCGGATGACCCTCCGTAAAAAAATTTAAATTTTTTATAAATCTTTCGTGGAATTGACGATATATGTATGAAACACTTTATTTTAAAAATAATAATAGTTTTAATTTACAAATATTAGGAAGTACTTCAACGCATTTCCCCAAATAATGAATTTTTGATTTTTTTTTTTTTTCTAAAATAGTTTAAAACCAGCTTTTTGGTTCATTAATATTCACTTTAAATTCTCTGACTTTAGCGCCCTCTAGTAGTCACAAAAATAACTTTTTACAAAAACATATTTTTAAATTATATGACCTTTTTAAAAATTTATATCTCAACACAATTTGAAAAATTTTTTTAGTTTGATTTTTGTCTATGGAACAAAGTACCGTGCAAAGGGTTCATATTGACCAAGTCGAACGTGAAAAACATATCACAGCTTGTAATTTTTAAAAATATGAACTATTTGAAATATTTTCATATCTCTGAATTCTATTGCAAAAAATTATTATTTCTTAAAAATTAAAAGTTATTTGAATTAAAAAATTAAAGAAATATCTCATTTTTTACCTTGAAGATTTTTTGTTATTATCCTATAACTTTCACAATAAAAATTTAAAATTCTTTTAAAATATGATAAAATTCTCTATATTTTTCTAAATTAGGCTAAATAATTTTTTTTTATTATCTTAAATCGATAACTAGAAAAAAATATTTGAAGTCAAAATTATGAAATGGGTCTTAAAAATTAGAAGAAACTGTCTGCATAAAAAAACACATTAACATAAACTATTAAATTTTTCTTTATGCCGGACATACGGACAGACATTATTCTCCCAATATAAAGATTAATATTGACATAGAAAGACATAAATATATGGCTCACTATTATAACCGTTATATATCAATAAATATTCAATGAGTTTTTGAGTTATTGACAAAAAAAAAAATGGTGATATATTGTGAATATATTCCAAAAATATAATAAGTGTCCAGATTTAAATAAACATAACTTTTTACGTTACAATCCCATTTCACTGAGCTAAAAAGGAGCAAAAGGGTTATTATATCTTTTTAAATAACAAAATTGAAAGAATTAAAATAATTAAAAATATTGTTTAAAAAACAAATTCTTTTAAAGTGCAAATGAATTATTCAGATGCATTTTTGAAAACATTATCACACTTTGATTTTTCATTTTATCTTAAAAAGTGATTTATTGGTTAAAATATTTAGTTTAGAGTTTCTTGTGATGGAGATTTTTAATATTTTTTGAAATTTTTTTGTTGAAAAATACTTTTATTATTATTATGTCTTAATAAATAATTTCAATTCTTTGGTAGTTTTTATAAAAAATTTTTAAAATACTATTTATCAAATTCCGTCTGTCAATTTATCAAATTGGAAGTTAATTTGAAAAAAAAAAAAATAAAATCGAATGATGATTCAAAAGTTCATAAGAAAAATTTGTGTTAGAAAAAATGTTATTGGGATACTTAAAGAGAACTACTTTTATCTTCTAAAGCCAGTAATATCAATAAAATCGGACTTCAAAAGATAAAAATTTTTGAAATATTTTTATTTTTATAAAATTAGAATTGGAAATAAAATTTCGAATTTTATTACTTATCAAAACTTTTTTCTAATATCTCAGGTACCAATTGAGTCTAGGGAAAATACTTGACCTAATCTTATACATATATTCGAATCGGCTTGGTCCTTAAATAGAAAAAAGAAATCGTGACAAATTTTATTAAATTTTCTTCAATATTACAGCCCAAACTTTGCTCAAGCGGACGGATGGACAGACATCACTAAATCGACCTTGTGAAATACTTTAAGGTTTTATTAATCAGAATTGTGAACAAAATGGCCAAAAGCAAAAACAATTATATTTTTGCGATAGTATGAAATATGTGTCTGCCAAATATGAACTTAATCAAAAGAACTATGACTTAATATTAATTTAATATTTTAAAATTTATTACTTAGCGGAACTTTTTTTCTAATATCTCAGACACAAACTTAGGCTAAAAATAATATCTATCTTAAAAAAATAAAATAAAATTTTTGAGCCTGTAAAAAATTTTAGTAGCTGATTTTGATATTTCTGCGAATTAGATTAGATAGTTCGATATGTTTTTAAAGATTTCATTAAAAACTTTGACAGTTTACAAGTAAATTTCGTCACAGGAGGAAATTTTCTGAAAAAACACATATATTCAATAAAAAAAAAAAAAAAAAATACCTTTAAAAATATATAGTAAAATATTATATATTTTTCTGACCTTTATACCTATAAATACTTCATTAACTGCTTTAAAATATGTGCATAAGATTATTTTGATACCTATAGCTTTTCCGAAATATACAGGTTCAAATTTATAGAATATGTCTCTGTAAACATAATTTGATTTTTTGTTTTATTTTAAGAAAATCTGATATAAATTTTAAAATCTTAAAATTTATTATACATAACTTAAAAGAACGTACAATTTCCTTTACAATGATATACAATATGAATATTTTGTGTTTCAAAAAAAGTGCATCAAACCCTCATACAAATTACCTCTCTAAATAGGGGTTTAAAGATCTTAAATGCCTTAAATATAGTTATGTTTCCATAAAATTCAGCACAAATAAAGATTTGTAATCAACTTAACAAATTTCATGAAGATCAGTTCATAATTGACCATATAACCCCCCTATAAGCCTCTCTTCCAAAAATAACCTTAACGTGTACAAATCTCATTCTAACAGAATCAAGTTAATATTTGACACGAATAAGTTTTATATAACAAGAAATTACGCTATCAAATTCAATGAGAATTCTTACAGGGGCTAGGTGAAATAATGGACCGATCATAAGTAATTTTAATAGGAATTGTCCTTGAACTGTAAAAGGATATATGTATGTCCCAAATTTCATAAAATTATTTTAAAATCTATAGTTTGGTTACAAGGTTTACATGGACGGATAGACAGATGGACGGACACTGTCAAATCGACTCAGAAAGTGATTCCAAGCCGATTGGTGTACACTAAGGTGGGTCTTATAACAATATTATTGGTTGTTACAAACATTAATACAAACTCATAATAAAAATTAAATATAAAATTCAAAATATACTTAGTTATAATAAATTTCCTTTAAAATCTTTTAACCTTGAAAAATAAGTTTAATTTCAATATTATTTAAAGAAATTGTTCCGTTACTTAAATTGTCTATACTATTCCGTTCGCCATACTTTGCTGCATTTCACTGCAGTTGACATTTTTATTAAAAAAAGAAAAATCAAAATAACTCGATATATATGTATGTAAAGCAACGTAAACCAATCAACCAAACAATACATACTACTACTACATATAAATACTTTACACACAGGACTTTCTTTTAACAAAACCGTCGCTTTTATTTCCTATACCATGACACATAGCGGAATTAAAGCCATATAAAAATAAAAACTGAAAAACTGCAACTTAATCCAAAGGCGACAGCATTTTATGCTAAGAAAGCGAGAAAAATATCGAAAATAAAGTGAATCAATATGTTGCTATTATAATGTATAGGGATTGTATGTTAAAAGGACATTGGTATTAAATACTGAGTATTGAAGATGAAATGGATTTTTATGAAAAACATATTTATAAGAAATATTGAATTACATATATACAGTAGGGTGGATCAAATTGTTAGGATAAGAAGAAAAGTGAAAAGCGTGTGGCAAAAATGAAATCTACACAAAATTGAAAGGAAATTACCTTTTGAAAATCTAAATAGCTACCATTTAGGCCCAGAAAAAATTTTATTTTAAAAATTTTTATCACTGGCGCCTACATCTTTAACTAAAAGTCTATCAAGGCAAAATTTTAAAATGGAACTATTAACTTCAGGTATTTTAGTGTGTTTTCCTCAAGTATTTGAAAATGTTGTTTCTTCCAGATTTGCCATTCTGTGTATAACATATCGAAAAAAATCATTAAAACCCCATAAAGTTTATATTTTCTAGCTATTAGTAAGATTCTAAGTCAATTTAGCTATGTCCGTCCATCTGTCTGTTGAACGTTTAAAATTATCCTAAAATACACTAACTTTGACTTTAGTAAAATGGATCATAAAATGTTGAAAGTTGTTAATTATCATATTTTTCTGAAAAAGAAAAAAAAAACATATTTTCAAAACATTCGTGCTCATACATAGCCTGGTTTTAGAAATTAATACTTTTTTGAGAAAAACTTCAATAGACGAAGAAGACTTGAATTAGGCTACCACTGACATTTTTTGAAAACCAGCCAAATTTGTGTTCCTTACCTGATTTCAATCACCTTAAAGCCTTTGAAAAACATGTTGGCATGTGCCTTTTAACTCATATATTTTCAATTTATTTATATGTATTTTAAATTTCAACTCAATAAATTTTGTATGATTGTTGTCGTTTTTATACCCTTCACCTCAGGTGTAAAGGGTATATATAAAAAATTTTTGCATTTTCTTGATCCCTATAAGAAATGATGTCGATAGGACGATGTCCGTCTGTCCGTCCGTCCGTCCCACGTTTGGGTAAAATGTGTCAAAATTGGCGCTTAATTGAATTTTAACATTTAAAGTTTTGTAATAAAATTGGGTATCGAATAAAAATAGACAAAATTATGTATCAATATCAATTAAAACCTTTAAGCTAGTTTGTGTTGTTTTCTTATAAGGAGCTGTCAAAGTTAAGAATTTTTTTACATTTTTGAAAAATAGTCAAAAATTCAATTTTCATCAAATTTCAGTGCATTTATTTTAAATAAAAAGTCTTTTGAGGTAAAAATTTAAAACGAAACCATCAACTTCAGATGTTTATGTGCACTTTTCTTTAAGTATTTGTAAATTATATTTTGTCCTAATATTTTTGTTATTTTTTTGAAAATTATCCTAAAATACACTAATTTTCAAATTTCATGGAATACAACTTAAAATGTTACAGGATGTTTGTTCTGAAAATTTTCTGAAAAATAGTACATATTGTCCACTTTAATTCTATGAAAAAAAAATCGTGCGCATATATAGCCTGATTTGAGAAAATAATTTTTTTAAAAAAAACTCCAGTAGATTTCATACAACATACAACAGCTAAGTGCCAGACATTTTCTTTGCTTTTTATCAAACATTAAACAGTGGGAAAGAATCGAAATAAATCTGTAACTTCAAATCGGCATTTGGATTTGCATGAAATTTCACATAGACGTAGCAAAGGACAGTAGCATTTTGAGTTTAGAAGCGGGATCCAATATTTGCAATAGGAGCGGAACTATGGGGGTTCCAAAGAGGTACTAGTGTCTTGGAAAAAGTTTTACCACTAGCGAATTTTTGTTCCTTACCCAATTTCCAAGATTTTTATATGGTCCTAAAGTCTCTGATAAATCCTTTAGAAAACATGCTTGCATGTACTACTTATCTTATATATTTTTCTAGTTATATACATTTTAATTTTCAAAAATCTAAATTTTACAAGATCTTGGTTAAGATTTTTCCATATATAGCCAAATATTTTCAACCGATTTTATTATATTTTATGCGGTTGATTAAAAAGTTAAATAAATCGAACAGACAAAATTTTTAGTCATTATATTTATTGAGTCAAAAGTTAAACGATTTTGAATTGGAAAGTTTGCAAAAATTTACAAACAGACGGACAGATGGACGGACATTAGAATTCCTTAAAAAAATCTTAAAATTGGAAAGATATTTTTTTTCACTTCTCAATTAATATGAAAACCAAATTAAGGTATTAGAATTTTGATATCACCTTTCCCTGAATTAAATGACATTTTCGACACATTTAACACAAATGTATAGACGGACGGACGGACATTGCCATGCTGCCAACAAATATTTTAGAATTCTAAAAATGCATTTGTTTACTAACTAATAAATAGAAAAAATAGAAAGTGATCATCAAAATTTTGATATTATCTTTTCCTGAATTTAGCGTCATTTTCGTCCCATTTAACCCAAATGTATAGACGGAAGGACAGATACTACCATTCAGCCAAAAAACATCTTATAATTCTAAAAATAAATTTTTTTACTTACTAATAAACAGAAAAATTAAACGTGATCATTAAAGTGTTGATACCACCCTTCTTTGAATAATGCATAATTTTCGACCCATTTAAACCTAATACATAGACGGACGGATAGACATTACCATTCTGCTAAAAAAAATCTTAAAATTCTAAAGCTAAATTTTTTTAACTAGTAATCAGTAAAGAAAATAAAACGTGATCATTAGAATATTGATATCACCTTTCCCTGAATTAAGCGCCATTTTCGACCCCTTTTACCCCATTGTGCTATGTAGAGTTTTTTCATAAAATTCAATGAACAAAAAATTGTCTAGCAAACAATTTTTGTTACTTTATTACAATATTGCTTACTTAATTACATAAAGATTCCAAAAATGCAATAGAGTAAATTATTTCCTTTACAATAGTGCACCGGAGAAGTAAAAAAATCACATTCTATTGCTTCTAAGCTGCACATCTCAAATAAAAATCATGCATTATAAATGTTCTTTAGCAATACTTATTATAATTCTTACAATGCGTGAACAATCTTTTATAATAAAACATTTCTGAAGCGCTTTTATAATGTATGATTTTTGTTCAAGATGAGCCGCCTAGAAATACTAGAATGTGATTATTTCTGTAGCACTATGGTAAGGAAAGTGTTTTTTTATGCAGAGTCCACAACTTACTGCATAACATTTTTGAAGCTTTATTTAATTAAATAACCAATATATTGCTTATGTAAACAATGCTATTGCTTCCAAGGAAGCACCATTTTTTGCTGGGTAATCTTTAGTTTGAGACCCATAATTTCATAGGGAAATTTTCTTGGAATGTTTTGTAGATTAAAATTTTTCTACAAGTATTTTGACAACATTATTGACCTTCCCTAATAGTTAGTAGTAAAATATAAGTAAATTTCTTTTAAAAAAATATGCTTAAACATTAAGACTTAAAAAAATAAATTATGTTTTCTTGGCCATTATATTGTACTCATATTTTCAGCAATTTTTAAAAAAATTAAAACGACACATATTTATAGTGTTTTTGTACTATTAATCTGTTTCTGAAAGAAATTGTTTAAAACACACCTACATCTTCTCAATTTTACTATTTTTAACCTATCGTTAAGTACTTTACAAGTTCCTAAAAGTCCTTTTAAAATCAGTTTTTTAAATATATAATTATGAAAGTACCAGGAATAATATATTTATTTATAAAAAAAAATGGTTTCTTAATAAAAAAAATCTTAAAATTTTTTTACTTAATCAACAATAAAATATAAATAAATTTAAACATTTTTTTCTTACAAAATTTCTAACAAATGTAAAAAATAAAATTAAATATTAAACTTAAATACTTTTTAATTGAAATTTTAAATTTACAAAATATAGCTTGTCTTATGCAGGCATTTAACCTTCTTTTTTCCCAGAAAAATAAAAACAATTATATAAAAATCTTAATTTATAAAAAAAAAACATAAAAACCATAAGGGTTATAAAAGTTAAATGGAAAATTGTTAAAATTTTTCAAGAAAATTATTTATTTTCTAAAAAAATATATACTCAACAATAAGCCTAAAGATATACTATAGTTTAAAAAAAATCAAACTATATATTTAAACAAAATTTGCACAAGTTTTTTATTTTAAAAATACTTAAAATAAATTGTTATATAAATTGTATTAAATTATAGGCTTTTAGTTAGTTAGAATAAAAATTTTTGAGATTTATCTAAAGTTTCCTTAAGAGCAGCCTTAAATTATGCAGTAGTATATTATTCATTTCTAAATAATACATATGCTAGAGATTTATCTTTAGATTATTATTTTGTTTTACTTTGATTCTTAGTTTTTTTCTATTGAAAATAATACATTGTATTTAAAAAATATGCAAATCTCATATTTCTTTTGTGTTATAGATTTTACTTATATGATTGTTTTTAGTTTTTTCTTAATTTTTTTTAACAATTTCTTTCCTGTTACGTACGTTATCATGCTTACATCACAGCATCATCTTGATAGTCTTTTTATCTCTAAAGAAAACCAACTGAATTTATTATAAATGATGATGATAGTTTTTTTGTATGTATATTTATTTCCCAAATAATATTTTTCTTTTATTTTTTGGGCGTTCACAACTATACTTATATATGCAAGGATATATGTATGTATATGTGTAGTTGTTTGAAAATTCATTCACACATGTGTATCCTGAAAGCAATACATCATCAAGTGGTAAGAGTTACAATAACATAATACAATTTATGTTGCTGCAACAACGTAAGCAATAACAACAATACTACAAAGTCAACAACATCAGAGCAATAACAAACGGATATCCGTCTATACATATACAAATACATATATACTACTACAACTTTTACTGGAAATGTATGTTCATTAGACTGAGACTAAATTGTATCAAATAAAAAAGATTTCAATGCATTTAGGAAAATAAGAAATAAATAACTTCCAAGGAAGTGAAATACTTGGAATTGCAATATTTCCCAGAGTTGATAATGATATATGAGTATAAGAATTTATAGAACATTTTTTTTTTTTTAATTTTTTTTGTAGGAAAGAAGAAAGAAAATAAGATGTATATCTGTCTGTCCGCTTTTTCCTATTACAGCCCTGAAATATGCAATATAAACTAGTGATTTTGATTTATATTTGATAAATATTTTGGCGAAATAAAAAACATAAAAATCAGCAAAAATAAACCGACCATATGATATCCTACACCATTTTGTACATCAAAATTCGGGGAGGGGTCTTTTATTAGACTTGAGAAAACATACGAATACATAATATTACGTCGATACTAATATTCATATGAATTTATTGAATTTTTGGTGATACCCGATAAAGGTCCTTATATCGGAGCTATGATTAATTATGAACCAATTTTTCAGAAATTCGACACACAGATTTAGACATACATGGAACTTTTATGTGCCTAATTCAATTAAAATATTGCTATATTTAAAGTATTTATAATCGTTAAATCCCCTTTTCCATGAAAACATTTGTATGGGAGTAAAATAATGGACCAATCATAATCAATTTTTAAAGGCTTGGTCCATGAACCATAAGAAACTTGTTGGCCAAATTTCATTAAATTATGTACAAAATTGCGACAAGTTTTACATGGACAGACAGACGGACGGACGGAATCGACTCAGAAAGTGATTCTAAGCCGATTGATCAATATTTTTGGGTGTTACAAACATTAGCACAAACATATTAAAGATAACAACTATTACAATTACTTTTTTAATTATATCAATTATTAAATTGATAAAAATTCAAATTTTCTAATATTTTTTTACTAAATAATAAAACAAATAATTGGCTTTCAATTATTTTTCTTATTGTAGCAATTAATAAATTAATCAATATAAATAAAATTAAGTGATAACACTGGTCGACAAAAAGAGCTCCTTCAAAAAAAAATATGTGGACTAAATGGAATTCCGCATGCTAAACTCGAATCTGCTTTCAGTTTTTTTCCATCAGATCGGGATTTTTTATGGGAGTGTCTAATATTGCGCCCTAAATAAGCCGATTACTCGAGTATATTTCTCTAGAACTCGAGAACGGTATACACGATTTATATAAATAATACACCAACACTAAGGGAAAAAATTCGATTCAAAATCAACAACGGTTGTGGTCACATTGGTAATTTACGGTAACAGCTTTTTAATACCTTTCGTTAACAAATTTAATAGAAAACATATGTAATTTAACAATTTGATACCGAAATGGTTTCAAATTGGTGTCAATTAGGTATCGATTTTCAATAAGAATTGAACACGCAGTGTTTAATTTAAACACATATGGTGTAGATTCACTATTAACACAGAATGGTATCGTTTTCAACACGTATGTGATTGATATTTCTCTGGGTGAAAATATGTGAAATAGCATTGGCTTAAAGTCTCTTTACTATCAAATTTTTATCCACTCAATAGTTTAGGAGATATTTCGAAAAAAGTGTCAAAAAAATTTTTTCAAGCAAAATTCAAGATTTCTTTTTTTTTACTAAAACTTTGTTTTAGAAATGAAAGCATCAAAAATATTTAAGTTTATTACCTTTATCTCAAAGCTGGCGAAACTACGAGTAAATAAAGCCACGCATTATAAAAATTTATGCACAAATCTTGATTAAATTCACAGTTAAGTTTGGATACCCATGCATACCTATAGCTAAGTGGAAATACACTAGTTGGCAAAAAAAAATTTTTTATTTTTTTTTTTTCGTTTTAAATAAAAAAAATAGGTGGATTAGATGGAATTCACACTTGTATAACTCGAGAACGGTTTGTCCAATTAAGAGCCCAAACACAACCTAGCGGATTATTTTTTTTTTAAATGAAGATTTGACAACTAAAACAACACAGCGGAATCCGCTGGAAATTAAAATCTATTTTAATTTCACAACGGATTCTCAAAAGCTCTCATTTTCTCACTCTCCCTCTCTGTCAGTGTTGCCGTTGTTGCAAAATGAATCACATAAGTTTACATTAAATTTATATAAGAAATAGATAGATAGATTTATTTTTTATGTATGGAATTTAAGAGAGAAAGATATATTTTTTTATATATGTAGTTTTGTTGTTGCCAAACACAAAAAATATAAAGAAACAAAAACAAAATATATATGAAATCCGCTGCTGGATTGCGTCTTCATTTAACTTGCATTTCCCTCTTAGAGCGGAAAACAACGTTGAAATCCGTTTGGTTGTGTTTGGGCTCTAAGATAAATTGAACTTTAATAAATAACGACCTAAATTGTCTTTGAGCTGAACTTATATAATTTTTTGTTCAGGTAATATTTCCGTAATTATTCGGTAATTAGTACCGAAAATTTTAAAATTTATTTTTTTGAAAAGTTGTGAAAATTTTGTGCCATAACTCTGAAATTCTTAAGCGAATGAGGAATATTGTTGACAAAACTTGAAGACAATTTTCGTATGCATCTTTTGATGTATCGCTTATCAAAATCGTTTAAAAGGTTCTTGAGTTATAGCCTAAGTTCGACAAACCATTCTCGAATTTTATAGTGTATCCCTTGAATAAGGTGATATTAGTCATGCACATAAAAAAAAAATCAGTACCCGATATAAAAAAAGTGAATGCAGATTTTTGTTTAACTCGTCAAAATCTATCTAGTACACCTATTTTTGTTTCAAGAAAAAATAAAAGAAATTTTTTTTTTACCACCACCGGTCAATTGTATATTACATGGGTATTTTTACTTAACTGTGAATAAAATCAATATTTATGCATTAATTTTGAAGATACATACCTTATTTTATACGCAGCATTGCCAGATAAAGATGATAAACTGTAACATTTTAGATGTTTTCATTTATTAAAAGAAATTTTAGTAACAAATAAATCTAAAATTTTGCTAGAAAATGTTTTTTTTTTTTTTTTTTTTTCGGACACTTATTTCAAAATAACTTCGAAACTATTGAGCACATAAAAAAAATAAGTTTGGGGAATTTGAAGATATTTTTAGTACGCATCTTTTGGTGTATCACTTTGATCAATCGTACACACCGTTCTTGAGTTGTGAGGAAATATACTAGAGTAATGGTCTTACTATTGGCGAAATATTAGACACGCCCATAAAATCCAGACGCGATGGAAAAAAACTGAAAGCAGATTCGTGTTTAGCACATCAAAATACGTCAAGTCCAATTATTCGTCTATGGGGGAGGATTTTTTTGTTGACCAGTGTAATTTGAATAATTATATATATATTTTTTTTTTTCATACGTTGAATTTCAATTAATAAAATAATTGAATATGTATCATTTGTCATTGATATTTTTTTAGATTTTTCTATGTAAAATTTGAATTTAATTTGTTAGAATATTTTGGTTTTCAATCATTTATTTAATTATAAAAATATTTGAAATCATTTTAAAATTCTACATAATTTTCAAAAAATAATTTTTTTCTTTAAATTACTTAATATTTTGTTTAAGAGTTTAATTTAATTATTGTAATTCATATAAAAATCCATGATACAATGATTAACAAGGTACAATTATTAGAGAAAAAGTTCTCAAATTTATTTTCCTTGGAAAGTCAGTCAAAAGAAAATATATAAAAAAAAAAAAAAAACAAAGAAAAATAAAAAAAAAAAAAAAATATTTAATATTAAAATTATAAAAAATTGTGAAAAAGAACATTTTATGTAAATAAACTAATATATGTGTAAATAATTGTGTACAGAATATCTTTTTGAAAAATAGACTTTACAAGACTTGGAAATGACAACTCTCTCTAATAACACTGGTTAACAAAATCGCAAAAAAATTTGATATCTGGAATAAGTCTACAATATTATTATTCCTTCGACTTGATATAGTATAGAAAGTCAAATGAAAATTTTTCATCACGTCACATTTTTAACCCATTGAGGACCAAAAAAAATTTGTTTCCTTGAGAAGTTTTTAGGTTATAAAATTTTCCCGGTAATAGGTAGAGGAAATTTTTTACACACGTTTTATAAGCAAGACATGAGGCTACAAAAATGTAGTACTAGTAAAGTCTTTAATTCTCAAACATAGCCCCTAGAAGTCGTTAAAGTTGTAAAAATCAAGAATTTATCAATTAACCCTCATAAAACCATTAAAAAATGAGAGATCAGAAGTGGGTATATAGGGGAAATTTATATTTGATATAACTAATACAAGACCGCGGATTTAAAAAATGGTAAAATTTTTAAAATCACATTGACAGAAAATTCGTAGATACCAAAAGTTTGAAAAAAAAAAAATAAAAATCTAAGTTTAAATACCAATGCTAACAAAAAGTTAGGAAAAAAATATATCTTGAATAATTTTGTTTAATTCTTACTTCTAAGACTAAATGTAGTGAAAAAAGTAACATGAAACATTTCCATCACATCACACTTTTAACCCATTGATGACCAAATGAAATTTGTACCTCTAAGAAATTTTTAGGTTATATAATTTTCTGGGTAATAGAGCAAATTATGGAACCATATTTTATAGAGAAGGAACAATAAAACAAAAGTGTAGAATATGCTATGACTCTAACATGCCCTCCATAGCACCTGAAAGTCTTTAAAGTTGCTAAAAGCACTGAAGAAATGAAAAAAATATGCGAAGAACAATGGAAGCTTTTGCATCGAAATGCAACGCATTTGGAATCCTACTTTGGTTACTGACTATTGCTGCTTCTTAATATGAGTAAAAGTTAAAAATAGTACATTCTTAAATCCTAACTGAAGAAAAAATATCCATATATTTTTCAAATGAAGTTAAAAATAAAAAAAAATATATATATATATATATATATATATATATATATATATATATATATATATATATATATATATTTTAAAATTATGACGTCATGGAAATGTTTAATTTAATTTTCTGCGCTATATTTAGTCTAAGGAGTTAAAATTAGGCCAATTTATGCACAATATATTTTTCTTCTTTTTAACTCTGTTATTTAAATTGTAATTTTTATGTTTTTCATATTTTTGATGGCTACGCATTTACTGTCAGTGCGATTTTAAAAATTTTACCATTTTTGAGATCTACGGTCTTTTGTTTATTATAACTAATACAATTTTCCCCTCTACACCCACTTCTAAACCCTCCTTTCTCAATGGTTTTATGAGGGTTAATAGAAAATTTATTTATTTATTTATTTATTTTAGGGGCTATGTGTGACAAGTTAGAGAGTTGACTATTGCTACATTTTTGTAGCACCATGTCTTGGCTATAAAACATGAGTAACTAATCTCTACATATTACTTTGACAATTTTATAACCTAAAAACTCATCATGGAACCATATTTTCTTTGGTCCTCAATGGGTTAAAAATGTGACATGATGAAAAAAAAAACCGAAATGCTCCTGGTGATTGAGATGACTATACCTACAATATCTGCAACATGATTTTCCAGATACTTTTTTAGTGTTGACCTGTGTAATTATACCTTGTTATTTATTGTATCATGATAAGAATCTATAATTCTTTGCACCATCCTAATATTCTTTGAACATGCATATAATGCATTATTACTACACACATATCCTTATACATGTACATGAGATAGATAGAGAACAGAAATAAATGGAAAGGACATAAACACAGACAGAAATCATATTTTAAACAAATGTTGATATTTTCAAAATACACTTAGAAACAAAAAACTGCAACATATTATAATGATAATTTTATGATTTCTTGTTAGAAAAGGAAATCTAACTGAGTTCTGAAAATCTTATTAAAAAATAAGAAACATTTTCTTATAACGGCTGGACAGTGTTCTAAAATGAAATGAAATTTAGTACAAGGATTTAATTGGATATAATTTAGAAAGATACGTAGTCAAATCGGTATAATGACTGAAACTTTTTTTTTTTTTTTTTTAGCAACAAAACTATTATAATATTATAAATACTAAACTGTACGTATTATATATAACGCATATTACTCATATGCAATATCTTAAATAAATTCCTGATGAAATATTTGTAAAAATTTTTAAGAATTTTCTTTCGTTTTTTAAAAAAATGTTTAACTTAGCTTGACTAACAATAGAACTCATAATCTGGAGTTAAATAAAAAATTTATTGAATACACTGAAAGGCATTTTTACTCTACTGTATACCAAACGAATTTCGTGGAAATTAAATTTTAAATATTCAAAAATTATTCAAAAATAATTTAAAACGCGTAGAAATAATTATTTAATATTTTTTATTAAATCAGAAACAATGTCTTATAAACACAGACAAAAATATCAAAAAGTATAGTTTACTCAGATCCAAAAATGTTAACAATATTTTTTATAACTTTTATTGTACGTTGTCATGTTTACAAATTTACGAGTTGATTCTAAACTATTTTAAAATTAACAAAATTGTAAATCTGTGACCATTTTTGCAGTATTCTATTTCTATGAAATATACACATGTATTCAGTATATTATTTATATAGATGGGATTCTACCGGGTTTTTACCCAAATATTGGGTAAATACCGGGTAAATTCCCGGCATTTTCCTTTTTTGGGTATTTATTTGGGTATTTAAAAATAAAGAATAAAATCTGGTTCTGGCTATCACTGATATGCATTTCATTTCAAATTGGACATTTGTTTTTATATCTTTAACATCACATTTATATTCAATTCGAAAAAGCGAATTAAAACACAATTAAATTGAACAAGATTTTGGAAAAGGTATGAATTTAATAGTGGAGCTGGAATTAGTGAAGTGAAAGAATAAGTTTGAGTCATTTTTAGGATTAGTTATGGGAAGACGTAAAAATGAAGAAATATGGAAACATTTTGCAACACAGCAACACAAATTCCGTTATTTTCAGGTACTGTGACAAGGTATATAAATGGGCTAATGTTAATAAAATTCAAATCAGTCCAGTGATATTTTGATCTCATCAAATTCTTTTAAAGTAACAAACTCATATCAAGTTATATCTGATGACTATAAAGAGAAACTCATTGAGAAACTGTCCAAGGCAATTATTGTATCTGGTGCTCCATTTGCAGTTGTTGAGCATCCGCTCTGGGTAGATTTATTTAAAGAATTGCAGCCTTCATTTAAATTGCCAAATAGAAAAGCAGTTTCCGGTAAATATTTAAACAAACACTATAATGAAATGTCAAACGATATTACTGCACAACTGAAATCATCAAACTACTTACATTTGCAATGTGACGGATGGAGTAATATTCGTAATGAAGGTGTGATAAATTTTCTAATCTCAAAGCCAGAGATTGTTTTTGTTCGGAGTTTGGCAACAGAAAGCAACAACCACACTTCAGCGTATCTAGCTGAAGAAATTATAAACACCATGAAGAAATACGGTGAACAAAAGTTCGTAGTTTTAATTGGTGATAATGCAAGAAATATGCAAGGTGCATTTAAGGAAGTTAAAAAAAAAAACCTATCCCCACGTAGTACCTCTTATTTGTGTAGCACATTGCCTTAATTTAGTAAGTGATGATTTCTTAAAATGCTCTACGTTAGAAACGGCATTTTTGTTAGTTATTGAGATAGTAAAATCAATAAAATACAGTCAAGTTTTGTCGTCGGTATTTAATAAAATCTGCAAAGAAAAAGGATCAGGAGAGCAACTAAAACTTCCTGTTAAGACACGATGGGGCAGCTACGTAACGTGTTTAAATAGTTTGATAAAGAGTAAAACTGCTCTTCAAGCTTTGGCTGTTCACGAAAATGTTATCCTAAAGGCAACAACAAAATCAGCACTACTAAGTGAAGATTTTTGGTATATGCTAGACTTCAATTTAAAACTGTTTCAACCGATGGCGAAATGGATGGCTATTTTTGAATTCAATCAATATAATATTCATCGAGTTTAGCTTTTAAAGACATTCGAAATAAACTTCGAGATGCATTTATATCAATAACTGAAATTAATGATATTGAAAAACAAAAATTATTGTCCTCTTTTGATGAAAGGATGGAAATGTCCGTTAAGCCAATACATTTGGCTGCAAGGTTCCTCGACCCCAAAAGTCAAGGACATGATTTAAATTCATCCGAATATACAACAGCTATGCAGTTTATTTATGATATGAGTACCAATTTGAATACAAATGTAATGATAGACCTTACAAACTATAAAGCAAGAGAGGATTTATGGGCCAAAAGTTTTGTGTGGAGTAGCATAGAAGAAATATCTCCTTCAACATGGTGGAAAAGTATTTGCACATCCAAAGAGTTAAGCAGGATTGCGGTTCGTATATTGACTGCTCCTTGCACTTCAGCTGCCACAGAACGCTCATTCAGCGCCCAAAGTTTCATCCATTCAAAAAAGCGAAACAGATTAACTGCAGATAATGCCGCAAAAGTCTGCTTTGTAGAGTATAATTGGAATCTTTTGAATATAAACATAGGAAAAATGGATACTTCCGTAAAAACTGTATCGGCTAAAGATGAAATAATTTGTTCTGACAGCGACAGTGACTAAACATTTATATAATATTGCGTTACATTCATTATAGTTATTTAATTTTTTTTTTATTTATTTTCCAATTACCTTTAACATATAAAACATTTTTAATTGATCACATCAATGCTTTTCTTTAATTTTGGTTTATAATTAGATAAGAAACAATTACTTTACGTAAACAAATCTGTAATTCTTTCCGCATTATGTATTCTTCACCAAAATTCCTATAACATAATTTATACCCATCTTTTGGGTAAATACCCGGGTATTTACCCATATTTACCCAATGGGTATATACCCATTTCCCATCTATAATTATTTATGAACTTTAGGTTGATTTCCGTAAGTGGGCCTTGCATGGAAGCTATGTTCAATTATGAACTGATCTTCAAGCAATTTCACAGGCATTTATAATTGTTAATGCCCTATTCTGGTAATATCTAATTTCAAAAGGCTTCGTTCATAAGAAATCTTTATACCATTTTTAATTGAATTATTTTAAAAATTGTGACCAGTAGTTTAACTACCAAGTTTACAGGGACAGATGGCCAGACATCGTTAAGTTGACTCAAAAAGTGATCCTAAGATAAATAAAAGGGTAGATCTTATGCCAATATTTTTGGGTTTTATTTAACTCATATAGATTTCGGTGGAGATCCGATATCCCCTAGATATTTTTATACCCTTAACCAAAGGTGTATATATAACAGAGTGTTCCACGGAAAGGTTTTTGAGATTTCGATGTAGGCAGACCCCTCAAACTATGCCTAAAAATTTTCTTTATATGGAACAAATATTTTAAAAAATATTAATTTTAATACTGTATATTATTTTTCATTTATAAGCAAATTTATTTAAATAACATATATAGTATTAATTTATTTATTTATTTCCCAGCAAAAACTTGGTAATGACATGTAGTTACGGATGTATTTACTTTGTAATGACAACAACATACTGTCAGTATTACATAGAAGTTGTTTAGTAACTAATTATTTATAACCCGAATGTAAATAATTATTTATGATAAAATTTTTAAAAATATAAATTTTTATTGATTAAATTTAAAAATTAAAAAAAAAAAAAATTAAAAATATATTTTATATCCTAACATTTCATTACTTATTTATAACCTAAAATATAACTAGTTCCTATTGTTATTACTAATCATGACTTCAATAATGCTTTAAAATCAATGCACTGTTTAACAGCTTGGAAGTAATTAGTTATAGTAATGACATCTAAGTAAAGTATAGGGTAAGTAGTTGCCTCTAATGTCATCACCGTGTTAAAATAATGAGTTATTCAGCTGATGTGTAAGTAGTGGAGAGCCATTATATTAGCTTCTTAACTCATTACATGGCAACCAAAGTTTTTGCTGGGTTATTATTTTTTTTTTTTTTTTCTGAATAATAAATATAGTGTAAAGGAAACTAAATTAAAAAAAAAAAAATTATTCCTGCGTGGACCGAACTCCCGAACTAGATCTAGTTATTCCATAAATTTTCAATATGGTATAAAATGTTTTACATTTTTTTATAATAGAAAATTTGTTCCCCAATATTATTTGAAAAGGTTTAAAAAAAGTAAAAAATACCATTTTAAAAATGTTTTAATGTGCTATTCAGCAATATCTTACTAGATAAGTGTGATATGCTCTCTCAAAAATACTTAAATGTTTCGAAAGGTATACAAATTTAAAGAAAATCACCCAATCTGGATATCATTTATTGACATAATATTAAAAGAGGTATCTATCACAACAAACCCATTTATTTTTCTTGGTGTTGAAAATCTTATATAAAAAATTATTGCAACAATTTTAAAAATTCAATACAAATTATAATGGAAATGCACAGATGTTGAAACAAAAAAAATTCACACTGACTGCTACTACATAGTGTTGATATTCAGTTGAGTTCAACAATATTAAAAATGATTATAATAGAAAATCATGTTGAAATCAATGATAAATTGTTGAATATAAAATACCAACAATACGAGTATTACAAAACACAAAAGAAAAAAGTCATGCAAAAAAAATAAAAATATATTTTTGTAAGAAAAAAAGAGAAAATCTAAAATTAACAAAATATACAAAACTTTTTATAAAATTAATATCAATTAAATGGCAATTCATTATGAAAATGACAAATTTATTTTATCGTTAAATTAAAAGAAAAAAATCGGTATTTCAAAAGTTTTTTTTTTTTCTAGAAGAAAAAAAGATTTCTTATTTTGTTTAAATTTAGGTCAGCAAAAAGAAACTTTTAAGTAACTTATGTTGTGGTTATGGTTTGGAAATTTGTTTAAAAAGTTAAGAGATGTCATGGTAAATAGATAATGAAATGTGGTTTTGATAGAAATAAAGGGAATGACAGATAGCTTGTGGTAGTTTAAAGGGATAAATTTTGGAACAATTTGTTAATTATTTAATAAGAAAATTGTATTAATTAATTTCTTCAGTGGTTATTTCTCTAAGCCCTTAAACATAGGCTAGAGTTTTTAATTACTTAATAGATTATAAATAAAGTTTAATAATAATATTTTATATATAAATTTTCTTAACAAAATAATTTTAATTTAATGACTTTAACTTTATATTTCTTAGTTATTATTAAGAAAATTTTTATTAAGAAATTATTTACCTTTATCTTTTTATACCCTACACCACCATAGGTGGTTGGGGTATTATGCGTTTGTGCTGATGTTTGTAACCTTAAAGTATACAATTTGACTCAGAATCACTTCTTGAGCCGATTTAACGATGTCCGTCCGTCCGTCCGTCTGACCGTCTGTCTTTCCATGTAAACCTTGTAATCAAACTACAGGTCGCAATTTTAAAGATAAGTCAATGAAATTTAGCACAGGACAAACCCTATTGAAACTTGTTATGAACGGTTTATTATTTCACCTAGCCCCCATACAAATTTCCTCCCGGAAAAGAGTTTAACGATCATAAATCCATTAAATAAAAAAATATTTTAATGAAATTTGGCACATTTAAGCTTCATTAAGGTCTAACTCTGTGTGCTGAATTTCAGGAAGATCGGCCTATAATTGACCATAGCTCCCATATAAACCCCTCTTCCTAAAATCACTTTAAAGGGCATAAATCCCATTAACATGTTTGTATCGAGTTAATATTCGACACAAATAATTTTTATATAAATATAAATGATAATGTCAAATTTTACGATGATCGGTCCATAATTTACCATAGCTCCCATATAAGACCCTTTTTCGGGAATCACCCAAAAGTAAATAAATTCATATAAATCGACGTAATATTCTGTATTCGTATGATTTATTTTACACTTAATAAGAATATCTGTCCACACTTGACCCCAAATGCGAATTTTGATATACACAAATGGTGGTCGGTCTTGACCGACAATATCTTCCTCTCTCGTTTCATATGGAGATTTTTGCTCTTGCCTTAAAGTATGCTTTTAAAAGTTTTTGTTTATATATATATATATATATATATATATATATATATATATATATATATATATATATATATATATAAGACCTTAAATAAAACAGCTTTGGTTTGTTTGCTTCAAGAGTTGGTGCATGTGATTTATTTTAAGGCTACAATATACATACATGTTTAAGATAAGAGCTTTTTAATAACTTGACCTTAAAAGTTTGCAATAATATTTACTTAAATATTTAACCTTCTACATTGACATTTTTGAAATACAAATGTCAATGTAGAAAAAATAATTATAAAATATATAAGAAGGTAATAATAAAATCTTATATATGGTAGGGAGATTTTCTATGAGTATGGTATGAAGGCATTAGAGAGATTTATAGGTATATATTTTTAGAAATACCTTAACAACAACTTTAGTTTTTATTTTACACAAAAATAGTTTATTTTAATTTTAATAATTTTGCTTATTAAAAATTTGCTTAAATATTTTGAAATTTTTAGTTAAAACAATTTTTATTTATTTTTGTTTTTTCCCAAAAAATTAATTTCTAATTTATTTCATATATTTCTCAAAAAAAAAAAAAAAAACAATAAAATTATTTAAAAATAAAATTCTCATTTATATGTAAATTTTTTTTTTTTTTTTGCAACTAAAATCTAATAATTTGCCATATTATTTACAACATCTGCATGAAATAAACATAAATATGGAAAAATACCCCCAAGAAAAAATTTATTATTTAGTTTTGTCTAAAAACAACCAAAACCACAGCACAAAATTAACAAAAAATGATCATAAAAAACTCATATAGAAACTATTTTGTCTCATAAAAAAACACCCAAAAATTAATGTGTGTAAATAACTTGAAGAATGTGTTTTAATCCACCACATAAACAAAGAAATTATTTTGACAAAAAACCAGTGACAAAATATAAGAAAATTTAAGGGGGTTAAGTTAAAACGAAGTAAGTATGCTATACAAATGAAATAAAAAGCAATCCTAAAAGTGGGCAATGCTTTTTGTTAATATATTTAAATTAAATTAATAATACATTGCTAAAAAAAAATTAGCTCTTTAACTTATCCTTTTCAATAATAAACTTATTAAAAAAGCAATAAATGATAACAGAGAATTTTATTTAAATTAATTTAGTTGTAGAACCTGTGATTGTATTTCAGTAACATAGCTAAATCGAGTTACAATTTCATACATTCAAGGTATATAATTATGAAGAATATATTTATATTTTAGAATCATGGATAGTTTTTTTTTCTGTTACAAATAGCCCGTTAAACTTATACACACTACAGCTGTTTAATAAGTATTATCATATAAAGAGAAGAGCATATAAAAAACTACCAAAGAATGTCATCAAATAAATACTTCTATATATATGTTAAACCCAAAAACCACATGAATAAAAAAGTCTAACATTTATTATCTTATAGAAAAATATAAAAAGGGGAAAAAAACAAAAAATTATGTTCATATAAAATTTATGATCTTTGTTAAATGAACAAAAAAAAATTAACATATACAACAAATATTGCTTATGTTTAAATTAAACTTGCAATGAAAGCGTCAAAGCGTTAAAATATTATCATATCAACATTATTAAACAAAAAGTTTAATAAACATATTATAATACAATTTTAAACATAATCGAATGTTTGATTAAATTTTAAATCACTGTTAAAATCTTGGATTTTTTAAGAACTTAGAAATTTTTGGTGAGATTTCAAAAACTGATCTTTTGTAAAGAATTGGAATTTTTGTTAAAAAAAATTTAACTATTACGAAAAATCTAATTTTTACGTACAGTATAAATTCGATAAACCGGATAATTGATTGCAGACCCCTATCCAAATTATAGAATTATGCGGATTATCGATTTTTTATTCTGCTATATATATCTATAAAATTTTTTACTAAATATTGTATAGATACATATTAATTAATAGCTGTTTACACAATTTATTTTAAAAATATTCAACAATTTTAACTTCGTCTTATACAAATAAGGTTGTATGTACTGAAAAATATGTTGGAACAAAATTTAATTAAAAACTTACCCAGCAATAACTTTGGTTGCCATGTAATGAGTTAAGAAGCTAATATAATGGCTCGTCACTACTTACACATTAGCTGAATAACTCATTATTTTTACACGGTGATAACATTAGCGGCAACTACTTACCCTATACATTACTTAGATGTCATTACAATAACTAATTACTTTCAAGCTGTTAAATAGCGCATTGATGTTAAAGCATTATTAAAGTCATGATTAGTAATAACAAGAGGAACTACTTACATTTTAGGTTATAAATAAGTAATGAAATATCAGGAGATAAAATATTTGTTCGTTGTTGTAAAAGGATTTTTTTTAAATTTAAAAAAATGTAATAAAAATAAATGTACTCAAATTTTGACTTTCATTTATGTATCTCTTTTTCAAATATATGAAGTGGTAACTGCATTATAAAAATCAATAAAAGTTAATATTTTTTAAAAAATCTGATCATAAATATTTACATTCGGGTTATAAATAATTCGTTGCTAAACAACTTCTATGTAAATTAGACACTATGTTGTTGTCATTACACAGTAACAACATCCGTAACTACATGTCATTACCAAGTTTTTGCGGGGTAGGTATTGAACAACAAAAAGCTCAGTACGCATAATTTTTATTATAAAGTTGAATTCACATTTTTTTTTTTTTTTTTTTATAAAAATTACTACAGTATAAACTCGATAATCCGGAGGTCGATAATTGGGATTTTTCGGTGAACCGGACAGCGTTTTCTAATGCATTACATACTCTATAATCCGGATTATTGTATATTTTAATACGGATTTAGAAAGAAAATACAGTATAAACTCGATAATCCGTATAATTGATTGCAAAATCAATATATATCGAGGGCTTATATCCAAAACGGGCCTCATGTAAAACAGCATTTTTCAGGAGAACATAAAAATTTGTTATTTCCCTAATTTTTCAATATTTTGCAATCCGTTCTTCTACGAGTTATTAATATTACGTCTACTAAACCTCACACTGAAAAATAAATCTTTTAACTCCATTATTCGTGAAGTTAAGGTAGATAGCCCGTTTTGTCTTAATTATTTTTAATGTATGTTATAAAATGTGCACATACCCCTTTTTGTTTATTCGAAATTAAAGAAGTAAAACATAGTATTTTTGGAAAAAAAATTTACAATATATTAAATTTATGATATCATACTAATCAGGAGATAAAAAAAATGCGAAATTTTGTGGTTGGCTGGACCCTTTTTTAATCGTTTAAAATTTCAAATAACAGGAATGTTTACTAAAAGGACGAAAATGTGTTCAAAATTAAAATTATAAATTAAATTTTGAAAAAAAAAAAATTGCATGCGAAAAAATTGTATTAAATTGCATATCAACAACTCAAAAATTATTAAAACCTTTAAAGACGATCTTTATCGCACCTTTTATTTAATTATCATTTTTTTAAGAAACTGATTTTGGTATCTAAGATATTTGCTTATAATTACGAATTTTATTAAAATTTTTTCATTCCTGTCTTTAAATCTAGCGTATAATGCTCCCACTTAGCTTCATAAAATGTTGATAGGTGTACCCGCGCATGATCTATAAATATCTAAAAAAGGCTAAAAATCTAACTTCAATGGCTTTTTTCTCCAGACTGCATTGAGATAACAAAATTTTTATGAGATATATTAAGATTATAATTCAAAATGTTTAAGAAAAGTTCAAACCGCAAAGAAAATTCTCATTATTTATCAATTTTTATTTTAACATTTCTTTGAAAATCAAACAAAAACTTGCACATAGCCCGTTTTGCCATAAAAAAATATACTGTTTGTAGGTAGCCCAAAATCAAAAAGTGAAAAACATAGTGTTGGAATTAACTTTTGGCTCCAAAATTAACACCATATATAAAAAATAGAAAAATAGAAACGCATAAACGCACATACTGTATACTGTATTTTATTTCTTATCACTTCAGGATCAGATCATTGCAAATTAGTTGGCGATATTTTCCTTTCGGGTGATACTTTTTTCGTGTGGCTATTTTGCAATGCTGATTTTTTCCATGAGTTTTTTATTATTTGTTTTACCGCTTTTTCGATTTAGCGATAATTTTTGTTATTGGCATCTTTTTCTGTTTAGGCAATGGGTCTTTTTTTTCGTTTTTGTTTGACGATTTTAATACTCTACAACCATATGTGGTTGAAGTATTATGCGTTTGTGCTGATGTTTGTAACAGCCAAAAATATTAATCTAAGTAAGACCAACCTTAAACTATAACATTCACTTAGATTCCAACGATGTCCGTCTGTCCTTGTAATCAAAATACAGGTCGCAATTTTAAAAATAATATTCAATGCAATTTAACATCGGTCCATTATTTCAGCTAGTCCTCATAAAAATTGTATCACAATCGGCCCATAATTACCCAAAGATCTTATATAACATAGAAAATAATCACCAATTAACAAATATATATGAAAATAATTCATTCAATTATAAACTTGTTTAAATTTGTACCTCTTATCAAAATGATTATATCAATTACTAAAAACTTAAAAAAATGAAAAACATAAAAATATTTCCAATTAATAAATTAATTAAATCAACCAATCAATCAAATAGATGATTGAATGAATTAAAAATATGTATAGAAAATAAAAGCATACTAAAATTTATGTTTATTTTATTTTTACTTGAATATATTTATTAAATTTTTATGCAAAATTAAAAAATTGAGTTAATTGAAAAAAAAAAAAAAAAAAAACGGTAGTAATTTTTTCTGTGAAGGGCCACTTCCTGAAATCAACCTAAAATGCATAAATATTATAATGAATAAATATGTTTCATAGAAATATACTTCGAATAGTGTGGACTATCATCTTGCTTTTTGAATTTCTTTTTCAACACAATTTTTTACCATAATATTACTAATTTTTCTTACGGTGAAAAATAGCTTGATAAAAACAGTTATATCTCTTTAATTAATAACACCGTGTAAAAAACCGATTTTTCGGGCTATGTGGCTTTAACAACTATTATCTCGAATATCAATTATCTAATATGTTTTTCAAATGACACATTTTGGGATAAAATGTGTAGAAATTAGAGATTAATTAAATTTTTAAAAATAACTTTTCATAATAATGTTGGGTATCAAACAAAAATATACAAAATTATGAGTCAATGTTAATTAAAATCAAAAAGCTCAAAATATTTATTCACCAGCGAACTTTTGTTCCTTAACCGATTTCAAGGACTTATATAACATCTTAAAGCACTTGATGAATCCCTTCATATTTTTGCGTATGTATTTATCTCACACACTTTTCGAGTTTTATCAATATATAGCCCAACAACCGATTTTACTATATTTTACGTAGTTAGTTAAAAAGCAAAATTATCTATCGAATAAAAAAAGTCGATATCTTTATTGAGTTCAAAGATAAATTATTTTGAATTGGAAAATTTGCAAAACTAAACAAACAGGCGGACAGAAGGACGGACATTAGAATTCTCTAAAAAAAAAAAAAAAAAAACAAATTCTTAAAATTCAAAAGAGATATTTCCCGGATAATATAAAAACCAAATGTACATATTAAAATATTATATATTATATATTGCTTTTTCCTGAAGTAGTGCCACATTCAACTTCAATGTATTTCTGTCTGACATTACCATTATGCAAAAAAAAAAATTGTAAATTCTAGAAATGCTATTTTTTACCTAACGAAAGTCACTTTTCCTAAATTAAACGCCATTTTCCATCCCCTTTACTCTTTACTAAAAATTTCCATTTTATTTATTTATTTCACATTTTATCGCCTAACGCTTTAAATCTAACTTAGCCTTCAACTAACTTTATAAATCTTATTAGAAAGATGTCATGTTTACCCTTAAGTTGTAGGCGTTGATGTATATTATTTACTTTGCCAAAACAAAATTAACATACAAATAAATATTTTGAAAATAACAAAAATTTACTACAAAAACTAATCTTAACAAACCCACAACTTCATATATGAAGTTAAAATCCAAGCAGCACAAAAATATTTTCAATATGAACATAAAGTCAGTATATCAATACATAAAAGAACACTTTTAAAGTCCCCAAAAAATGCCTCTTTTAACATCAAGTGTGTTATTTATGGGTGTTAGTAAAAAAAATATCTGTTTTAAGGTTTTTTCCCAAAAGTATGCCTGAGTTGAAGACAAAAGTATGCCCAAGTATTTAAAGGTCTTGGAAAAAAGTAAAAGTTTTTAGTAGTTTATCCTGTTACAACTTTGTGGTAAATAATTTTTCCTAAAGAATTTAAAGAAAGTTTGTTTAAAAATACAAATATTTAAAGTTTAAATATTTTTATGTTGTTTTTTATTTACCTTATTTATGAAGCCAACAAATATGCCTTAGTTTTTGTTAGTTAAGTAAATAGTTTTGTAATAAAAACTATTTGAAATAAACTTTAAAACTTACTGAAATGTTTTATGGACTTAAATAAGAATAGAAACTAAATAAATATTTAGAAAAGTATTTAGAGAATTTATAAAATACTAAGGAAAAATTAGAAATATTATGAAAGAAATAAGGCCTAAATGTAGGCAGTATATTTTAAAAATTATATAGAAATTAAAAGAAAAAAGCAAGTATAAATATTTAAATTAAGAGAAAATGAAATTTTTATAGTTATAAAAATAAGTTAAAACTTAGCTTCTTTATCATTTTTTTCTTTTTTAATAATTAGCTTTTTTTCGCAATTTTACTTAAATTTTTCTTATCATTGACCATTACAATTTGCAGCACAAGAGTATTTTAAACATATTATTTTAATTTAAAATTTCTTTTTTTTTTACCTAACAACATATAAAGAAAAATAACGAAGAATCAAGAAGAGAAAAAAGCTGAGACAGCCAAAAGAACAAATGTGACATTTATACGCAACAACATACGTGTGCATTACGAAAACGCAACTTTAAATACGAAAATGTATTACAGTGTCAACTTAAATAAATGTAGATAATCAAACAAAGAAAGAAAAACCGTTTTGTGTTAAATTAAAAAGAAAAAAACATTCTACACACATTGACAGTAAAGGCTTTAATAAAGGAAACTGCTCTAAATTAGATGTAATTGTTTGGTAGCCTTTAGTTTAAACTACTTACAGTTTAAGTATATAAAATAGTCTCAATTTTAATACTTGTTGTAGTCTAATATATAGTGTAGTTTAAAGTTATCTATACTCTGAACTGTATGTTAATCAATAATCAAATTTATAGAAGAGAACTTCAGCATAGACTATAGTATAAAATAAATTCTAGTCTATGGTATAAACCATTTTCTAGTCTATAGTATAAATTATACATAAAACTAAATCATAAACCATAGTTTAATTAATAGTATTAGCAATAGCCTAACCTATTGTATAAACTATAACTTAACCTGTAAATTAACTACAAGTCTAGTCTATAAAATCAAAACAGTATAAACTATAGTACAGCTTAAAGTCTAAAATATAGTCCAGCATGTACTCTAAATTTTAGTCTAGTCTATAGAATAAATTG